>SJYX01002069.1:346071-449306 GCA_006410675.1 Oreotragus oreotragus
AAAAAAAAAAAAAAAAACTTTGTAGGAATAAATACTATTTGCCTGTTTTTAATGACTCCCTTTCCCTCATCTCCTAACCCCCAAGAATGTTTGTTTCCTATTATTCCTTTTAGCCAAACTCAACAAGAAACCCGGAAACCACATATATACACCAATGTGATGATAATGAGCAGCACCAGAATTCTGTTTTATCAGGTTTATTCAATTGGCCGGTGATCTTTCAGTTGCAAACCTCAGAAACCCAACTCAAACTAGTGTATGTAAAGAGAAGAAATTTATTGTCTTATATCAGTCAGTCAGTTCCGTCACTCAGTCATGTCTGACTCTTAGTGATCCCATGGACTGCAGCATGCCTGGCTTCCCTGTGCGTCACCAGCTCCCAGAGCTTGCTCAAACCCATGCCCATCAAGTTGGTGCTGCCATCCAACTATCTCATCCTCTGCTGTCCCCTTCTCCTCCAGCCTTCAATCTTTCCCAGCATCAGGGTCTTTTCAAATGAGTCAGTTCTTCACATCAGGTGGCCAAAGTATTGGGGCTTCAGCATCAGTTCTTCCAATGAATATTCAGAGTGGATTTCCTTTAGGATTGACTGGTTTGATCTCCTTGCAGTCCAAGGGACTCTCAAGAGTCTTCTCCAGCACCACAGTTCAAAGCATCAATTCTTCAGCACTCAGCTTTCTTTATAGTCCAACTCTCACATCCAGACATGCTTTGACTAGACAGATCTTTGTCAGCAAAGTAATATCTCTGCTTTTTAATATGCTGTTTAGGTTGGTCATAGCTTTTCTTCCAAGGAGCAAAAGTCTTTTAATTTCATGGCTGCAGTCACCATCTGCAGTGATTTTGGAGCCCAAGAAAATAAAGTCTTTCACTGTTTCCATTGTTTCCCCATCTATTTGCCATGGAGTGTCTTGTATAAATTTATCTATTCATCTCGCCATCCATCTACCTCCATCTAGTCATCTACCCATCCACTTATCCATCTATCTGCCCATCCATCTATCCATGTATCTTATCTATCCATCCATCCATTCATTCATATATCAATCCATCCACTCATCTATCCTTCTGTCTATCCATCCAGCCACTCATCTATCCTTCCATCCATTCATCTATCTATCAGTCTGTCCATCCATCTGTCCATCCATCTGCCTACCCATCTATCCATAAGTGCATTGGTTCAGAAATGGCAGCATCCAAGTCTCAATTAATGCTCTCTTGTGTTTTGTCTCTTTGTACCAATCTCTATGTCCCTCTCCATCTGTATCCCTTGATTCTACTTTTCCCCTTGGTTTTATTCTCAGTTATGTTTTTCTTTCTATAAAAACAAAGCCCAAGTGGCTCCAGACCTATATATGCCTCAGGATCCATGATTTCCCAGTGGAGAAGAGACTCTCTTTCCCAGGGATTTTAGAAAACCTAGTACAAAGTGGTATAAAGTGGAGGAAATTGTGGCTAGGCAATCTGATTGGGGCCAGACTGCATGTCTTGCACTTAGCCTACAAAAGGAAGTTTGCTGAAGTTTTAAAGCTGTAAAATAAAAGCCCAAATCTTTGTTTTAGAAGGATTACTCTGTCAACAATGTGAGCAATGAAATAGTATTGGAGAAAACTAGATTTTAGAAAAGGAGTGCATGCAGCAGAAGGTGAGGGGAGCAGTGGTAGAGAGATTAGAAAGGGGGAAAACAGGTCGCAAAAAAAAAAAAAAACAGATCGCAAAGGCCTCTGAGGAATACAACTGGAATAACTTAGTGACCAACTGAATAAATGAAGAAAAAGGAAACATGAAAGACAGAACAGATGTTTCCAGTTTGGATGATTAAGTGGATTTTGAGGTCCTTCACTGATATTCATGTTGAGACAGCTCAAAGTACAGAGTCTGAGTGCATTCTTTCTTTGCAGACATGTTAAAGTAATTTTTCCATCCCCTAGGTAGAAATACGAACAAATCTAACATTACTACCTCTTATATTCTGCTCATAGCAGAGAAATTGTGAACAGGTTTTAGACAATGTTCAAGACTGAAATTAGAGTAATGCTTTTTCTCAACAAGGCCATTTAGTTAATTCTTCACACTAATTCTATTAAAAGACCTTAAAGTTCAAATATTACTTTTCAGCTTCTAATAATTCCCAGTATTGATGTTATAATTGTTTGACTTTTCTTAAAATATGGGCTTCCCAGGTGGCGCTAGTGATAAAGAACCCGCCTGGCAATGCAGGAGACGCAAGAGACACAGGTTTGATTCCTGGGTTGGGAAGAATCCTTGAACTGTGATTTGAAGATTTTTTACATGTCAGTTTATTGAAGGCTGCTTTTGCAGGGAGGACAGGGCCCATAAGGAGCTGGAGTGCCCGCAGTGCAGCTAAGGAGGAAAACACTGGGACCCTGAAACAGATGGGCAAACGGAGTTTGCCAATTTATGTTTTTCCTGTTGAACTATAACATTGTAACATTCTCTATCTAGATTCCTGAGTTTTTTGGCATCTCCTTAATTTTTTCCTCAAGGATAGTGCTTCAGCTGAGTCCTATTTAGCTGGCTCTAAGACAACAGGAATTTGTTACCAAATACAAGCTCAGGGCATTGGATTCAGGAGGGAGACTAAGGTGGAGGGGGGCACTGAGAAACAAAAGAGCTTCTCCATCAGGTGACCAGCCTAGAATCCCAGATCTCAGGGGAGCCAGACACATTTGCAGAGTGTTGGAAGAACTACAGACCTATTTGGGGACATCATCTTTTAGACAAAGCCCACTGAACCACGGCAGCATGTCTCTGAGTCATTTGGTAGGTTTTCATGGGCCAAGAATGTGCTCTTAAATTTTCTGAAATGTGTTCAATCGGAGGAAATAATTTATAAAATGTGATACTTGATTTTCAGCCTGGCTTCTAAAAACTGTGATCTGTGGATCAACGTCTCAATATCTCCTGCTTGCTTGTTAAAATGCATGTTCTTAGGCCATATCTCTGGCCCCCTGGATCAAAACCTCAGGTGATTTGTACACACATTAAAGTGTAAGACATGACCTCCAAAGTGGAATGCAAAACTAAAACAATAGAACTTTTATTTATTATTGTTTATCTCATACCAATTTCAATAATATGTATATATTTTATAATGTATATCACTATAGTTAGTGCACATCTATTATTATTGGGGTTATGTTTATAGACTTTTTAAAATATAAATACAGGAACAGAAATTTTTGGAGACCAGTGCTTGTGGAAAGAACAAAGCATGGAATATTCTGTCTGGAGTCACCTTCAACAGTACTCTGTTATCTGTTATCCCAAGGTCATGATGACTAATTACTGTATCTATAAATTAAAATGCTCCTATAGCCCTCCAGGAAGCTTCTTAATCTAACTCATCCTCAAGTGTTTTTTTTTTGTTTGTTTTCCTGTAATACCTGATCCCAGAACACAAAAGCAAGTTGAATCCACAAATCGATGCTTAGAAAATTATCAAGTAATAAAGAACAAAGCAAATTCAGAATCTGCACAATCCTTTCTTAGACTGATCAAGGGAGACATAGCTATCCATTTTAAATTCCTTTCATTGCACTGGATAGACAATGAAATGCAAAAGAACAGATATGTGGTTGCCAAGGGTGAGAGGAGTGGAGGGAAGGACTGGGAGTTTGGGGTTAGTAGACCAAAACTCGTATACATAGGATAGATATACAACAAGGTCCTACTGTAGAGCACAAGGAAACTATATTCAGTACCTTGTGATAAACCATAATGAAAAGAAGTGTGAAAAAGAATGTCTCTATGTGTATAACTGAGTCACTTTGCTGTACAGCACAGATTGGCACAACATTGTAAATCAACTATACATCAATTGAAAAAATAATGAAATGTAAATACAAGGGTCATTAATGACCTGACAAGGGGTGCATACCCTTGGAACAGGGAAGTTCACACTAGGTCTGGTCCATTTCTGAAATGTATCCTCCTGTATAACTAGTGATGCTTTGAGTCAGCCACCTAGGCCCAGGTCAGTTTCCTGTTTTTTAAGATTCTTTTTATGTGGACCATTTTTAATAAAGTCTTTATTGAATTTACTACAATACTGCTTCCATTTTATATTTTGGGGGTATTTTGGCTGTGAGGCACGTGCGAATCTTAGCTCCCTGACCAGGGATTGACCACACCCCCTGTATTGGAAGGCAAAGTCTTAACCACTGGACTGCCAGGCAATTCCCTCTTGTTTCTTTCTTGCTTCCTAAATCTCTATCCTTCTCTTTCTCTTTTTTTCTGTCCTCTTTGCCACATATTTCAGGCTACAGGTGACTCACATTAACAGAGAAAAGAAAAATCAGTCAAAGGCTCTTGGAAAGATATTAATAGTAACATTTAACTTGAGAACTACCTGAGGATTGGGTAAGTAGACATTTCTTTCAAGCTATGTTTAAATTTATTACTTTCATATATCTGAACATGGCATTTAAGAGAAATTCAAACACCAAGTCCCAGGCCAAATGATTTTCTTTTCAGCCTTTGTATTCAAGATGCTCAAGAATGTTCATTTACAGTGTAAAGAAAACACATTTAGAAGATTGCCTCTATCCTCCCTTCCAACAATCTGTGTTGTGCTTGACCCTTGCAGGCACCCACTTGGGCCACAGGTGACTAGTTTATGGAAGCTTCCCTTTTCCAATGTTTTCCCTGGATCACTATCTCAGTCCATGAACAGAGAATGTCCATTCATTGCATCTGCTTTGATTAAGCACCAACACTGTCATCAAAGTCAGTGCTAGACTCTAGCTTTGCAGAGTAAAAACCCTGAATGCCTTTTATTTGAATTTTCCCAGAAGCAGTCCATAAGGCTAGGACTTGGATGCAGGCAATATTTTGAAGGTCATCTCAACAAGCACAAGCAGAGGGGTGGGGGAAGTGAAATAAGAAATGTATACGTGCCATCTGTTTATGAGTGAATCCTTGCTATGGGCAGCTGGGACTCAGTCCTGCTGGGGACACTTGAAAGGAAAATGCAGAGCATACTTCAGACCTGTCCAGACCTCGACCTGAGGGTCGAGGAAGCTGAGCGTGTCATATTGCCCTTCAGATATGTCCACAGCAATGTCCCCCAGGCCCTATCCTCTTCTTGTGATGTGACCTTGAGGTTCCTTTATTCAAGGACTTGGACAGATTTTCGACTTGGGTAGAGGTGGTGATGTATGACATCAGAAGCTTTGACATAAAGGGTGATACAACTTCTTCCTGTTTCTCTGGAGATGCTCATGCTTGTAGGAAGCCCTCAGGAGCCCTTACAGAGAAATTATATGGTGTTCCAGCCATCTGAGTACCCAGCTACAGCCAGCACTGACCCAGAATTGGGACTGGGCAGTTCCTCTGATGGTTTCCTCCCACTTTGGGTCATCAAGTCACTCTGAGGCTTTGCATCTTCCCCAGTGAGGCCCAAACATCACAGAGTAGATGCTCTATGCTGATTCTAACCCCTGACTCCCAGAACTAGTGGGCTCCCAGTTAGGATCGATGCTGCCTTTCAGCTCTGAGTCTGGGGGTTGTGCTACGTGGCAGTAGATAACCAGGCACCGGGGCACTCATCCGTCACAGCCTGTATCTGTTACGATGCACCAGGTTCCCAGCACACCCAGGCTGCCCTGTGTGGTCAAGGAAGCACCCGCAGCCTTGTGCAAAGACCTCAGGCAGAGAGTGACACTCAGAGTGGGAGCTGGCAGTTACAGCTGAGCACTGTGTGGACACGGCGCTCGAGAGCAGAGCACCCACCACCTCTGCTCCAATGGCTCACGTGGTGGGTGAAAGGCAAGCAGGCAAACTGAGAGACCTGATGTCGGAGTTAGTGGAGGGCACTCTGCAGCTCCAAGGAGCCCCGCCACCCCTGGCCGCTGAGGACTAGGAAGGTTCCCCAGAAAGAGAGTTACATGAGCAGTTTAGCCTCCAAGGTTAAAACTGGGCCGGACTTCTCCAATACGCCAAACCCCTCTGGAGAAAACATTTACAAAGACATCTGTTTTTTAGGATAGCATTATGTTGGCCTAAAAATGAAACCCTCATAGGTAACAATTAAATATACAATCACTACTGGCTCTCCTTTCTAAGGGAATGAGGTCTCAGAATGGACAAAACTGATTTCATGACCTGGCTAGCCTTAAGGTGCGAAGGACATCTTTGCTGTGTTGGGAAGTGAAGAAGACATGCTCTTTCATATTGATGTTCTACAAACGCTTAATTCAAGAAGGTATCTGTTCTAGGGGACTTCCTTGGTGGTCCAGTGGTTAAGACTCTTCACTCCCAATTCAGGGACCTGGTTTCAATCTCTGGCCAGGGAAACAGCAACTAAAAATCCCACCAGCCATAACAAAAATCAAAGATTCCAAGTGCTACAACTAAACCTCAGTGCAGCTAACCAAATAAATATTTTTTTTAAAAAAAAGAAGTTATTTTTCAAAATGAAGATAGAGAAGAAACTAGAAAGATGTCGCTTTGGTTATCTATCTGAATATGAAGGCTTTATTAAACACTGCTGTTTTCGACAAATTCTGAGCCCCTATGCAGCCAATTTTTCTGACAGTTTCCACGTGCTGAACAACTCTTCTCCGTGTGCGTCTTTGTGTGAATACATTTCTTAGTGTTTATTTCCTGACTCTTAAATGAACTTTTCATCTGAGTATAACATATAGAGAAGAACACAAGTCATTTTAGCTCAATGATGTTTACAAATATGTACATTCATGTAACCAACACCCGGGTANTGCGTCTTTGTGTGAATACATTTCTTAGTGTTTATTTCCTGACTCTTAAATGAACTTTTCATCTGAGTATAACATATAGAGAAGAACACAAGTCATTTTAGCTCAATGATGTTTACAAATATGTACATTCATGTAACCAACACCCGGGTGAGTAAGAATAAACACAACATAATCCAGCACCCCCAAAATTCTGATCTGCCTCCAGAGACAATGCCCCCAGAGGTGATCACTCCCCCAATTTCTGACACAGACTAACATTCCCTGCTGAAAGGTCTTTATGGATGGGATCACATTGTGTGTACTAGGCTGGGCTGCCTTCTTCCATTCAGAAAGACTTTAGCGAGATTCATCTATCTTGTGTATAGTTGTTCATTTTGACCATTTGATCTTAACTGCTATTTATAAAATTTTTATGTTACTAGAAAAAAGAAAAAACAGGAGGTTCATGGTTATCATCTGATATCCTGACATTCTGCTTCCAACTGAAGAAAGCCTTTATTAGCAAGAAATAAAAAGAAAAAGAAGTTTCTGAAACACACTGCATGAGTTAGTGTTTCCTCCGGAAGCTTGGCCAGGGTATGCGATATATTAGTCATTCTGAGTATTTTGTCCTCAGATGTCCTGACTTGGAGGTTGAACAATTCCCATTGTAAGTTGAGATTAATGCTGTCACAGGCTTGCTGTGTATGACTCTGTATTACAAATGTAAAAGTTAGATTTTTAAGTTCTAAGTGCCACCAGTGATGTTATTTGCTTGCATTATCATAGTTTGGGCTCATTGTCCCTGTTAGGGCTGGGAATTTGGAGTCAAAGGTATAGTAAATTTCCTTTCTAGTAGAAACATCTCAGGGCCTAAAAAAAAAAAGAAAAAGACAATCTTAGCCTAGTGATTTTCTTACTAAGTTCTATGATGCTGTAGTAAAAGTGCAGAATATTCACTGCAATAAAAGCACAGAACCTTCATCTTCCTTGCTCAGAAAGCAGCAGCATGCTGGGACGAGCCTGCTTCCAAAGAGGGAAAAAACTATCTTAAAATGCACAGACAATTGAAATTGCAAAAGCAATTCCTCCAGGAAGTGGGTGACCATCACCCAAGCGGTGTAAGCAAGACCTCAGTTTAATCACAAATGGGTAAGAGCGCAGGTAAACAGCTCAGGCCATGTTTCCTGTCGCCTTACATCCCTAAATTCCTCTTGGCAAGGACACGCCAGTTGAGTAGTCTCTATATGTATCTAGAGTCTACTATGATGTTCTGAAAAGCTAGAAGGTGCTGGGTCTAGTTTAAGAGCAGGAGCTAGAAGGCAAGGCGAGGACGGAACTGCCCCTGGTACACCGGGTTTCGTTGCTGTTATCCTTTGCAGGAGAGCTATTAACAAGACTGAGTAGCTTTATGAGTAACCAGCCACGACAGTGAGGGACTCAAGACACCCAATAATGGTCACCAGCGTTTGGGACGCCTTCCCGGCATGCTCGACCTTCTCCATGGATGGCGGCGTCTGAGCATCTCAATAACTGCCCAGGTGGTCACATTACCATGTCTGCATTCTCACACAGAAGACAGTAAGACTTAGGGAGATTTCCCACAGTCACAGAACTGGAAGAGCTGGCTTTGAATTTTAAGGGGTCTCTCGCCACTAAAGGGCTCTGTGACACACAGTGCCCCAGCCTCCCAGGNTGTCTGCATTCTCACACAGAAGACAGTAAGACTTAGGGAGATTTCCCACAGTCACAGAACTGGAAGAGCTGGCTTTGAATTTTAAGGGGTCTCTCGCCACTAAAGGGCTCTGTGACACACAGTGCCCCAGCCTCCCAGGGCCCTCGAGCAGTATAAATGAGATGACCACGCGCAGTGCTCACCCGAGGGCTGGACCATAACAACGGCCACAGTAGGGACTTCCCTGGTGGTCCGGTGGCTAAGACATCATGCTCCCAGTGCAGGGTGCCCAGGTTCGATCCCTGGTCAGGGAACTAGATCCCACATGCTGCAACTAAGAGTGTGCATGCAGTAATGAAAGATCTTGTGTGGCACAACAAACATCAAAGATCCTACCCGCTGCAATTAAGACCTGGAGCAGTCATATAATTTTTTTTTGTTTGTTTGTAATTCTAAAAGTAAACAAGTAAATAAAGTCCACGGTAAACTCTGGCTACTCTTACTATGAACAGAACAGTAGTGAGAAAACGATCGACCTGGAGAATTTAGTGGGTCTTCCCTGGTGGCTTGAATGGTAAAGAATCTGCCTGTCAATGCAGGAGACGAAGGAGGCACAGGTTCGATCCCTGGGTCAGGAAGATTCTCTGGAGAAGGGAATGGCAACCCACTCCAGTATCCTTGCCTGGGAAATCCCAAGGACAGAGGAGCCTGGCAGGCTACAATCCACAGGGTCGCGAAGAGTCAGATACGACTGAGTGAGTTACTAAGAGTCGTGTTACTCTTAGTATGACCAGAACACGACTCTTAGTATGACCAGAACAGTAGTAAGAGAATGATTGGCCTGCAGAATTTAGTGGGAACGTGGCAGTAGTCTTAGAGGTAACTTCCGGTGGGTGGTGATGCATAGATGGCAGATAGCATAGCATTGTGGGAAGGCCATTCATTGCTTTAGATCTAGGGCACTGCTGATTCTTTTTATAACTGACTTTTGGCAAATCACTTAACCACCTTGAATCTCTTTCTGCGTCTCTGTGATGGAGACAATAATTGCTACCTTTCAGAATTCTTACGAAGGACATGTAAAAAGTGCCCTAAAAATGTCTGGCACATAACAGAAACTTGCAGAGGCTAATTTTCTTCTCAACAACCTCTGTGACTCCGGACTAGAGGGTGGAATTGTGATCAACCAGAGGAAGTTAAGATGCTGTCCAAAAATCATTGTCTGAATGAGCTTCCTCAAGAGAAAGTGCTGGCTTGCGGTGGAAGTTGCTCAATATTCAGAAGAGGGATGGGCTAGTGAACAATATTTCACCCTTAGTCGCTCAAATATCGTGGCACCGAGAAGATATTCCCATGGCTTTTCAGAAAGTTCCCTTGAGGACACCACAGACAGACAGCTCTTAGTCAACCTCAGGATCCATTCACCTTGCTTACAGCCAACAGCGGTGACGGGAAGAGCATCGGAGCCTCACGGGTCCCACTCACTGGTCTGCTTCTTCCTTGCTGTTGTGCAGTTGCACAGTCCTGCCCGACTCTTTGTGACCCCATGGACTGCAGCACACCAGGCTTCCCTGTTCTTCACCATCTCCTGGAGCTTGCTCAAACTCATGTCCATTGAGGCAGTGATGCCATCCGACCATCTGTTCCTCTTCTGTGCCCTTCTCGCCTACTTTCAATCTTTTCCAGCATTAGGGTCTTGTCTAATGAGTTGGCGCTTTGCATCAGGTGGCCAGAGTGTTTAAGCATCAGTCCTTCTAATAAATATTCAGGACTGATTTCCTGTAAGATTGACTGGTTTGATCTTCTTGCAGTCCAAGGGACTCTGCTTCTGGCAAAGCTTTGTTTCCTCTGCAGTTCGAGGTGGTGGTGATTTGTGTTGATTTTCTTCGTGACAGCATCAAGGATAATGCTTTATTAAAATGATTTTTAAGACCTTCTGCTCATTCTATAATTGTCCTTTCTCCTTTTCAAACCAGGAGCCAGGGGCTTTGCCTTTTCTCTCCTTAGACTTTTGCTAAGCCAAGGTAGCCTGAAAGAGGCAGGGATCCAGCTGAAGGCAATAAAGGGGAGAAGATGTGTTTCCATCTAAGAGGGGGCTAGAAGGCTTCCATCCTGTGAGCAGGGAAGACATACCAGGGCCTCTGCTGAGAGCAGCCCCAGGGAGACAGGGAGACTTCAGAGGGTGCTTCCTGGTGGATGCAGAGAACCAAGTTTCCCAAAGTCAGCCACGATCACCATGAGAGCAGGCAGCAGCCAGCAGGCCTAGAGGAACCAGGCAGTGAGCATCTCTCGTGAATGAGGAAGTCAGGACCATGACAACAGCAGCTTCCTCCATCCACGCCTATAGCCCGGAAATTCCCGAACCCTGATTGGGAGCAGCCGCCGCCAGGGCTGAGAGCAAATCCTCCTTCAGCCTAGTGAGTCTGGAGTCTGATTTAGGTTGATCCTTAGAGAAGGAATTATGGTTATTCCTGCCACATCTGATTTTGTAGTGGTGAGTTTAACCTTCCAAAAAATAAACCCATTTGAGAGTTTTCAATCTAAAGTCATAACATCCGGGTCTCTCATTTTTATTAGAAAGTACTGCCTTGTTAACCCAGTCAAAGGTGAGGACTGAGGGACCCAGAGAGTATTAAGTAATTGACCCAGATGCATCTACATGAGTGAAATTTGTAGTTTTAGATTTCCCAGCCCCTAATTGCTCCCTCTTCAGGCTTGAGAAATGCTGTCTCGATATGATAGCCATTATTTCAAGCAAGCTTTTATTTCTGCTTGTGATATTTATGGAAACTGGGCGGAAGATGGAAATGCAAGGGTGCCCTCCGGGTGCCTTTAAGAACCTGGCCCCCGCCCTTCGGGCACAGCTCTCACGTTGCTTCTGCCTGGTGCTGGGAGCAGGGGGCTTAAAGAAAGCGCTTCATGATTGAAAAGGACTTTAGCAGCCTGAGATGAAAGCGCTCCGTGAGACTAAAGTGCCTCTCCTTGAAGGATTACCTCTGTTTATGCTTTGGCTGCCACTTGGTTGTGTTGAAGGGAAAGGCTGATTTCAGAAATTGATCCCTTTACCCCTTGAGCGAGCTGAAGTGGGCAGCATTGAAGAGAGATTTCAGGCTGCTGCTGGAGGCTTTATTGTGGAGGCTGTTATCACCCTGGCGTGGGGACAGTCTCAGGGGCCTGGCTGGACTCCAGGAGTTAATGAAGGCCCCTGAGAGTGACCTCAGTCTCTTTGCTGCTGCAGCTTGCACCCTTGAAGGTGGGTGAGAGAAGAGCCCCTGAGGAGGAGAAAAAGGGGGCACCTGCCCAGCCGCCCACTGTCAGCTCGTCTACCCCCACTTGGGTCAGGCTGCTTTCCAGACTGAGATAACCAGGCAGTGAGTGCCCGCATGGTGGGCTCAGGTGGGATGGAGACTGCCTTAGCTCAAGTGGGGACAGGGAGATGCAATAGGAGGGAGAATGGACTCTAGGAAGATGCTCCCGACCCCTGGTCACTCCAGGAAGATGCTCCTGACCCCTGGTCACTGCACGGGATGCTACTGTCTGCAGTCCTATGAGCTGAAACACGCGGGAGGCTGCATCTCCCTGTCTTTCGTCCGCTTCATCATCACTCCTAATCCCACACTGGCTTCCTGGTCTCGGACAACCTTTCTTTTCTTGCAATTTTTACTTTTCTTCCTAACGTCTCAGTATAAGTAGATATCATTAGAGCTTTAAAGGACTTGAGCAACCGTCTCCTCAAATGCCTCACTTTATGGAGAAACTGAGGCATGTGAGGGCCTATTTGAGCCAGTGACAGAGCCAGGAGCACGTGCCTGGGCATTGCACCCCTCTTCTGGGCTCTTCATAGGCTGCCCACTGCTTCCTCCCCATCCCATGAAATGGCATCAGCCAACGGGAAGTCGGAGTTCTTGTCCTGACGGTCACTAAACGACTGTGTGACTTGCTGAAAATCACGCAGGCCCAAGTGTTGAGTTTGCCCATCTGTGAGATGAAGGATTGGATTAGAGGGTCTCAGTGATGATCCCAAGTGTTCACCAAATCCAGCTTGTTTTTCTTCAGGGTGTACGGGAACACTACATTTCCTGGCCTCTGTTGCATCATTTTGGACAGGACTGAGATGGGCCAATAGAAGTGGAGTGTCTGGCTCCAAACCTTGGTCAGCACCCCCCTCCTCGCTCTACTTCCACTTTATAGTATTAATGCCTTGAGCCTCCAAGGCTGTCAGTGTGCTTGCAAGATGGAGAACGACCATACCGAGTATTATGTCCCACGACCACCACAAGCCCCTCTCACAGCCCCTACCTGGACCAAGGCGACGTAACACTGGGCATTTATCACGTGACTGAGAGAATTCAGGGTCGTCAGTTATCGCAGTTACCTACCCTGGCTAATAAAATCCCCAGACTCCTCTCAGCCACAACGTGCTAAGGTTTTCCTGATCCTTCTCAGTTTATATTATTCTCCTTTACTCAGCATTTATTAAGCACCTCTGAGGTACCAAAAATCATGTTCTGCGTAGTTCCTCATCTCTGTCAGGAACCTCAGCCCCAAATCCAATTTGAACACAACTGTGGGGAGTCTGGTGTGCAAACCATAACCTACATCTAATTTCCCTTTCTTCACACAACCGTGGTAAAGAGGACCCAGGGAGGAAGGGCTTTCAGTCGCCATCATCCAGCACCATGGTGAGGAATTCTCAAAGCAATGATTTAGTACCAATGGGCCTAGTGACAAAGGAATGAGAGGCAGAGGTGTTTCAAATGACGCGGCTGGTGGGGCCGAGCTGAACTGATTCCACACCATCCACTCCAGGGGCCTGGACTCCGTGACCCCATTTAGAAATACCTGTGTTGAGCCTTTGGGGTTCTTTTGAAAACACCTTTAAATCAGGCCCGCAGACAAGCAAACCATCTATCCTCATTAGAACCGCCCACTTCCTACTGGCTCTGCTGTCCACCGCTGCTCTCGGATGCTTTAGGAACATTTTTCTGCTCAGTATTGAAGCTGAGCACACCCATCTGGCCGGGGAAAGGATATAATAGGGCATATTTTCAGCATGACCAATTAGATGTGCAACTCCCATGAACAATAACAGGACTTAGCCTCCAGATTCTTCCTCAATAAATCCAGCCTTTCCCCTTATGAGCAACAGATGGGTTTCTCACAATGGCTCATTACCTCCTGGCTCAGCTCTGCTGCCAGAAGTGAAGTATAAAGTTATTTATGGATGGAGAAAGATGCATAAGTCACCGCAGAGTACTTTCCGCCATCCTTTCTCATTTATTTAGTTAGAGTTTTCTCCCACCCGAGATGAGTAAGTTAGAGAAGATGGCGGTGTCCCCGCTGGGAACGGAGATGAATGTTGCTCTAGCCTCATGACTTTTCCAGAAGGCCGAGGATTTCTGGGGGTGAGGCTGTGTCTCCAGCAAGAAATGGTAATGGGGATATTTCCATAGAGAAGACACCCATTCCTCAAAAGGTCCTCTCGCCTGTGACAGGCCATTTCTGTGAGATCTGGGGGGCAGGGGCACATTGGTGCCACTTAACTGCACAGGATACGTTTGAGAAAAGAAAAGAAATTGCTTCTTTAAGAAATGCCAATATTTCTCAGCCAGCTGGACAGTATTCCTTGGTCAACTGGGGAGGACAGGGAAACAGGCCAAGAGACTGCCAGGCTAGATCTTATAATAGGGGCAATACACAGAAAAAGGGTGGGGAAGGAGAAAGGGTAAAGAGAAGCACTGAGTGCAAGGGGGTCAGATTTGGGGGTACTATGCTGTGTGAACATACTTCTATTCTGTCCAGCTCCTGCCTGGGCAATTCCTTAAATGCTCTCTACCTGAGCTTCCTCATCTCTCAAATGAAAATAATAAGAGGATGGCCTAGGGGGTAAAATGAGTATTAAATGAATTAATATTTGCAGAGCATTTGTGTATGCCTACCACACGTGATGTGCTGTGACTTTCTTATACAGAGAAACTCAAGCCAGCAGCAAACATGAATTGATTTGCCTTCCCAGGTGGCTTAGCGGAGTTGCTCATTCTGGGAACTTTCTTCCCCCTTCAGGCCGCTGGAATGAATACAGATCCAATCCAGGTTCTTCCTGAGGATTTTTCAAATGGATTCAAAGGAACGAGGGTTGGTTCCTCTCCTAAGCGTAAGGTTCTGAGTTATAAATCTCGACAGAGGCTTTGTGACCTACTCTGTCACAAGCTGATTAGGAGGAAGAGAAATGAATCTAGCCCAGAGGGAAGAAGATGGAGGGTCCTAAACTGTACTCCAGTCCCTGGTTCCTTAGTTTCTCAGCTAGCTATACCCATGTTCTTCCTGCAGTTTGCTTATAGGAATCAAGACATTCCCTTTCCTGGGAGAGGAGGAAGGGGATAATCGCTTCAAATTGGGTTTCTGTCCCAACCACAACAAACCAAATCTTAGTGGATAAAGACCAACATTTACTGGAGAATATAATTCTCTGTATTTTAACTCTTCCCCTCCCCAAGGAGTGCCTGGTATGGGGTGTGGGGGGGGGGGGAGAAGAGGAAGGGAGATAGGTCATGAGGTATGGGGATGATAAAGTCATTTTTTTTTCTTGTTAAATTTTTATTGGGGTATAGTTGATTTATAATACTGTGCTAGTTTCAGGCGTACAGCAAAACTATTGACAAAATTCAATATCCATTTATGATAAAAGCTCTCCAGAAGGTAGGCATAGAGGGAATATACCTCAACATAATAAAGCCCATATAAGACAAGCCCACAGCAAACATCATTCTCAACGGTGAAAAACTGAAAGCATTTTCTTTAAGATCAGGTAAGGGGCCTCCCTGGTGGCTTGCTGGTAAAGCATCTGTTGCCGATGTAGGAGACACGGGTTCGGTCCCTGGTCCAGGAAGATCCCACATGCCACAGAGCGACTAAGCCCATGCACCACAGCTACTGACCCTGTGTTCTAGAGCCCACGCTCTGCAACAGCAGAAGTCGCCGCCCTGAGAAACCCATGCACTGCAACCAGAGAGGAGTCCCGCTCCGTGCACCGAGAGAAAACTTCTTCACACAGCAACGAAGACCCAGTGCAGGCAATGAGTGAACCTACGTATGAAAAAGATCAGGAGTAACGCAAGGATGGCCACTCTCACCACTATCGCTCAGCACCGTTTTGGAAGTCCTAACTGTGGCAATCAAAGAAGAAAAAGAAAGAAAAGGGACCCACGCTAGAAAAGAAGTAAAACTGTCCCTGTCTGCAAATGACACTGTACATGGAAAATCCTTAAGATGTCACCAGAATACTAGTAGAGTTCATCAATGAATTTGGTCAAGTTGCAGGATACAAAATGAATACCCAGAAATGTCTTGCTTCTCTATATACTAAGAACAAAAGATCAGAAAGAGAAATTAAGGAAACAATACCATTTACCATCACATCAAAAATAATAAAATACTCAGGAATAAACCTGCCTACGGAGACAAAAGACCTGTACTCAGAAAACTATAAGGTACTGATGAAAGAAATCAAAGATGACACAAACAGATGGAGAAATATACCATGTTACTGTATTAGAAGAACCAATATTGTCAAAATGATTATACTACCCAAAACACTCTGCAGATTTGATGCAATGCTTATCAAATTACCAATGGCATTTTTCCACAGAATTCAAACAAAGACTTTTTACAATCAGTGTGGAAACACAAAAGAGTCATTTTAACACATGATTGACCAGATGATTTTGCAGAAACTAATGCCTGTGGCCAGCAATTTGTTATGTAAGTGAATATTGAAACATTTGAATCAATAACGTTTGGGTAACAAAAGATATATTAATACATTTCTGGTCAATAAATTGTTTAACAAAACACCGGAGGAGAAGAAATTCTAGGTTTATTGTATTTCCACAGCCCAGGCATGCAAATAACAGACTCACTGAGTCCCAGAGCTGAGAACTGCCTCCCAGATTTTATTCAGATGAGATGAGCTCAGACTGCCTACTGAACACAGGGAAGCCATTTCTTCTGAGCTGAACAATAATAGCTCTACTGATGAGTATAGATATTGCTCATGTTTAAGCAAATCTGACTCAGCAAAGTGTCCCCAATTCTAGTCCTTTCCTCAGGAAAACTATTCATTTCCATCCTACTCACATGAGAGGATTAAGATATCTGAACAGCTTTAATTTCCCCATAAGTCTTTTCTTTTGGGGGGATACACATGTCTACCAGAAACATTCCATTAAATAGTACCAAGAAACAAACTTTAAGATACTTGAGAATCAACAGGGTTGGTAGAAAGAATGTTTGCTTAAAATCAAACTGATACCATGTTAAAAAGTAGCAAGGCTGATTGGAGTTTATTTTGTGAACAACAACAAAAAATGATCACGGGTCTGGGACAGTCTTTCAGCAGGAAGACTGGGTTGCCACTCAGTTGTGATTCTATTACAACCTGTGGTTGGCACTTAAGAGTTTTCATTTAAAACACTACTTACAGCAGAGAGGTTACTAAAACACCACCTACTTTACCTGTATAACAGTTTTACCTGAAAAGAACACATTTCTGAGGCCTTAATTCCCTGGAATGGTGAAGAAGAAATTAAAAGCGGAATAGAGGGGACTTCCCTGGTGGTCCAGGGGTTGAGAGTCTGCCTTCCAATGCAGGGGACGAGGTTCGATCCCTAGTGAGGGAACTAATATCTCAAATGCTGTGGGGCAACTAAGCCTGCATGCCACAGCTACTGAGCTCATGCCCTCTCGAGCCCATGACCGCAACTAGAGAAGGCAGCATGCCGTAGTGAAGACCCAGCACAGCCAAAACCAACAGCAAAAGCTGAAGCAGAGAAGACGCCTCTCCTCCCCACTTCAGCTTTCATGCCTTGGCTCAGGCAGGTCTGAGGACAAATTACTGACTCAGGCAACACGACGGATGGATCTCAAACGCTCTGTGCTAAGTAGAGACAGAAAATATTACACACTCTGTGACTACTTATATGACAGTCTGGAAAAGGTGAAAATAGAGAGACAGAACAGACCAGTGATTAACAGGGGCAGCATGTGTTAGAGGGGACTGCCAACAGGAATGAAGGAATTTTAGGGGAGGTCAGAATATCTTGGTTATGGTTTCATGCCATGCACGTTTTTCAGAATTCATAGAGTGGTAGGCTGTGACTGGTTGACCAGGGTTGCATGAAAATTATACAATAATAAGCATCCATCTTTAAAAGCATTTACATACTGATTTGACTGCCTCGGGTCTTAGTTGAGATACGTGGAATCTGTGTTGCATCGTGTGGGGTCTTTTGTTGTGTACAGGCTCAATAGTTGCAGTATATGGGCTTAGTTGCTCCATAGCACGTGGGATCTTAGTTCCCTAATCAGGGATCAAAGCCATGTCTCCTGCATCACAAGGCAGATTCATAACCACTGGACCAATAAATGTCCATTTTAAAGTGCTATCCAACAAACACCCTAAAACTCAGTGGCTTAAAAATATCATTGCCAAGGCCCCGTGGGTTGGCTGTGAAGGTGGATAGCTGTTCTGGCTGGACACGGCTCTGGCAGCTCTGCCTGAGGCAGGCCTCCAGGTCTGGCTCAGACCTACCAGTTTCTCATTCTCCTGGAGCCTGCAAGACGGCTGGGATGGGCTCTTCTCATGCTGATAATGGGGTCACAACAGAGCAAGTCCAGTTACAGAAGAATATTTCATGTTTTGGCCTGTGTTCCATCTGCTAAAATGCCTTTAGCAAAAGAAAGTCTTAAGACAGCCCAGATTCAAGGGACTGTGAAGAAAAAACAACCTCTATTGGGAAGAACTATTTAGAAAACACAGAAATGTAGTGCTGAAACAATAACCCAACCTTACAGAAGGCTCTTTACTGGTGGTAGGAAGCAGCAGTCATATGAAGACATATCATTTTTTGCTTTTTCTGCATTATTCATGTTGAAGATTTGTTTTTTTAATTTAGTGTTTCAATTATGAGGATTCTCACTGTAAATCCTTAGAATAATACCACATATTCACACTCTGCTTTCTGGGGGTGGGGCAGGGGGAAGAAGTATAGTCAATTTTATCAGGCCATCAGAAATCTGATTGACCTTGATGTCTTTTCACATTGGTAACCAGGAAGCTCAGTGCCAACTGTACTGATCAGTGGAGACAACTATGCCATTCCAGGTTCTTTCTGTGCTTCTCCTCTCTCTGCAGGATTACAAGCTCTTTTAAAATCTTCATACATATCCACCTTATTCTCTTTGTGCTTTTTATTGCAAGATTCATAAATATCTTCTGAAAATAAACAGAAGGAGAAAGGTCATAAATAATGCAAAGAATAGTGGATGGGGAGGTAGGATATTTATACTCTAATCATTTCCTTGGAACTTACTATGTGAGCTTTGCGAATCTCTTGATCTCCCCAGGCCTTGATTTTTTTAATCATCTTATGAGGCTAATTATGTTTCTGCTTACTTTTCAACATAATGGAGAAAACATGTGAAGTCATGATCCATTTTTAGGTGCCACTGACTCTGGTTATTAGCCATTTTCATCAAGCAAATACACAGGTGTGATTTTGGCCTGAGAGAAAGCCCATATTGTTCTATAAATGGAACAAAAAGCCTCTCCTTGATTTCTTGCAGTGGCTTTGCCAGCCGAATGGTTTAGGAGATTTGTAGAAAGCAGACGGCACAAATTCAGTTCACTGGAGGTTTCAAACCTGTACGGAGGGATGAGAGTTCTTCAGTTGCTGAAATGAACTGGTGGTCTCAAGGTGATTTTAAGTAAAAAGCCTGCCACAGTCTCAGTAAGATCCTATGGGATTCACCGTGTCAAAACCAAGGTTGAATAAAGTGCAGGGATAAAGGAGCCTGACTGGACACAGAGGGGCGGCTTCTAGGTCAGTGAATCACTGAAATGGTATAGATGACAGTCCTTTGGTGAGAAGGCAGTGAGGGGACTCCCGGAAGGAGTATAATTAGTTCTCTGACCTATTCATTCTCTCCTCTTGATGCACAGATATTACATTGGGCAAATGTCACAACTTCTTGGAGTCATTTTTTCATCATAAAAAGCAAGAGGAAAGTGACTTAAATGGACAATTATTTAGAATTTGTAGAGGAATCTGAGCCATAACATTTGTAATCTACCTGAGCTGAGGGTACACGTTTGATTTCGTCAAAGTTTTAAGTCACATGTGTTTCCAAGAAGCCTTGAGTCAGTGCAAAATTTCTTAAAGCTAAGAGCAAAGTTACACTTTGGGGTCTATTTCGCAAAGAGTGCAACATCTATGAAGAAAATCATCAATCTATGCCTGATAATTGGAACGATAATTGACCAGAAGTCTTCTCTTGCAGAAAGACACATGTAAAAACATAAACCTATACCAACATCACCTAAATTGTGTATTTTAAGTGCTAACTAAGGGGCCCCCTTCAGATATTCTGAATTAGAATGTCAAAGGTGGGATCCTGCCTGGAACTTTAAACAGATGCCTCAGTTGGCGTTAAAAGATGATACCGTGAGAATCAGGATATGTAAGCAGGGACCGTGCTAAGTCATGTTTCAGAAACCCAGGTTCTTGCTTCCCAGGTGCACAAAATCACAAAATAAATAATTTTGTGCCACCCCAACTCTCTTCGAAGTAGTTAACCTGGTATCCTTAAGCACCCCTATATTTAAAATAGATAACCAACAAGGACCTACTTATGTATGTCAAAGGTGGGATCCTGCCTGGAACTTTAAACAGATGCCTCAGTTGGCGTTAAAAGATGATACCGTGAGAATCAGGATATGTAAGCAGGGACCGTGCTAAGTCATGTTTCAGAAACCCAGGTTCTTGCTTCCCAGGTGCACAAAATCACAAAATAAATAATTTTGTGCCACCCCAACTCTCTTCGAAGTAGTTAACCTGGTATCCTTAAGCACCCCTATATTTAAAATAGATAACCAACAAGGACCTACTTATGGTATAGCACAGAAAACACTGCTCAATATTCTGTGAAAACTTGAATAGGAAAAGAATCTAAAAGAGAGTGGATGTATGTATATGTATAACTGAATCACTTTGCTGTACACCTGAAACTAATACAACACTCAATCAACTATGCTCCAATATCAAATTTAACAAATTTTAAAGAACTTATGTTCATCAACAGATGAATGGATAAAGAAGATAAGGTTAGATTCAAATGAAGACACCTACGTGTCTATACACGTGTCACACGTATAACACAAGGATCTGTTATCCTTCTCGAGGACAGCTGGTAACTTGAGTCCCCTGATTTCACAGAACCATTCAGAGGCTAACTCTCGGTAAGGGCCGCACACCTCACTGTACTCCTGCATCCTCTTCACACAAGGCTGGGGAAGGAACAGCTCTCAGCAGCCATTCCCTAGATCCTCATCTTTTATTTCACCAATGCAAACACATGCCCAGCATTTATCATGGAATCAAGGTAATTTCACAAATAAAAGCTAACTTCTCATAGTTACATGCTATTTTAAAAAACTTTGGTGGACTTCCCTGGTGGCCCAGTAGTTAAGACTCTGCATTTCCCCGGCAGAAGGCATGGGTTCCATCCCTGGTCAGGAAAGTTCCACATGCCATGGTGCAGCAAAAAATAATGTTTTAAAACCTTAAAAAGAAGTGGAGACCCAACAGGCTCTCAGTTTAGCCTGCTAGTTAACCAACCCTAGAGAAAGCATTGATGAGTAGAATGCAGTCTCTACATGCACTGTAGACTTATCCAACTAACATTCAGAGATCATCATTCTTTCCATGCTAAACTATTTTCACAAAAACTATCCATGTCTTGAACTTGGCCGCAGGAAACTTGGCTCTTTGGATGTTGTAGCCTTGAGCTTCACACTGTGTAGCATAGGGGATGCCCATCCCCTATTTGTTGAATTAACTAATAAATAGGTGCATAAATAAATGCATGAATCAGTCGGTGGCACCATCTCATCCTCACCACAGCACTGCAAGATGTTATCACTAGTAAATAGATTGGGAAACAAGACACAACAGAGGTCAAGCAAACTTCTCAAGTTCTATCCACTTGCATCACGCTTCTGAGTCAGTGTCCCCACATCATGGGCTCACGTCCCCATGCACAGACGTATGGAAACCCACAGTAGGTCTGAGAAACTTAAGAAGTTCAACTTGCTGCGACGTGAGACCATGAGCATGATGAGGGAGATTATATGGGAAGATAAGTATGATTTATCTGACAGCCATATGTTTTATTTTATAGATAGAGGGTGACTCAAAGATTTTTTAAAATAGAATACTGACCTAATCCCAGTTGCACTTTAGAAAGATGAATCTTCCTAAATGCAGAGCTGAGTACTTCCTGCAGAGACCATATGGTCCACAAGTCTAAAATATTTACTATCTAACCCTTTACAGAAAATTCTGCCAACCTGTTCTAGAAGAAAACAGTCTTAGTTATTTTAGGTGGGCTAGCACAGTTAGTGAGAAAAATCTAGATCCCTGACTTGTGAAAGAACAGAGGAAGAAAGGAGGTTTTGTTGGTCTACTCAGTATGAGTGAGCATAACCCAATCATCCTAGTTTACCCAGATTTTTTTATTTTTTTAATTCAATTTTATTATTGTTTTCTTTTTTTCTTTTTGGCTTCAGCACTGAATATCCCACATTCCAGGGAACCTTTCAGTCCTATGCAAATGAACAGATGATTACCCTAATTACCAGAGAAAAGTCATGAGAAAGCAACTCAGAAACTAGCGAAGAGAAACATAAAGACCCCATTTGGAGACGAAATCAAGTAGGTATGTTTAAAGAACCATCAGGGTCAAAGTTCACAGGGTGAGTCTGGCTAATGAAATATGTAACATGCTCAGTCTATCAGTTAGATTAAGTTCAGCTGTAAGTGACGGAAAACACAGAAAGACAAAAGAAGATGGGAGGCAAATAGTTCATGACTTGTTTAACAGCCTCTTGAACATCAGGTTCCTAGACTCCTTCTACTCAATTGTATTACCAATCCTCACAATGTTGCTAGTTCTTTCTGAAACAAAGTGGCTGCTTGAGCTCCAGCCATCACAGCTACATTACAGCCAACAGAGAGGAAGAAAAGGTGAAAGGGGCACACCTGTGTCCCCATAACAACTCTTCTTCAAAGTTGCAAACCTCACTTCTGCTGGTATGTGGCCATACCACACAGGAGAGGCTGGAAAACATAGTTTTATTCCCGGAAGCCAGGTGCCCAGGTAAACATAGGGAACCCTATTACTAATGAAGAAATAAGGAATAAACATTGGGAGACAACTAGCACTCTCTGAAACATTTAGATAATTATCAATATAATTGTTATAAATCCATAGCTAATACTGTTGAGTTGCCTTTGGTCATCAGACACTGCCAAATCCTTCTTGCACATTTTCTCATTTAATCCTTCCAAAAATATGTCAGTTAGACATTACCATTATTTTGTATTTGCTATATGGGGAAATGTAGCCCAAAATAGATAAAATTAGCATTACTAGATCACAGAGTTATGAAATGGAGCTAGGATTTAAACCCAGGTTAGAACCATGAACTTAATTGTCCTGTAGTATCACTCTCCCCGACCCCCGCAAAGCTTTCTATAAGGCACAATTTTTACCAAGATTTTGCCAGCCCACAGACCAACATCTTGAGCGTAATGTTGACATGAGTTCAACCACTGGATTGCTATAGATTTCTAGAAAAGGTAGATCTCATGTCACTAAATGTTATTCAGTTGCTAAGTCATGTCCATCTCTATACTGCAGCAAGGCCAGGCTTCCCCGTCCCTGACTATCTCCTGGAGTTTGCCCAAGTTCATGTCAATCGAATCAGTGATGCTTTTCAAACAGAACTTCCCCTCTGAGGTTCCAAAGCTCCCCATGCCCCTATCTGTGAGGGGCTGTGGAAACTTTTCCTCCTTCATGACTTTCTATCCACCATGGTTGGATAGCATGTCACTAATATGGTTCCTCAAAAAAAAAAGAATATATGCACAACTGTATCTACTGATATATACACATTTATGATGAGTGAGTGAAGTCGCTCAGTCATGTCCGACTCTTTGGGACCCCATGGACTGTAGCCAGCCTACCAGGCTCCTCCCTCCATGGGATTCTCCAGACAAGAGTACTGGAGTGGGTTGCCATTTCCTTCTCCAGGGGATCTTCCCGACCCAGGGATCGAACCCGGGTCTCCAGCATTCCAGGCAGATGCTTTAACCTCTGAGCCTTACTAATAAAAGGAAGAGTAGCATGCAATTGTCGAATAATAAGTACACAGTAGTCTTTACTGTAAATTCTATGCAGCCAGTGGATCCCCACAGATTGCTTTCTTTGATTTTTGCCAACCACTTCTATTCATAGCCAGGCTACAGTTGTAACTGACAAGAGTAGTGACATGAATGCAAGTCGATGTTTTCATTTTTGCTAACCACTGGGAAAGGAGGTAGGGAAACCACAAAGGTGATGGAATCTTCATTTATTCATCTATCCTTTGCCAAACTGGATAGCAGTTTTCAAACATCAAAAAAATATTTACTCAGCTTTTGTGTTATTGATAATGTAATAGCTACAGACCCTGCATACTTTTAAGTATAGTCTGCATTACTAACATTTTCTTTGTTAAGTTTAAGAACAAGATTTGAAAACGATGACCCTTTATCAAAATCTCTCTCTACTGATTTTTGTAAAGATAGCTTTTTAAGAACACAACTATGGGGGGACCTTGGATGGTGGAGGAATAGGATGGGGAGAAAATTATAGGCCAATATCACTGATGAAAATAGATGCAAAAATCCTCAACAAAATTCTAGCAAACAATCCAACAACAAATTAAAGAGATCATACCTCATGATCCAGTGGGCTTTATCCCAAAGGATGTAAGGATTCTTCAACATAATCAAATCAAACAATGTGATATGCTCTATTAACAAATTGAAAGATGAAAACCATGTGATAATCTCAGTAGATGCAGAGAAAACTTCTGACAAAGTTCAACACCCATTTATGACAAAAACTTCCAGGAAGTAGGCACAGGAGGAGCGTACCTCAACACAATAAAGGGAATATATGAAAAACCCACAGCAAATATTATTCTCAATGATGAAAAACTAAAAGCATTTCCTCTAAAATCAGGAAAAAGACAAGGATGCCTACTTTCATCACTATTATTCAGCATAGTTTTAGAAGTCCTGGCCACAGAAATCAGAGAAGAAAAAGAAATAAAAGGAATCCAGATTGGAAAAGAAGAAGTAAAACTCCCATTGTCTGCAGATGTCATGATTCTTTACATAGAAAACCCTAAAGATGCCACCAGAAAATTTCTAGCACTAATTAGTATAGTGCTACTGATTATAATATACTAAAGTAACAGGATACAAAACTAATACACAGAAATTCCTTGCACTCCTATACACTAACAATGAGAAATCAGAAAGAGAAATTAAGAAAATAATCCCATTCCCCATTGCAACAAAAAGAATAAAACACTTAGGAATAAATTTACCTAAAGAGACAAAAGACCTATATGCAGAAAACTATAAGTCACTGGTGAAAGAAAGACAACACAAACAGATGGAGAGATATACCATGTTCTTGGATTGGAATAATCAATATTGAGAAAATGACTATATTACCCAAAGCAATCTACAGATAGATTCAGTGCAATCCCTATCAAACTACCAATGATATTTTTCACAGAACTAGAACAAATAATTTCACAATTTGTATGGAAATACAAAAGACCCCAAATAGTCAAAGCAATCTTGAGAAAGAAGAATGGAGCTGGAGGAATCAACCTTCCTAACTTTACACTATACTACAAAGCTACAGTCATCAAGACTGCATAGTAGTGTATGGGGATGATCTGGAGGGATGATGTGGGGTGGGAGGTGGGAAGGAGGTTCACGTTTGGGAGTTCGTGTACACCCGTGGCAGATTCATGTCAATGTATCCCAAAACCAATAGAGTACTGTAAAGTAAAATAAAGTAAAATGGAAGCTCTAAAAAAAAAATTAAAAAAAAAAAAAAAGACTGCATAGTACTAGCAAGACAGAAACGACATAGAAAGCCCAGAGACAAACTGATAGACCTATGGGCACCTTATCTTTGACAACGGAGGCAAAATATATATATATATACAATAGAGAAAAGGCAATCTCTTCAAGTAGTGCTGGGAAAACTGGGAAGCTATGCATAAAAGAATGAAATTAGAATACTTTCTTATGCCATACACAAAAATAAACTCAAAATGGATTAAAAACCTTAATATAAGACCAGAAACTATAAAACTCTTAGAGGAAAACAGGCAGAACACTGTTTAACATAAATTACAATGATAGAGCAAGATCCTCTATGACCCACATTCTACAGTAATGGAAATAAAAACAAAAATAAACAAGCGGGACCTAATAAAACTTGAAAGCTTTTGCACAATGAAGAAAACTATAAGTAAGGTGAAAAGACAGTTCTCAGAACGGGAGAAAATAACAGCAAATGAAACAATTGACAAAGGCTTGATCTCCAGAATATACAAGCAGCTCATGCAGAAAAATAAACAACCCAATCAAAAAGTGTGCTTAAGACCTAAACAGACATTTCTGCAAAGAAGGCATACAGATGGATAATAAACACAGGGAAAGATGTTCACTGTCACTCATTATCAGAGAAATACAAATTAAACTACAATAAGGCATTATGTCACACTGGTCAGAATGGCCATCATCAAAAAGCCTACAAACAATTAATGCTTGAGAGGGTGTGGAGAAAAGGGAACCTTCTTGCACTCTTAGTGGGAATGCAAATTGATACAGCCACTAAGGAGAACAGTATGGAGATTCCTAAAAAAACTAGGAATAAAACCAACATAGGATCCAGCAATCCCACTGCTGGGCATATTCCCCCAAGAAGCCATAAGTGAAAAAGTCACATGTACCCCAGTGTTCACGGCAGCACTATTTACAATAGCCAGGACACAGAAGCAACCTAGATGTCCATCAACAGATGAATGGATAAAGTGGTGCATATACACAAAGGAGTATTACTCAGCTGTACACAGGAATTCATTTGAGTCTGTTCTAATGAGGTGGATGAACCTAGAGCCTACGATAGAGCGTGAAGTAAGTCAGAAAGAGAAAGATAAAATATCACATATTAATGCATATATATGGAATCTAGAGAGATGGTCCTAATGGTCCTACTTACAGGACAGCAAAGGAGATGCAGGCAGAGAGAACAGACTTTTGGTCACAGTGAGGAAGGGAGGGGGTGGGATGAGTTGAGAGAGTAGTGTTGAAACGCATTCCCGTATATGAAATGGATAGCCAGTTGGAATTACTTTATGATGCAGGAAAACTAAAGCCCAATGTACTGTGACAGCCTACAGGGCTGGGATAGGAGAAAGGTGGGAGGAGGTTTAAAAGAGAGGGAACATGTGTATGCCTGGGGCTGATTCATGATGATGTATGGTAGAAACCATCACAATACTGTAAAGTAATTCTCCTCCAATTAAAACTACAATTCAAATCAAAAAAATAAAAAAACACATCCATGCCCTTATTTAAGTATTCTCAATGTCTATCTTACTTATACATATTAATATCTATGGGCTTCCCAGGTGGCTCAGCAGAGGAGGAAATGGCAACCCATCCAAGTATTCTTGCCTGAAGAATCCCATGGACAGAGGATTCTGGCAGGCTACTGTCCATGGGGTCACAGAGGGTTAGATATGACGGAGCACATTTATAATATTTATAGATGATCTACTTTCATGCTACATCACAGCTAAAAAGTTGTGACTGAGGCCCTATGGCCCACAAACTTGAAAATATTTACTATCCACCTATTTAGAGAAAAAGTTTGCCAACACTTGGCCTAAATAAATGAAACTGGGCCCTGTAATTTCCGAGGAAGAATCAGGACTTTCACAAAGATGAGAAGCTGTTTTGAGAAAACAGATCTTAAGATGCTTTCAGAACAATCACAAAAGCAGATAAAACACCTTGAGTTGATCTAAGTGAGAATTCCTCGAATTTCAAGGAATGAGGCAGAGACTACTGTACCAGCAGAAGACTGGCATTGCATTTTCCCTGGATGCTGATTACAATGAAAGTTCCAATGAATTGTTGTTCAGGCACTCAGCTGTGTCCTACATTTTTGCGACCCCATGGACTGCACCACGCCAGGCTTCCCTGTGCTCTACTATCTCGGAGTTTGCTCAGACTCATGTCCATTGAGTCAATAGTGCCATCCAACCATCTCATCCTCTGTCTCCCGCTTCTCCTCCTGCCCTCAATCTTTCCAAGCATCAGGGTCTTTTCCAAAAAGTTCAATGGGTAGAGATGTTGGAGAGGGGCCAAGCCAGCCCTGAATGGGAACCAGTGGTCTCTCTGCTTATAAGTCCACCACGTAAGCATCTGAGTTTCATAGCATGAACGAGCTGAGCAATAACCAGAAGCAGAAGCATGAAGCAATCACCATAGTGTCCTGTCCAAAAATTCACCTTTTCTCTTCCGAAGCACAAAGGCCTTAGGTTTCAAAGAGAGCTGCAATTCACCATATTTCTGAAGCTTTTTTTTTAAAGTTTATAATGCCCAGACAAGAAAAAAATAAAAGAAGGCTGCAAGAGCAAATGAGGGCATGTGTGAACTACAAAGCAGATGTCTTAAAAAGATAAATGATACTATAGGGGGAAACTGATGAGGTAATTCTCAAAATGCAAGGCCTTAATTACTTATTTCTGTTCTGGGTATCCAACCCAATTATTGCTGGAATCAGAAACAGAGAATTCTTCATGGCATATTTAATATCATTACTAAGCAGCATATTTAACATGAACAAAACCATATTGGTACTAAACTGTTCAGGGGTGGTAGACTAAAATGAGATGCCCCAACCAAGTCTCCTCCCTGCTGCAAAGCAAGTTCTTCTGAGGTTAGCACCACCTACTTCCGAGGTTGTCACATCTGCCTTGTGTCTCATCATGCCTGAATGCTCTGATCATTTTTCTGTTTTGGAAACTCTGCAGAAAATAGAATTTGTTTTGATCCCAGACTATCATGTAATTTTAGCAGAGGCCTGAATTAATAAATGGAAATGGAAACTTCAACACTAAAATACTGTGACAAAATTTCATTATAAGAAGGTCACCTATGTGATCCAGGGAATGTGAATGATGTTTTGATGTTTATTCAAATAAAAATATAGAAACAGAAAACTTTAAAAGTCTTAGAACTCCAAGAGCTCTGGGATTATGTTCATAGATGCTGAGGAATCCATCTGAAGAGTCAGTAGGCTAAATATTTTTCAAATGCATTTGACTTTATTTTTGACTACACCACATGGCTTGTGGGATGTTAATTCCCTGACCAGGGACTGAACTGGCACCCTCAGCAGTGAAAGCACAGAATCCTAAGCCCTGGAACACCTGGGCAGTCCCAAAATGCATTTGACTTTAAAACCTTGTATTTGTGGAGCAAATCCATTAGAAACATATTTTGTAAAGTCTAGGATTTATGAAAGAGTTCAATTCTGTTTTTGGTCTTTCCCCCATGTGGAGAGAAAAAAAAAAAAAAAAAGCTAAGTCGAGAAGCAGCCTAGTCTGGGGAAGCTGTTTTCTCAAGGTTCTGGGAGAAAGCCAGTTCCATACAAAGCTGAATCACCACCTTCACACAGCCCAAAACATTTTTAAGGTTGAAATGTAGGAAAATACTTCACAGTCTGGGTTCTGAGGGGACAAAAGCCAGGCGCCCACATCCTGTAGAGAGAAGAGCTCTTGGAGTGATTCTCTGATGCGGCTGGTTCTCAGTAGACAGCCTGTTGTTGAAGAAACTTCTAGATGAATTGTGCAGTCTTCCTCAGTGTGGATAAAGCCAAGTCCTTTCAGATTCTTCAGGGCTTCCTCAGGATTATGTCGATACATTTATAGAGCATCTTTTAAAAGATGTGCTTTTTTGATGTGGACCATTTTTTTTAAAGTCTTTATTGAATTTGTTACAACTTTGCTTCGATTTTATGTTTGGTTTTTTGGCTTTGAGGCATCAGGGATCTTAGGTCCCCCACCAGGGACTGAACCCACACCTCCTGCAACGGAAGGCGAAGCCTTAACCACTAGATTAAGGGGAGGTCCCTATAGAGCCTTTTTAAAGGTCTTCCCACATTTTATCAATCAGGACAGAGAGAAAGAGAAAACAAGCTTTTGTAAACATAACACATGCATTAGTCCAAGGCCACCATCATAAAATGCCACAGTCTGCATGGTTTAAACAACAGGAGTTTATTGCCCCACAGTCTGGATGGAGCCTGGAAGTCCATGACCACAGTGCTTGGCTTGGAGAGGGCTGCCTTTCTGCTGTGTCTTCACGCAGTCTTTGCCCTGCGTGCCTGTACTGCTGGTGTCTCTTCCTGTCCTCATAGGATTATGGCCTATTTTATGAGCTTATTTAACCCTAAATCCTTCTTTAACATCTCTTCAAATACAGTCATCTTAGGGGTAGGACGTCAACATACAAATTTGGGGAAGACAAAATCTAGTCCATAACAAGGCACCCCAACAAACATCAAAGTACGAAAGAGTGAACTTTTAAAAATCACTCAAATAACATCACCTTTAGGGAAATGTTATTCAACACATCTCTTCATCCGTATGGATGAATCACTAGCTTGAAATGGAAAATGAAGTGAATAGATTCAAAGCTATGTCAGTGGATTCATAGTTTATAAATTTGCTTTTCATTAAATAATTCAAATTTTAAGTGGTGTGATATTTTACCTTGCAGTTGATTCTAAAATGAGTACATTGGTTACTGTTTACTCTATAGATATTTAAATAACTATACAGTATACTTTTCATGTATAAATGCTGTTCACTAATTGCTAGGAACAACTGAGATCTAAGCTAGACTAAAAGAAAGCAGGGGTTGGGGGGAGGAAAACTTATTGTCTATGTCTAATCGTTTAAGCCAGCCAATAGATGTAAAAGAAATAGTGAAAAATTATGAAGCACTCTCAGTTGCTTACAAGGGTCATTTCTATTTTAATATGGTCTCTGCAAGTTTATAACAGGGCTTTCTCAGTAGCTCAACTGGTAAAGATTCCATCTGCAATGCAGGAGACCTGGGTTTGATCCCTGGGTTGGAAAGATCCTCTAGAAGAGGGCCTGGCAACCCACTCTAGTATTCTTGCCTGGAGAATCCCATGGACAGAGGAGCCTGGTGTGCTGAGCTCATGGGGTCGCAAAGAGTCAACCACATCAACATATAGGCAGGGCTTCCCCAGTGTCTCAGCGGTAAAGAATCTGCATGCAATGCAGAAGATGTGGGTTCAGTCCCTGGGTCAGGAAGATACCCTGGAGGAGTGCATGGCAACCCACTCCAGTATTCTTGCTGGGAAAATTCCGTGGATAGAGGAGCCTGGCAGGCTACGGTCTATGGGGCTGCAGAGTCGGACATGACAGTGACTGAATACACACTGCAAGTTTATAAGTTGGTTTATTGTTTTGATTATTAAACCAAACAATATATCTGACAGCACCTAGTAGAGAACCATAATACCTATTCAGAGTAGACACTAAATATTTGGTGGACCAAAAAGTTCCTTCAGGTTTTTTCACCCATTTTATAGCAATCCACTCCAGTATTTTTACCTGGGAAATCCCATGGACAGAGGGATTTCCTGGCGGGCTACAGTCTATGAGGTCACAAAGTGTTGGACACAAAGCAATGACAATTTGTTGAAGTAAATCTAAATTTTACTTAATCAGAGCCACAAGTATACTGGTTTTGTGAAAGATTACAGAGAAAAATGGCCACCTGTCTTTCCAATTTGGCACATTGCACTGGAGTTTTATCAAATAACTGTCTCTCGTAGACCCCAAGGCATTGGTCTAATGGAATGAGATTTTCAAAAGATGTGTTGTATAGTCATCCATAAATTAAATGATGCAATTATACTATACTTAATGTAGCAGAAAAAAGTCTTAAATGCAGTAAAACTCGTTTAAAACTTGGAATCAATACTTCTTAAACTCAACATATATTATTTCCTAAAATACTTCTTAAACTTTATAAAAAGATTATAAAAATAATTAAGACTTTTGGTGCCATTATTGTAGTTTTACAACATATGCTTCTCTTTTTAGATTCCTTGCCATAAATGATGATGAGATTTAGGCTATTATAATTCCTCTTCACAGCACTTAATTTTTGTTATGGGCATATGTCTGCACAGACTCGTGAGCTCTTGCAGTGAGAATTACATATGTATTTCATTCTGTGACCATAACTCCCACTGTTTCTTAGTTCCATTTCTCAGTGAATTTAATATTCACCAACTGTCTTTTTCCTTCATCTTCTGCATTTCCAAGTTCATTAAACTTTTTCTCTTAATGACTGGAAGCTCACAAAGTACTTTTATTCCATGATGAATTCATGAGTACTGTGTGGCTTAGCTCTTGCATGTTTTAAGAACGTATATGACCTTTGTTGCATAATGACATAATTATACATAGTATTCATGACTTGCATTTTTTTCTTCTCAGACTTTGCTTCTGTATTCTAGTTTTGAATGTTGATGTTGAAAAGTTTACAGCCAGAATAACATCTCCTCGCTTGCTGTCTGAATGCCTGAGGAATTTTTTTCCATAAATTTTCAAACTTACATGAGTCCAAGTGTCAATCATTCTGAATCTAGTTTTTCTTCTAAAACAAATTGGTTTTTCTCAACTTACAAATCAAGTTGTCCTCACTCTTCAAGGGATTTGTTTGAAGGCCTTTCTTTTTCAATTATTATGTTCCTAACCTTATCAGGAACATTCAAGGGTAGCAATTTTCGCTGTGTTGAGATAGTTTCTCCACCTTATACATTATTTTCTTTCTAGAATTGGTTTACTCATTCTGTCATTTTTGGTTTAATTATCTCAAGACTTTTCCTGTGTCAGCAATTCTAATGTTGATTATGTCTCTTGAGTTTTCTCTTATGTTCAATTAATCTATTATCTATAGTAGAACCATTTTCCTTCTCAATGAGTTGCTTCAATTCTGCAGCTTTCATTTTTATTTCTTTCCATGGTTTTGGCATCTAGTCTCTGTTGAATTCATGTTATTATCCTAAACCATAAAACCTTCATGGAAAATTTACTTCTTTGGATTTTTTTCTTCTAGAATAATTTCTTATCCATTTATTCCTTTTTCTCTTTTTTCTTTCTTTCTTCCATATTTCTGCTAAATATTTATAATGATGCTATTAGGCTACTTTTCATCTTCCCGTTTTAATGCAGGCTCTGTTCTCCATGTATTTTATTTTTTAGGGTGTGTGTCTGAATTTTCCTGGACCTCATTTATTCTTTATTAAGACATGTTTATCTTCTCCTCTGATCTACAGCTTGAATGCTGAGTTTTAGTTTGGGTTCATATTCTGAAGATATAGGAATAAAAGGAGATCAGCTAGACCTAGTCTCCTTTAATGAAAAGTTACTAGTTTTATACCTAATAATAATGGAGGTAAAAGATCTTCTTGCCATGGTTAATACTTATCTGAAGATTCAGATAATCCTGCAAATTCAGATTATTATTATCCCAGAGGATGTACATCAGAGTTCTCCATGGGTATCTGTTTTCTAATTTCATCCCACTTTTATCCAGTGGACTTTGCTACTTCCTTGGCATGCTGGGGCTTCCCTGGTGGCTCAGAGGTTAAAGCGTCTGCCTGAAATGCAAGAGACCCGGGTTCGATCCCTGGGTCGGGAAGATCCCCTGGAGAAGGAAATGGCAACCCATTCCAGTACTCTTGCCTNCCTTGGCATGCTGGGGCTTCCCTGGTGGCTCAGAGGTTAAAGCGTCTGCCTGAAATGCAAGAGACCCGGGTTCGATCCCTGGGTCGGGAAGATCCCCTGGAGAAGGAAATGGCAACCCATTCCAGTACTCTTGCCTGGAGAATCTCATGGAGGGAGGAGCCTGGTGGGCTACAGTCTATGGGGTCGCAAAGAGGTGGACATGACTGAGCGACTTCATTTCACTTTGCATGCTGCATGTCACAATAAGAGACAATGATGTGCCTTGCCTCATCTTCTCCCTTGACTTCCGATCTTGGGACATCAGTGATACTGTCAGGGTTTGTCTGGCCCTTGATACCATTTCTAGTGGAGTTTTGCAAATGATGCTGAATCATTTCTGAATGTCTGTCTTTCCTGGCCCAGGCTCTTTGATATTTACAAAATATCAAACCTGTGAACATGGTTGAATTTTTACCTTCCTTTCTTTCTTCTTTAAAAATTGATTTTTAATTTCATTGCATAGTTTTGGGTAAAGGGATGCTTGGATCTAACCTCAGTCTGCCGTAATTGCCTATAAGCCCTCATCCATTAGGTTTTGATTCCTCCAGGGATGCTGAAGGATGGGCTTTGCTGTCTTCATCATGCCACCAGAGGTACTCAGCTTCCTCAGCTAATAATGAGACTCATTTTTAAATCATCCATCTATGTATGCGGGTGAAAACTAACTATAAAACCCAATTATTTGTTGTTGTAACACCTGGCACAGGACCCTGGCACTCTAAGAGGATTGTGCTTATTGTGAGAGTAACAAAGATGCTGATGATTTCAGTGCAAGAGTTTGAGAGGGCTCCAGAGCACTGGCAGGGAGCGCTGCCCTTCTCTACAGACAGGAAATCAGTCGCACAACGGCAGTATCTTGCTCAAGGTCAAACAGCTATAGAGGAAGTGTCGGAGCACCTGTTAGCACTATGACTGAGTCTTTTAAACGTGCCTTAGGCGAGAAACGTTAAACAACAGTCACCCCACGGATTTCCCCATGGTTCTGAACCTGAGGCATGCAGAAGCCCGTGGCTGACCCAGGCTCTGAATTTCCAAGAGGAATCAGTCTCCCATAGATGCACCGAGTGGTAGTGGCATTTTCCCCTGCTCATGTTGGTTAATACATTTCCTTCTTTCCCTGTGGAATTATACCGACTTGGAAGCTGCCAAGTTTGTGTCTCTTAAAAAATTCAGCACACACTTTCAGTCATAAAAGCAGAAACCCAACGGCTTCCTGCCGTCATGAATTGTAAGAGCTGATTGAATCTACCCAAAGGAATCACTTTAAAAATTCAGCTTTACTGCTCAGGGATGGAAAAGGGCAAGGGAAGATATTGGGGTCCTCTAAGGTGGTAGGGAGACAATAAGAAAAAGGAGTCTCTTCCCTCTTTATTCTGAGCTAGGAAACCCCAAGAGAGAACCAACGTCTCTATATATTCCCCTAGTCCACTCTCTCCTTGGAGTCCTGACCCCAAATCAGCAGCTTATGAGAATGCTAGATTCTCCCCCTTATCACAGCAACCTTTCTTTAATCACAGGAATCTTTTTGTTTTTTATTAATGAGACTTTAGGTCCCTTCACTGGGATAAGTAAAAAAAGGCACCTTTTAAAAATGAATGAGGAACTTCCCTGGTGGTCCAGGGAAGGCTCAGACTCCACATTCACAATACAGGAGGCCGAGGTTCCATCCCTTGGTCAGGGAATTAGGTACGACATGCCTTAACTAAGCATTGACATGCCTCAACTAAAGACTCCACATGTCACAACTAAAAAAAAGATCCTGCATGCTGCAGCTAAGACCCAGTGCAAAGAAATAATAAGCTAAAATAAATAAATGTTTTAAACAATAAAAAAACTTATTCCTATGGAAGAGTTGTATGCTCTTTATAAATAAAATTAAATCTAACAAAAAAGAGTGGTGTAGTAGAAAGAAGAAGGTCCTCTCCAAAGATGTTCATATTCTAATCTTCAGAACTGGTGGCTATTTTACCTATATGGCAAAAAGAACTTTGCCAGATGTTATTAAATTAAGGATCTTGAGCTGGGGAGATGATCCGAGATGATCCATGTGAGTCCAGGGGACCAGGAGGATGAGAGTCACAGAAGGAAATCTGAGAAGCAGAGGTCAGAGGGGTTTAAGGTGCTACACTGACAGCTTGGAGAAGAGGAAGGGGCCATGAGCCGAGGGATGCAGGCGGCCTCTCAATGCCAGCAAAGATGAAGAATGTCCCCTCGAGCCTCCAGAGAGAACACGGCCCAGCCAGCACAGTTCAGAATCCTGACCTCCTGAGCTGTGAGATAATAAAATAGTGGTGTTTCAAGTAATTCCTTTTGTATTAATTTGTTAGAATAGCAGAAAAATGGAAGAACTCCCCAATATTATTAGCTCAGGGAGGCGTGTGTGAAAGGAACACAAGTCAGTAGATTCAGTCTTGTCTCTTCCTGTCTCTGTGCTCTGTTTAGTTATTTCACACTTCTGACCTCAGATGAAGACGCTATTGAATTGGTCACAATAGTTTGGGTTGCAAGGGACAGAAATCTGATTTATTCTGGATTAGGAAGAAGGGACTTTTTAGTCTTATCTAATTTAAAGAGCAACAAAGTAAGCATACGTCCAGGTACAGCTGGATTTGGGTAAACAAATGATATTAAAGCTCTTTATCTATGGCTTTCATGTTCCCCTGTTATGTCTTATCCTCAGGGAGTCCCCAAATGGCCAAGGCCAAAGATGTTATTTGCCATAAGGTCCGTTCTTTTGGATGATTCTTTTTAGACCCTGAGTATAAGGGCCATCATGCGATATTTCTTTTTCTGTCTGACACTTTAACAGTCTCTAGGTCCATCCATGTTGCCGCAAATGGTATTATTTCTTAATGGCTGAGCAACATTTTATGCGCACCACATCTTCCATATCCGTCCTTCTCTCGATGGACATTTAGGTTGCTTCGGTGTCTTGGCTATTGTAAACGGTGCTGCAATGAACACTGGGGTGCATGAAACCTTTCAGGCCATGTTTTTTTGAACCTATGGTTAGCAGCAGGGAGTGATGTGGGGAAGGGATACTTAGGGGGTTAAGACAGACAGGTACCACTGCTATATTTTAAATGGATAACCAACAAGGACCTGCTGTACAGCACAGGGAACTCTGCTCAATGTTAAAACGTGACTGCTTGGAATGAGGTGGGGTGCAGTTTGGGGGTGAATGGATACATGTATATACATACGGCTGAGTCCCTTTGCTGTCCACTGGAAAGTATCACAACATTATTAATCAGCCATATTCTAATATAAAATAATATTTTTTCTTAAAAAAATATATGTTCTTGCCCTCTTACATGTGACTGCAGAGATCAGGCATCTCTAAAAACACTTTGTGCACAGAAATGACCACTTGAGTATTAGCAATTTTTACTAAAATGCCCAGCTGGAAATGGTACTAGTTACCATCTAAAGCATCATTTAACACTACAATCTGGTTAGAATAGTGGAATCATAACTATTGCAGCAAAAAGTCCTTGGGACATATTTACTACCATCAGGATTTTCAATTCTCATGATAAGCTAGATTTAAGGCCCTTTGAATTTGAAAATACTCCTTCCAGCCCTAGAAACTCAATTCCCTCTTTAGCAGCAATTGCTGAGGTTCGTCCCCTTCAGTTTAGTAACTGAAGGGCGTTGAGATCAAGCTAATTAGGTGATGGCATGCAGACAACCAGGAGGATTTGGTTTGAATTTGTGACCCCGCCATTTCTGGAGGAAAAACTTCAACTCAATACAACTTCTGTCTCTAGTTTTTTGTGCCACTTAATTTCAATGCCTACAATTTACAATAACTAGAGGGATTAGAATCCCAGGGACGGAGGAGCCTGGTGGGCTGCTGGCTACGGGGTTGCACAGAGTCGGTACGCGACTGACGCAACTTAGCAGCAGCAGCAGCAGCAGTGGGATTTTTAGAATTCTCACTTCAAAGAGACCATCTTCTAATTTGTCTGTCTTCCCCATGACACATACGCCAAGGTACTTATGTGTCCTGGTCAGGCTGGGGTCTGAGCTGCGTGTTGCTTTAGGGAAGTGTGGCACAGGTAAAATGTTTCCGTTTGCTTCATTGCCATGCAGGATAGTTTCTTTGAGGAAAGGAAAAACTGGCGGGGGTGGGGGGGGTTCTGAAAAAATGTTGGTGGCACTGGTGTCCCTGTGTGGAAATGGATGCAGTGAGAGGCTGGGGAGGGTGCTGAGAATTTGAGATAGTGGCTTAGGAATGACCCATCCCCTTGAACTTCACACAACCTGAACCCGATACAAAACACTTTATGTAATATTTTAAGAAAGCCCTGGTTCTTTCTCTTTTGAAATGCTGCTGTTCCTGCCATTGTGATCCATTTCCCTCCATAACCAATGTTAAACACTCCACTTCTCAACCCAAGGTTTTCTGGAATTCTAAACATCAAACATGTCCCCTTCCTCCTGGCTCCTGGGAGCTGAAATCCAACCACTTCTGAGAGATTGCCACCTGGTTGGAAAGCTGGCATAGTCAGCATATTTCATGCTGAAAGAACACACGCTTTTGTTGATTGGCACTTAAAAAATTCATACCAGTATCTCCAACCAATACAATGCTTGTTCTGAAAGTTAAAAACTAGGAAAGCTATGAGGTTTTCCCAGGCCATTTCTTATCAAATCCATCTTAGTCTTACTTGCTGATAATGGGCATACAGATGCACAGGGTATTAATAGCGCCATTGAAAGCAATCCCTGCTACTAAGTACACACTGCATTTGCCTTCCTCACTTAGCTCATAACAATAGATAAGAGCATCGCTGTCAGTGACAGCGTTTCCTCGCACAAAGAACAACCGTCCTAAGCATTTATCTTCGTCATTTACGTGTTATGCATTTCAATCCCTCCATTAGTTGCTTCTGTCGGAGTAAAGATCTCTTCTCATTTTTGCCCCAGATCCAGGGCTTGTGATCTCTGAATCCACAGACTCTGTGTGTTTCTCATTGTACCCTTCCCTGCTGGGGACACTGGTCAGATAACTCCTAAAACTGGCTGGGGCTGACTCTTGCTGGTACGAAAGGACTGCGACGACTTCCCTGGTGGTACAGCAGTTGGGGATCCGCCTGCCAGTGCAGGGGTCATGGATTCGATCCCTGGTCTGGGAAGACCCCACACGCCGCAGGGCAACTAAGTCCGTGTGCCGCAGCCCCTGAGGCCTGCCCTCTAGAGCTCATGCTCTGCAACAAGAGAAGCCCCTGCAGTGAGGAGCCTGCGCTCCGCAGCGCTGCAGCAGCCTCCGCTCACAAGACCTAGAGGAAGCCCGCGGCGACAGCGAAGGTCCGGCGCAGTCCAAGTAAGTCAATTAATCAGAAGAACTGTGCGAAAAAGGACCCCGATAACCATGATGGTGTGATCGCTCACCAAGAGCCAGACATCCTGGAATGTAAAGTCCAGTGGGCCCAAGAAGCATTACCACAAACAAAGCTAGGGGAGGTGATGGAAGTCCAGCTGAGCTGTTTCAAATCCTGAAAAATGATGCCGTGAAAGTGCCGCACGCAGTACGCCAGCAAACGTGGAAAACTCAGCAGTGGCCACAGGACGGGAAAAGTGCAGTTTTCATTCCAATCCCAAAGAAGGGCAATGCCAAAGAATGCTCAAACAACCGCACAACTGCACTCATCTCACACGCTAGCAAAGTAATGCTCAACATCCTTCAAGCTAGGCTTCGACAGTATGTGAACCAAGAACTTCCAGATGTTCAAGCTGGATTTAGAAAAGGCAGAGGAGTCAGAGATCAAATTGCCAACATCTGCCAGATCACAGAAAAAGCAAGGGAATTCCAGAAAAAATCTACTTTTGCGTCATTGACCAGGCTAAAGCCTTTGACTGCATGGATCATAAGAACCTGGAAAATTCTTCAGGAGATGGAATACCAGACCACCTTATCTGCCTCCTGAGAAACCTGTATGCAGGTCAGGAAGCAATAGTTAGAACTGCACATGAAACAGCGGACTGGTTCCAAACTGGGAATGGAGTCTGTCAAGGCTGTATATTCTCACCCTGCTTATGTAACTTATGTGCAGAGTACATCGTGTGAAATGCCTGGCTGGATGAACCTCCAGTTGGAACCAAGACTGCCAGGAGAAATATCAATAACCTCAAATATTCAGATAACATCACCCTAATGGCAAAAAGTGAAGAGGAACTAAAGAGCCTCTTAATGGAGGTGAAAGAGGAGTGTGAAAAAGCTGGCTTAAAACCCAACATTCAAAAAATGAAGACCACGACCATCTAGTCCCATCTCTTCACAGTAAATAGGCGGGGCAACAATGGAAACAGTGACAGACTTCATTTTCCTGGGCTCCAAAAATCACTGAGGACAGCAGATACAGCCATGAAATTCAAGACTCTTGCTTTATGACAAACCTAGAGAGCATACTGAAAAGCAGAGACATCACTTTTCCAACAAAGGTCCATAGTTGAAACGATGATTTTCCCAGTAGTCACATACCGATACGAGAGTTGGACCATAAAGGCTGAGTGCTGAAGAACTGATGCTTTTAAACTGTGGTGCTGGAGAAGACTCTTCAAAGTCCCTTGGACTGCAAGGAGATCAAACCAATCAATCTTAAAGGAAATTAACCCTGAATATTCATTGGAAGGACTGATGCTGAAGCTGAAGCTCCAATCCTTTGGCCACCTGATGCAAAGAGCTGACTCATTTGAGAAGACCCTGATGCTGGGAAAGATCGAGGGCAGGAGGAGAAGGGGACAACAGAGGATGAGATGGTTGGATGGCATCACCGACTCAATGGACATGAGTTTGAGCAAACTCCAGGTGATAGTGATAGACAGGGAAAACTGGTGCGCTGTGGTCCACAGGGTTGCAAAGAGTCAGACATGACTGAGAGACTGAACAAAGACAAATTAATAAAAAGGCTGGAAGTCTGTCAAATCTCGTCCTTGCTCAGGACCTTGGTGGGTGTCGTGTTCCCCACCCCCTGCCCCCACCATCAAGGTGAGCTCAGAGTGAGACGCTCACTTTTTTTTTTTTTAAAGAAACATTTCTTATCCCTAGTAGAGTATCAGAATCACCTTGGCAGTTAAAAATGAGACACCAGACAGCAGCAGCAGCAGAAACAATACAGCCCTAACTAGGTGACATCCTGGATCAGGTTAGTCAGAAGCTTGGAGAATGAGACCGTGGCTACTGAAAGCCACCATTCTACAGTTATAAACAGTCATAGTGCCCAGGGCTCAATGTCACTTCCAATGCTGGGCTATCTGCTGAGATGAATAAGCAGTCAATCTGCAAAACCCCAGCATGGCACAGTAAAGCGGTGGTCTGCCACCGGAGGTGATTTGGCTGCAGACGTGTAGCAATGTCTGAGGATATCTCTGGCTGTCACAGGGGGGCAGGAGGTGCTGTCAGCACCTAGAGGGTAGAGGACAAAGATGCTCCGCAGGCTCCAATGCACAGGACGGCCTCCTGCAATGAAGACTTTTCTAGCCCAAAGTACCCATAGTCCTAATGTTGAGAAAGCCTGCCCTAAAGAAAGGTAGCTTTCTCCTTTGGCCAGGGCTCTGTGTATAAGATCTGCTGAACTGAAATTCAAAATTCCCTAAAGGTCAAAGACTTCCTTCGTCCATTTCTCTCTAAGGCGATGACTAAGGTATGCTGCTGGTTCCTTTACATCATGTTCATATTCCACTTTGGGGCTTCCCCGGTGGCTCGTAAAGAATCCGCCTACAATGCAGGAGACACAGGCTTGATCCCTGGGTCAGGAAGATCCCCTGGAGGAAGAAATGGCAACTCACTCTAGTATTGTTGACTGGAAAATCCCATGGACAGAGGAGCCTGGCGGGCTACAGTCCACGGGGCCACAAAGAGTCAGATATGACTTAGCATGAATGCATACTCTGTTTCACTCTGAGAGAAGGTATTTTTAGAGAAGGTGGGCACAATCTAGATTTTTTGGAATCTATTCTTCAGTTGGTTAATGAGAAGTCTGTTTCTTCTCCGAACACCATTACAAAGAGAGGGGTAAGGAGAAGGGAGCCTTTACTCTACTAATGAAAAGGACGAACATAAGTCGCTCCACTTCTTCCTGCCTCGAATGCAGACATCTGTCTAACACGTGGGCAGCCACCTAATGCTGAAATCTGATGGCGAGGCTGTCTGAGTGACAACCGTCAGCACTGGTACTTTCAAATCACTGAACCTGCACGAGCAACTGCCGGCATCTAACCTGTTTGCTTTGCGAGAAAGAGAAGCCCCTTGTAGCTTAAGTTAATAAAAGTTTTCAATCACATGGAGCTGTGAACATCCTTGACTGTGACACGGTGTGTCTGGTAAGAAAGCAGAGAGACATCTTAAAATGAAATCACCTGAATGGAACTTTTCACAACTGAGTTGAAAACTAATCACCATTTTTCTCTTTTGCAATATAAACATTTACTATCTGCATCTGTGTGATACTTTCCCCAGGTGCACGAGGCAAGGAAGATGGAAAGTCAGGTTGCTCTGGTTTTTCACTTGTGTTTGGGAACAAATATAGAAAAATGACTCTCCATAGAGAAGAAAAAGCCAGGATTCAAATTTCCAGGGCCGACTTTTCTCTGTGCCCAACGCCCCAAGCCCTGAAGCTGGACTCCCCACTCAGGTTTCATAAGCCCAGATGTCTGATTTTGAAAAGCTGCTTTGTGTTGGAAGAGTGAAGCTATGTGTGATAGTAAGTTAATGTGTCTAAATGGTTATATGTGTCTTCATTTAGAACACAAGAATTTACCAAAAAAGAAATATAATAATGAAAGAATACATCTTAAGGAGTTGTGGCTTAGCATAAGACAGCTGGGCTAAGCATTAAAAATGTTCATATTCTTCTACATTATTATGCTTCCAGACTGTGATTATATATTTGTCATTATATATAAAAAGTCAGCTTACAAGCAAAGAACACTTAGCACTGGAGTAGAACGGACTTGAAATTGAATCCTGGTTCCACCATCTGTTGAGGTAGAGGTACCTGCAGCTAGCTCACTGATTACTTATTCAGATTATAATTTTGGACAAGTCATTTAGTCTATGTGAATCTCAGTGTTCTCCCCTGGAAAGGAAATGATTAATACCTGTCATCCAGGTTGTGGGAAGAAATGAAGAAATACCACTGATCTACCGTGTCAGCTCTTACAATGATCAGCCAGCACGTGACAGATCAGCAGCCTCCCTCCCTGCCCGAGCCTCTGTAGGAACTTCCCACGGAGTCCCTCTGATAACCTGACCCGCTGAGATGTTAGGTTCATGCCCTGCAACATTCCTGAGCAACTGCTCAAGCCATTTGGACCAAGTTCAATTTAATAAACAGACAGATTCATCGGAGTGAAGATGATCTGTGTTGCCCTCTCTCCAGGGCTCTTGCGGTTGGCAAGGCTGAAAGTCAGAGGTGGACCGGAGGTCAGAACGATGCCTGTTTGGAAGTCAGAGTCGCAGATCCACTGGAGCAGGAGTCCAAGCCTTCCCTGAAGAGGCCCTTTTTGCAGTGACACAGAGAGGAAAACCAGATGTTGATTCATCCTCTCCCTGCACTGCTAGCTCTCCCGCTCCTCTGTAGATTAAAGATTTACACAGGCTCCCTCTCTGTTAGTTTACTGATCTTGAATAAAGGAATTCTAGACAAGTTCTTTATTCGGTACAACTTGTCCAAGAGGTATGCAGTATGTCATAAAAGGGTGTCTGCCAGATTGTTTCACTGATTTTTAAACTAAGCTGATTTCTTATTCTGACAACCATAGAATAAAAGTTTCCAAAGCTTGAAACCTAGCCTAGTATTTATATGAAATGCAAGAGTCAGGCAAATTCCAAAGACAGATGATAGATTTCAGTGAGTGGGAAAATGGAGGCTTAGGGATTTGCCTCAGTCCAGAACTTACCCTGAATGAGCTAAGGTTCTCCTGAGATCATGTGACTTGGGTCAGACCTCAATTATAACTTAGGATCTGCTATTAAATGTCATGGTACCCTGGAGGTCACATTGCATTTTTAAGTCTTTGCTACCCCATCTGTCATATTAGTTTATTTGGATTCAGATATCATCAATTTAGACACTACCAGATCTAAATATTGTAAGCCTTTGATTAAAAGCTGTAGCTTTGCAGATACAAATTATTATATATAAAATGGATAAACAAGGTCTGACTATATAGCACAGGAAACTATTATTTTCAATATTCTATGATAAATCAGGGCTTCCCTGGTGGCTCAGAGGTTAAAGCGTCTGCCTCCAATGCGGGAGACCCAGGTTCAATCCCTGGGTCAGGAAGATCCCCTGGAGAAGGAAATGGCAATCCACTCCTGTATTCTTGCCTGGAGAATCTCATGGACGGAGAAGCCTAGTAGGTTACAGTCCATGGGGTCGCAAAGAGTCGGACACGACTGAGCAACTTCACCTTCACCTTCACCATGATAAATCATAATAGAAAAGAATATTTTAAAAAGAATGGATAGGACTTCCCTGACAGTCCAATGGTTAAGACTCTCTACTTCTACTGCAGGGAGCATGAGTTCAATCCCTGGTCAGGGAACAAAAAACCCCACAATGTGTGTGTGTGTGTGTGTGTGTTTACATACATATATATATGTGTGTGTGTGTGTGTGTGTGTCCTTGTGTGTGTATAACTGAATTCTTTGCTGTACAGCAGAGGTTAACATAACATTGTAAATAGACTGTATTGCAATTAAAAAAGAATTTTAATGGTAGCTTCGCAAAGTTGCGTGAATGGTGATAATTAAATAGTTGTAACACATTTCCTGATCCCCGTCATGCCATGTATGGAATCAAGCTCTATGTTCTGGGGCTGGAATATTGCCATTTCAGTATTACACAGACGTCTCCTTTCAGTACACACCTGACGGGATAAAAGTCAAATCAAACTTGCATAAAACACTCTTCTGGATATGGAGGAGTGAAAAACGTCTTCATCACAGATTCATTTGCAAGCAGCTAACATATATTATTGATCCTTGGAGTTTATAAAAATTGGAGCCTATAAGGCTATTTCACTAGGCTCTTTTATTTCAAGTTGAAAAAATAACAGAGGTATAGATATTCTAGTACCGGGAAAAGAGCAGAAAAGTGACTGCACCGTTAAATTGCACAGACCTGCAGCGCCACCTGTTGGCTGCTCTGTAAATCACTACTGCGGCGGCTGCTAAGTCACTTCAGACGTGTCCGATTCTGTGCGACCCCATGGACTGTAGCCCACCAGGCTCCTCTGTCCATGGAATTGTCGAAGCAAGAATAGTGGAGAGGGTAGCTATTCCCTTCTCTAGGGGATCTTCCTGACCCAGGAATCAAACCTGCATCTCCTGCACTGCAGGTGGATTCTTTACCATCTGAGACACCAGGGAAGCCCCAGAAACAGAGCTGATCTCCAAAACTACTGTGCAAAACAAGGGGGCAGGTTAAGCGAAGGTCAAGTGCTCGTTAAACTCTTAGTTTCCAAGAAGATGCATGTCCCTGGAAAACGAGTGGTGCATGTTAATTCTAGATGCCCATGTGGAAACCACTGATTTACATTCACTATTTTTGATAAGGTTTCAGAACTGGGTAAGTCTTTAAATAATAGCATAATCTATTTGTTATGGATATGAGAAAACCAAGGTTCTAGGACATTATATATTTCAGAGCATCAGAACAGAGAGCACTGTGGGACCAGGACCAGAACACACTTCTTCAGATGTTTAGTTCTTTCTTGATGAATTTAAGAAATTTCATTTTCATAACCCAAGTCCACTTTAATACTATGTTACTTCATGTAACACTATGTTATTACTTTGTAATAACAAAACAATCCTAATTTCTTCCTCCAGTCTCATCATTGCTGTCATTTATACCACTTAAACACATTGTGGACAAATTATTATTTTAGATCAACTGAAAAAAACAAAAAGTTTTAATTTTACCTTTAAAGGTAAAGGTAAAATTACCTTTTGCAATAACACAACAGAAGACTCTACACATGGACATCACCAGATAGTCAATATCGAAATCAGACTGATTATATTCTTTGCAGCCAAAAATGGAGAAGCTCTATACAGTCAGCAAAAACAAGACCAGGAGCTGACTGTGGCTAAGATCATGAACTCCTTATTGTTAGATTCACACTTAAACTGAAGAAAGTAGGGGAAACCACTAGACCATTCATGTATGACCTAAATCAAATCTCTTATGATTATACACTGGAAGTGAGAAATAGATTTAAGGCATTCGATCTGATAGACAGAGTGCCTGGTGAACTATGGATGGAGATTCCTGACATTGTACAGGAGACAGGAATCAAGACTATTCCCAAGAAGAAATGCAAAAAAGCAAAATGGCTGTCTGGGGAGGCCTTACAAAGAGCTGTGAAAAGAAGAGCAGAGAAAAGCAAAGGAGAAAAGGAAAGATATACCCATTTGAAAGCAGAGTTCCAAAGAATAGCAAGGAGAGATAAGAAAATCTTCCTCAGTGATCAGTTGAAAAAAATAGAGGAAAACAATAGAATGGGAAAGACTAGAGATCTCTTCAAGAAAATTAAGAGATACGAAGAGACTATTTCATGCAAAGATGGGCTCAATAAGTGACAGAAATGGTACGGCCCTAACAGAAGCAGAAGATATTAAGAAGAGGTGGCAAGAATACACAGAACTGACAAAAAAGATCTTCACAACCCAGATAATCACATATGGTGTGATCACTCACCTACAGCCAGACATTCTGGAATGCGAAGTCAAGGTTGCCTTAGGAAGCATCATTACGAACCAAGCTAGTGGAGGTGATGGAATTCCAGTGGAGCTATTTCAAATCCTGAAGGATGATGCTGTGGAAGTGCTGCACTCAATATGCCAGCAAATTTGGAAAACTCAGCAGTGGCCACAGGACTGGAAAAGGTCAGTTTTCATTCCAATTCCAAAGAAAAGCAATGCAAAGAATGCTCAAACTGCCGCACAATTACACTCATCTCACACGCTAGTAAAGTAATGCTCAAAATTCTCCAAGCCAGGCTTCAGCAATATGTGAACCGTGAACTCCCTGATGTTCAAGCTGGTTTTAGAAAAGGCAGAGGAACCAGAAATCAAATTGCCAACATCTGCTGGATCATGGAAAAAGCAAGAGAGTTCCAGAAAAACATCTATTTCTGCTTTATTGACTATGCCAAAGCCTTTGACTGTGCGGATCACAATAATCCGTGGAAAATTCTGAAAGCAATGGGAATACCAGACAACCTGACCTGCCTCCTGAGAAATCTGTATGCAGCTCAGGAAGCAACAGACTGGTTCCAAACAGGAAAAGGAGTCCATCAAGGCTGTATATTGTCACCCTGCTTATTTAATTTATATGCAGAGTACATCATGAAAAACGCTAGGCTGGAGGAAGCACAAGCTGGAATCAAGATTGCAGGGAGAAATATCAATAACCTCAGATATGCAGATGACACCATACTTATGGAAGAAAGCAAAGAACTAAAGAGCCTTTTGATGAATGTAAAAGAGGAAAGTGAAAAAGTTGGCTTAAAGCTCAACGTTCAGAAAACTAAGGTCATGGCATCTGGTTCCATCACTTCACAGCAGATAGATGGGAAAACTTTGGAAACAGTGAGAGACTTTATTTTTTTGTGCTCCAAAATCACTGCAGATGGTGACTGCAGTCATGAAATTAAATGATGCACACTCCTTGGAAGGAAAGTTATGACCAACCTAGACACCGTATTAAAAGGCTGAGCCCTGAAGAATCGATGCTTTTGAACTGTGGTGCTGGAGAAGACTCTTGAGAGACCCTTAGGTTGCAAGGAGATCCAACCAGTCCATCCTAAAGGAAATTAGTATTGAATATTCATTGGAAGAACTGATGTTGAAGCTGGAAACTCCAATACTTTGGCCACCTGATGCAAAGAGATGACTCATTTGAAAAGACCCTGATGCTGAGAAAAATTGAAGGCTGGAGCTGAAGGGGATGACAGAGGATGAGATAGTTGGATGGCATCACTGACTCAATGGACATAAGTTTGAGTAAACTCCAGGAGTTGGTGATGCACAGGGAGGCTTGGTGTGCTGCAGTCCATGAGGTCACAAAGAGTCCGACATGACTGAGCAACTGAACTCAACTGACCTTATCTTTAAGAAAAGAAAATTCATTTTCAGAAATCTTTATAGTCTCTATTTTTAACAGTATTCTATTGAGAACTAGAGTCATCTCACAATATTACTTAAATTCACACCATTCAGGAAGCAATCTCCACAATATCCTATTTATAGCTGCCAGTCAAAAACATTCACTATGTGTTATGACGCTTAGAGAATCAAAACTTGCCAAAGGACAGCTTCTTTCCTTCTCCTTCACTTCAGCAATCCATTCATTTTTTTCCCCACTGAGTGTATGGTGCCCAATAAGGGACTATAACTCCCTTGGAACACACGTGACTTTCAGGTTGTGGTTCCCTACGATGCTAATGGCTCACTGGAGACTACCAAGTCCAGTGAACAGCAGCACTCCTACGCAACTGCATCTCCAGGCTCATCCAAAACGAATGGAAACTCAGTTGAGAAATGGGTCATCAAGCATAGACAGGGTGTGTCAGAGAGAAATGTTACTGAATGCTACCTTTGGTGTTTGAAGACCAGTAAGGTCTCATAAATACCATTCAGGACACAATTCAAGAAATATCTATGAAGATCCATAGTTTTTAGAACTGTTCAGTCTTCCAAATGTAAAGAAACTTACCTCTATTTTTTTATTCAGTAAATAATTAGCAATTAATTGGTTTGGGCTTCCCTGGTGGTTCAGATGGTAAAGAGCCTGCCTGCAATTCAGGAATCCCAGGTTTGATCCCAGAGTTGGAAGGATCCCCTGGAGAAGGGAATGGCTACTCACTCCAATATTCGTAGCTGGAGAACTCCATGGACAGGGGAGCCAGGCAGGCTACAGTCCATGGGGTTGCAAAGAGTCAGACGCAACTGAGTGACTAACATTAACAGGACTTTCCTTAAAGAGAATAACCCTTAGGCTCCCTTCCTGAGAGCAGCAGCAGGGAAGAGACCTTGGGAGGGGAGGTCTTGCTTCCTGGTCAGTTTTGAGGGTACAGTGTGACAAGGAGGGAAGCTTTAGGGAGGAGAGGAAAGCCGATCACATCAAATCAGATCAAATGAAGGCTGCCTTAGGGCCTGAAACGTGGCCTTAAGGACTTGATATATTGGAGATGTGTGCAGATCCTCAAGCTAATTCTCCAAATTCAGTCACACTGCCCAAATCAGAGGGCTGAAGGTTGTCCATTATCTTCCCTCCCTTTCAACCTTTATCATTTGCATCACTTCCAAAATAAATGAATCTGCCCCTCTCCCTCCATTCACACCACTCTGTGGCATGTTTGACCTACTGCCCTGCAACTCTCCAAACTAACCCCCTTCCTTTCAACTCCATTTTCCATGCTGCCACCACCTAATCCTTCTGAAATGCAAACAATCTTGTGCTGACCTTGCTTGAAGCCACTGGGCAGGGACAAATTCCAAGCTTCTTAGAGCCGCATACAAGACTTCGTGATTTGGCTCAGGCTTTCTGTTTAACCTGACTTCCTTGCTCAGCACTTCCAGTTTCCCCTCCAAATTCAGCTCCCTTTTCCCACCCACTTGTCTGACTATGGCCTGTCCTTCTGTACTGATGGTCTGGTCCTCCAGTCTGTCATGTTCTTTGCCACCATCACTGGGCAAACTCTACTTCATCCTTCAAGGCCCACCATCTCTTATCACCGTCAGGGAGGAGCCTTCTCTACAGTGGTGCAGGCAGAGTGCTGCTCTGCCCCCTGTCCTGGTAGTCTGTGTTCTTATTACTTACATGGAGCGACATTAAAGCCGAAAGCCCACTAGCATGTTTGTCTTTCTCACATAGACCATGAGTTTCCTCATAGAAAGATCCTGACAGGTCTTTTTAGCAGTTCAAATTCTTCTCAGGTACAGTTCCACAAATGTTCACTGAAGGTTAATCATGAGTCTTTCATGTGCTAAGCACCAGAGATGCAAAGATTAGACATAAATGGCATCTGTTGTAATTTCACCCAAGGTCTGTCTCCTTTGCATCCAAAGTGTACAAAGAGTTGGAGAGCAGAGAAGAATTGTGTGTGCTCTACACTGGCTGAACTCCACTGCAATCTAGTGTACCAAAGTCAGTCGTGAGACATATTGCATGTAATGTGTGTAATTTTAGCTCTGCCCAGTGCTCTGGTATCTGGATAAAACAGATGACATCATCTACATCACCATCTTGATTGTGACGTGTACTGCCCTAGGCATTTGTAACCTGGGTATCCCAGGATATGACATGACGTATTTGTGGTACAAGTAAACATTGGTTGGAAGGATGTATGAGTGGGTGAGTTAATGGGTAAGCTATTGGGTTGATGTGCATATGCATAAATTTGAGCTCCTGATCTTCCTCGATGAGTGTCCGCTGCAGTTGAGAATTAACACTGTGGCCTTTCTTGTGGTTGCCCAGTGGAGAGGGCTTGGGAGAAGGATGGAGTGGGAGTATCTATGTGTATGTGTGTAACTGAGTCACTTTGTTGTACAGAAGAAATGAACACAACCTGGTAAATCAGCTATATTTCAATGAAAAACAAAGCAAACACCTGTTGACTTCAAGATGATTCTGTTTGCTGACACTTAGAACTAGCTCTGTTTTTCTGGGCTTCCCCCTGCTGTGTGTAGGCATCAACTACAGGGACTTCCTTGCTGGTTCAGTGGTTAAGCTCACCATCCAATGCATGAGACTTGGGTTGGATCCTTGGTTTGGGAGCTCAGATTCCACATGCCTTCTGGCCAACAAAGCAGAAGGGGATAAAAAGCCCTTATTCTTCATTAGGCGTGGGTACTATAGCTAAGTGGGCACTGACCTATCGCCAACATGGGTTTCTGCTTGTGGTCCTCAGATCATCTTACAAGAAATTACCTCTGGTGCCACAGGCAACTGACTGCATGGTGGTGGCTTTGTCGAAATTCCTAAACTTCTAAATCCCCTGCCAGTTACCCTCAACCTGAGAACAGAATTCATAATTCATGAGATATTGGGTAAAATACTGAAAAGAGTTTTAACTCTTATTTCACCTACCAAAACTTGAATGTAAGACCTAAATTGATCAAACTGTTTTTAAGTAACTCAACTATATCTAAGAACAAGTTCTAGAGTATTTATAGGAATACGAAAATATCCAACATCTAAAAAGGTAAAATCCACAGAGCCTGTGTCCAGTATAAACATACCACATATGTAAAGAAACAGAATACTACAACCATAATGAGAAAAATAAATCAATTAAAAATGAGTCAGATGATAGTTAATCAACAAGAACATTAAAGTAATCATTATAACCATATTCCATATGTTCAAGAACTAGAGGAAAGATTTAACATGTTAAGTAGAGATATAAGAATACATACTTTTTAAAGACCTAAATCAAACTTCAAAGGATGAAAGTACATTCATGGCAGATTAGAAATTAGAAAATATTAGTGAACACAAGAATCTAGAATTAGAAACTATCCACAATGAAACTCTAAGGAAAAAATACTGAAAAAAAAAAGGGAATGAATGGCGTATTCATGAGCTGTAGGAAAACTCAGTGGTTTAACATACATGTAATTGGTATTCACAATGGGAGGAAGGACAGAAAAATAGTTGAGGACATAGAGGTTGAAAACTTTCTAAATTTGATAAAAATTACAAATCCACAGACCCAGGAAGCTCAATGATCTGGAAGGACAAGAAATCTGAACAAAACTTCAGCAAGGTTTATTTGCTTACAACCAGTGCTAAGGAGAAGGCAATGGCACCCCACTCCAGTACTCTTGCCTGGAAAATCCCATGGATGGAGGAGCCTGGTTGGCTGCAGTCCATGAGGTCGCTAAGAGTCAGAGACGACTGAACGACTTCACTTTCACTTTTCACTTTCATGCATTGGAGAAGGAAATGGCAACCCACTCCAGTGTTCTTGCCTGGAGAATCCCAGGGATGGCGGAGCCTGGTGGGCTGCCGTCTATGGGGGTGCACAGAGTTGGACACGACTGAAGCGACTTAGCAGCAGCAGCAGCCAGTGGTAAAGAGAAAACTCTTGAAAGCTGACGTAGAATAAATAAACACTATATACAGAGGGAAAAAACAAAAGATAAAGATGACAGAAAATTTCTTGCTGAAGACAATGCAAGATAGAAGACACTTTGTTTTAGTAACATTTTTAAAGTACTGAAAGGAAAAAATGTCAACTTTGAAATCTTTACCCACCAAAAATACATTTCAAAGACGAAAGTGAAATAAGAACTTTTTCAAATACATCAAAGCTGAAAGACTTTGCTTCTCTCAGACCTAAAAATGTGAAGGAAGTCCTTCAAGCAGAAGAAAAATGATACAGACAGAAATCAAGATCTGTAGAAAAGAAAACACAGCACCATAAATGTCAACTATGTGAGTAAATACAAATAATTGTTTGTTGTTATTTAATTCTCTGTAAAAGATAATCAACCGTTCAAAGCAAAATAAGAATCTATTGTAGGGTTTATATTATTTGTAAAAGTAAAGTCTGACAAAAATAGCACAAAATCCAGGAGAGGAGAAATAGGTACAGAAGGTTCTTGTATTAATAAAAATGAAGTATTATAACATTATGTAAAGATAGATCCTGATAAGTTAAGGATAGATACTGCAAACTGTAAAGCAAAGTATAATAACAGAAACTGATATCAATAAGCCAGAGATGAAACAAAAACATCATTAATCCAAAAAAAAGTCAGCACATTTTAAAAAAAATTAACAAAGACTGACTTCCCTGGCAGTTCAGTGGTTAGGACTTTGCCTTCCAATGCAGCGGGTACAGGTTTGATCGCTGGTCAAGGAGTTAAGATCTCACATGCCTTGTGGCCAAAACACCAACACATAAGGCAGAAGCAATATTGCAACAAATTCAATAAACACTTTAATAATGGTCCAGATCAAAAAACATATTTTAAAAAATTAACAAAAAATAGGTCGGACCAAAAGAAAATGAGTAACAAGTTGATATATTTTAATGCATTCATATCAATAATAACATTGAATACAAATGGTCTAAGTATCTCAAATAAAGGTGAAAACTGTCCGATTGGCTATAAAGCAACACAGCTCTAGGCTGCCATACTAACCTCACGTTAAATTAAAAGACACATCACTGACTCGATGAACACGAGTCTGAGTGAATGGGAGTTGGTGATGGACAGGGAGGCCTGGCATGCTGCGATTCATGGGGTTGCAAAGAGTCGGACATGACTGAGCAACTGAACTGAACTGAACTGAATGCGTATATATGGAATTTAGGAAGATGGTAATGATAACCCTGTATGCAAGACAACAAAAGAGACACAGATGTATAGAATAGTCTTCTGGACTCTGTGGGAGAGGGAGTAGGTGGGATGATTTGGGAGAATGGCATTGAAACATGTACATTATCGTGTGTGAAATGAATCACCAGTCCAGGTTTGATGCATGATACAGGGTGCTCAGGGCTCGAGCATTGGGATGACCCAGAGGGATGGGATGGGGAAGGAGGTGGGAGGGGGGTTCAGGATGGGGAACACATGTACACCCCTGGTGGATTCATGTCAATGTATGGCAAAACCAATACAGTATTGTAAAGTAATTAGCCTCCAATTAAAGTAAAATAATAATAAGAAGAAAAATAAATAAATAAATAAAAGACACAGCAGTTATCCAACAAAATGATGAAAAAAGATAAACCACACTTTTAAAAGAAACCAGGAGTAGCTTCTATACATTAATACCAATGAAGATTTAAGAGCAAAAGATATTATCAGGATGTACGTATACATGTATGTGAAAGTCGCTCAGTCATGTCTGACTCTTTGCGACCCCTCTGCCCTGCCAGGCTCCTCTGTCCATGGAATTCTCCAGGTAAGAATACTGTAGTGGGTAACTGTTCCCAACCCAGGGACAGAACCCAGGTCTCCCGCTTTGCAGGTGGACTCTTTGCCATCTGAGTCACCAGGGAAGCCCATTTTAAGGATAACTCAATTCATAATGATAAAGGTATTAATTCATCAATAAATATACAAAACTTAGATGCTTATGCAATTAATATCAGAGCCATTTCTGTACACATGAAACAGAAATTGATAAAACTGCACATAAATAGGTAAATCCACAACTGTAGTTGCCAATTTCAAAACCGCTTTTTTGACTAGTATTTGTTATTCAGCCACTCAGTCCTGTCCAGCTTCTTGAGACCCCCTGGACTAAGAACGCTAGGCTTCCTTGTCCTTCACCATCTCCTGGAGCTTGCTCAAGCTCACGTCCATCGAGTCGGTGACGCCGTCCAACCACCACATTCCCCGTCATTTCCTTCTCCTCCTGCCTTCAATATTTACCAGCATCAGGATCTTTTGGAATGAGTTGTCTCTTCACATCAGGTGACCAAAGTATTGGAACTTCACCATCAGTCCTTCCGATGAATATTCAGGATTGATTTCCTTTAGGATTGACTGGTTTGATCTCCTTGCAGTTCAAGGGACTCTCAAGAGTCTTCTCCAGCACCACAGTTCAAAAACATAGATTTGTGGTGGTAAGTTTTCTTTATGATCTAACTCTCACATCCATACATGACTACTGGAAAAACCATTGCTTTGACTATACAGACCTTTGTTTGACTAGTATAGATGTTAATAAAACTATTAACCATTATGACCTATTTGATATTATAGATCACGCCACCCCCAAACCGTAGTATAGACATTTTCTGCAAGTGCATAGCCACCCTTTACCATGACAGACTATTCTGGGTCATTAAAAACAATCTCAATAAATATAAAATATTCTAATCATACAACTCAAAGCTATGGTTTTTCCAGTGGTCATGTATGGATGTGAGAGTTGGACTGTAAAGAAAGCTGAGTGCCGAAGAATTGATGCTTTTGAACTGCGGTGTTGGAAAAGACTCTTGAGATCCCCTGGACTGCAAGGAGATCCAACCAGTCCATCCTAAAGGAGATCAGTCCTGGGTGTTCATTGGAAGGACTGATGTTGAAGCTGAAACTCCAGTACTTTGGCCATCTGATGCAAAGAGCTGACTTATTTGAAAAGACCCTGATGCTGGGAAAGATTGAGGGCAGAAGAAGGGGATGACAGTGGATGAGATGGTTGGATGGCATCACCGACTCAATGGACATGGGTTTGGGTGAACTCCAGGTGCTGATGGACAGGGAGGCCTGGCATGCTGCAGTTCATGGGATCACAGAGTTGGACACAACTGAGCAACTGAACCAAACTGAATCATACAAAGTATACCCTTTACTGTAATAGAATTAAATTAGAAATTAATAATAGAACTCTGAAAAATCTTCAAATATTTTGAAAAAAATAACAAAGTACTATATAACCCACAGGTCAAATAAGAAGTAAAAAAGAAATAAGATCAATTAATTGAATGCAAATAAAACAAGGCATTTCAAAATATGTGGGCTGTAGTGAAGCCAGTAATAAAAACTGATAGCACCCAATTCCTATATTTGGTAATAAGAAAGCCTCAAATCAATTATCTATTTTCTTTCTTAAGAGAATGAAATAAGAAAATCAAATTACATTCAGAGTAAGGAAAAGAAATAAAATAATAAAGAAATAGAAATAACTTAAATAGAAAACAGAAAAATAGTAGAGAAAATCAATGAAACCAACAGCAGTTTCTATGAAAGCATCAATAAAACTGATCAAAAAAAAATTGAGCCAAATTGAATAGGAAATAAGACAGCCAATGCAGCTGTTAAGCATCAGGAATAAGAGGTAAAAGTACTAGGTGGATTCTACAAGCATTAAAAAGGAAACTAAGGAAATATTGTGAGCAACATTATGCCAATAGCCTCAACATCTTAGACGAAATGAATAAATCCCATAGAAGGAACAAACCACCAAGCATATGTCATACACACAAGCAGCTGACAGGAATGTGCTAGACCTACCTAAAAAGAATCGAACTTGCACCTTAAAAACGCCCCACAAAGAAAACTTCTGGCCCAGATGGCTTCCCTGGAGAATTCTTTCAAATATTTAAGGAAGAAACAATATTAATTGTGCACAAATTCCTCCCAGAAAATTGGGGAATTGAGTATCCTTCCCAACTCATTTTATTGAGAACAGCAATATCACTTTGATATCCCAACTAGGCAAAGATATTATAGGAAAAGAAAAATATATACAAATAACACTTGTTACCATAAACACAAAAATTGTCAACAATTTAGTAAATCAAATCGAGCAGTATAAAAACTGTAATATATATGACTGTAGGAAAGGTTTTCCCCGAGCCAGAGGGAGGTCTAGCCTATAGCCTTGACTCCTTGGAGTTAACCCCTCAACTCATGGAATGTTCTGTCTGATAAAAGTATCTCTGTTTATTACCTGGTGGCCTCGGATCATGCCGGACAATCTGCTCAGAGTAGAGGCTTTTTGTTTTGTGGTATCGGTTCATTCCCTGGAGGCTAAGGGCAGCCATATGGGTTATTTGCTGTGCAGACAGATCACAAGACATTCAGATCCAAATCCTCCAAACTGACCTGTATATTCAACACAGTCATAGTCAAAATAAGCATTTTTTTATAGAAGAGTGGATTTAAAAATCATATGAAAATATAAGAATTGAGAACAGCAAACTGCATTAATAATTTTTCCTTGAAAAATAAATGTGAACTCCTACCTTTTGACTCTCCAATATATATATTGTATGTATGTACAATATACAATACAATGTACTATATACAATACATATTAGTGTTCACATGGCCAAACAAATTAATGAAACTGTATATGAATCCAGAAATAAAACTATATATGTACATCCTGGGTTTCCTCGCTGGCTCAGTGTTAAAGAATTCGCCTGCAATGCAGGAGACAGTTTCAACCCCTGGGTCACAAAGATCCCTAGAGTAGGAAATGGCAACCCACTCCAGTGTTCTTGCCTGAGAAATCCCATGGACAAAGGAGCCAGACGAGCTACAGTCCATGGGGTTACAAAAGAATTGGACACAACTTAGTGACCTAACTGCAAAAACAGTGTAAGTCCTATCAGTTGCCATTCTTTTCCATATAGATATACACACAAAAATGAAAAAGAACCCAAACACAACATTAAAGACAGCTGTCAAACCACAGGAGAAGAGAACAAAAGAGGAAGGAGAGAGAGAAGAATCTGAAAAGAACAGATATCTGTATAATAAATTCACTTTGCTGTACACCTGAAGCTAACACAACGCTGTAAATCAACTATAGTCCAATACAATTTTTTTAGGTTATCAAAGGTTTTTTGGTTGGTTTTTTAATATGTAGACATCCAATGATTTCAGTACCATTTATGAAAAATACTGCCACTCTTCTCTATTGAATTTCCTTTGTAACTTTGACGGCTGCTTTCCAGATTCTAACACAGTGCGTAGAACATGGGAGACATCTCCCAACATCCCTTAAGTGGTTGATTGATATTTTAATTTATTTTCTCTCTTTTTTAACTAACTGTAAAAGACAGCTTAGCATAGGATGTGACAATGTTGGCTTGCCCACAGCTACATGAAATAAAGATCTGTATCATTGTTAATGTAATGAAAAGGTGTACAAATATTTGTCTGCACAAGGACGTCTGGGCAGTGACTGTTCCTTCTCTGCCTGACATTAGTAGGAAAAAGAAATTTCACTTGGCCATCAGACATGATTTACTTTCCCCAAAGCTGGTTGGGCTCCATGTGTAGATAGGCATGGAGAATTGTGGAGACTGAAACATAATCAGATTACTATTACTTGGATGGTTTTGTTTATCATTTTCCTCTGTAGTCACAGATAAGGGTTTCATAGACGAGGAACGGACTTGATGCAAAGAAATTAAAGCACTCATTTTAGATTGATAGTGTTTCGAATTTGTCACCAATTTATATTCTAATGGGGACAGTTCATGGAAATTCCATAGTTGAAGCCCCTGACAATTTTGAAAAGTTACTGTTCATTTTGTCTTTAATTTCTTCATTTTTAATGTCTTCAATCTTGTTAAACCAGAGTTCACAGAAAGAAGAAAATGAAATTAATTAAGGGGTATACCTTCCTATTGTATTTTTTCCCATGGGAAAAGTATGTTTTAGCTTGCTGAAAAGCAGCAGAAACCACTCTATACACGAGACAGGAACAGAGCCACGGCCAGAAGTAAGGTCTGAACAGTGGACCAGCATGGGTCAAATCATGAGCATGCAATAGATACTTGACCAATATTCTGATTCACTGAAGCTCAACCAGGAAAGAGACGCTCTCCCTTTCTAAGGGAAAATACAAGAGATCATGAAAAAAGTCTCTGACCTCTTAGCGTAGTAAGTATTGAGTCAGCAAGCTGTATAGTAAGTTAAAAATCTTTTAACCAAGTTGTTTTAAAATAAATATACATACTTTCCAGAAATCTTTGTTCTTAGGTCATCATTTCATCTTATTTCTTTTTAATTGCTTTACAAAGTTGTGTTAGTTTCCACTGTACAATGAAATGAGTCAGCTGTATATAAATATATATCCCTTCGCTCTTGAACCTCCGTCTTCCTATTGTATTTTCATCTCATTTAGAAAGCTCGGAAATTTTCTAAGCATGAGTTTTGATATGAGTTCTTCATCTTATTGATTGATCTGCAAACATCTGGGTTATTTGACATCATGTGATTACTTGACTCAACACCAAACCCACCTCCACAAATACCATATTCTGGGACCTTTTCATGTTTCTAAAATTTTTCCTTCTCTGCTTGCACCTATTCATTTATTTCACAAACCAAACCTGTAAAGTATGTCACTTAACTGTCACAGTCAAATTACTATGTGGCAGGAACAGACAGCCACCCATACAGCAGAAGAGAAACATGCTATAAAGCCAATTGTTTCAGGGAGTTTCCTCTGGAGGTGATTTTGCAAATGCCCTAAAGATTTTGAGCTTCTGTGAACACGGTGCTAGTTTTGTCACTCAGTACATTTTTAAACAGTGGTGATTACATGCATATTCCTCCCAGTTTCTCAGAGTTGAAATATTTTCTGGTTGGAGGACCAGAGTGGTAATTAAATTATTAGTTAATTATCTCCTCAGGAAGGTAACATTTACATTTATTGGCACTGAATGATGAACAAGAGAGATCAACATCAAATTTTAGCAATCAATTATATATTCAGAACAGAAGTTCGAGAGCAGGTTCAGGATGGAGGAATGTGACCACAAGCACTAGAAAGCGGAATGTGAAAAGGAAGGTCAAAGCAAGTGGGGGTCCTTCGTCTGAGGAGGCACGGGAGAACAGGAAGACCTTTCCAAGAGTAGCTAAACAGAATTCCTGGGCTATGAGAACCAAAGGGGTAAACTAGTTAACTTATCCAGCACTAATACACTGAAGAAAAACAGACTTGAAAGGTAACGTTTCATTTACTTAAACGGAGTGCTAGGTTAGAGAGGGGCTTCTCCAGTGGCTCGTTGATAAAGAATCTGTCTGCCAATGCAAGAGATGCAGGTTCAGTTCCTGGGCTGGGAAGATCCCCTAGAGAAAGAAATGGCAACTCACTCCAGTATTCTTGCCTGGAAAATCCCATGGACAGAGGAGCCTTGTAGGCTACCGTCCATGGGGTCCCAAAGAGTCAGACACAACTGAGCAACTAAACAACGACAAGGTTAGAGAGGTGCGGGGACCAGGGAGGATGCCGGCTTAGAGAGGTGCGGGGACCAGGCAGGATGCTGGCTTAGAGAGGTGCAGGGACCAGGCAGGATGCTGGCTCAGAGAGGTGCAAGGACCCAGGGGGGTGCTGGGTTAGAGCTGCCTGGTGGGCCAGCTAGTCCCTGTTTTCATAAAAAATCAGGGGAGAAGGATCTCACTTGTGCTGCAGTGGAGGGATTTAGGCCACCTGCCTGGTCATTACAGGACCACTGGATGAAGAGTGATGAACAAATGTGTCTTTAGAGTTTACGACCACTTGGAGAGAACAATGTGGGAAAAAAATAAAAACACTAATCTGAAGTCTGCAGAAAATGATGTTCTTGGTCTGAATTGGTAAAATGTGTCCTACTTAAAGATAATAGGTGGGAAGGAAAGGTATGACAGGTGCTTTCTGGAGTCTCTCTCATGACTTTCTGCCCATCTAGCCGGGCTTCTGGAGGAGGCAGACAGTGAAGTTCCCAGCTGATTTAATTTTTCTTCCCAGCCTCCCATGTGACATGGAAATATCTCTTTTCCTTTGAATCAATGAAAAAGTTCATTATTGCCATTCTAAAAACGCACCCTACATAAGTCCCTATCAAAATCAAGGAAGCCTCTTTGATATTAATACGTCTTTAAGTCTCTCAAAGGCTACAAGAAGGACATTTTGCTAAAAAACTACAGAGCTTCAAAAACTATCAGAAGAATGTTCTCTGTGGTTGCCACTTCAGATTCCTTAAATCTTCATCATTGTACTTGAATCACCCTCTTTGGTTTTCAAATACTCCTTTTGAACATTGATAATTTGCCAAGACATGTCTAAGAACTGAAAGAAAAAGAGATGGAAAATATGGCACTAGTGATAGGATGTGTGTCAGAGCAATGAGGCATATTCCAAATTCCATTTTGCATTTAATAAAGGATGCTGTGCCCACACCTCGACTTTCCCAATATTATCATCATTGCAGGGCGAAGCCTTCTGGCACAGCCTAATATCCGGGAGAATAAGGCTTCCCTTTAGTCTGTGGTACCACAAAAACTCTGGTCATGAAATAAAATATTGGCAGTCAAAAGAATAAAAATTTTCTTTTTTTTTAAACTGCCAGGCTATATTGGGCATTTTAGCTTAGTCAAGAAAAACTACAGATATCATTAAATGAGCACAGGAAGTCTTTGGACCCCCAAAAGAAATCTGTTTCATTCATTGATAATGTTATGAACTTGGTTATATCATCACTTCTCATCTGTGAGGATGTTTTCAGTCATTTTCAATAAATTGAAATGCTTATGCACATTCACAAAAGAATTGTAAGAACTAAAATACATTAAAATTTTCAGTTTTTACATAATAAGAACATAGTACAATTTTTTTACTTTCCCTTAGAGTCCCTCAAACACTTTTTCTGCTCTTAAAGTTTAACCATTCATTTACTATTCACTCACTTGTTTCTTGGATACTTATTGAACATTTATTCTTGTCAGGTTCAAGACTAATTTCTGGCTATTCCACTACAAATAACACATAATTGGTGCATATCTAAGGGCATTTGGTGTCATCTGGGAACCAGATAAGTACAGGGGTTACAAGCTGGCTACTAAATCAGCAGACATTTTCCATCTTTGCTTATGTTTTTGTTTTCTGCATACACGCTGTTTTTTAATATTTTAGATTGAGTGCTTTTGGAAAGACATTCGATCTTCAATTAAGCAAAAGCCCATTGTTCTCCATATTTTTTACCCTGGTTCATCTCTCAATTTCTTTTTCCTTTTCTGAGCCCTCAAAAGATTTTTGTGTATGACTTGCTTATAAATAATAATTACTATAGAATAGAAAGAAAGAGTATTAAGTAACACAGGTTCAGCATGTCAAAAGAAAAGCAGGATAACAATGCTAACTTTAAAGTGAAAAAAATAGAACTGGCCCCAAATGTGTCTCACTGATGTGATCTATTCTGGCTTTCGGTCATCTATGGATAGATCAAAACCCCAGGAGAGAAGCAGCAATCAAGTTTCCCCATCTCTGAGAAGCATCTGCCTCTCATACATAGATATAAGAAACTTTGCTTGAAACGAAATTTCAAGATGAATAATTCAAGGATAGTATATTTTGAATTATTTTAACTCAAAAATTAATTAACTCGAAAACAATCTTAAAACCATGTTAATAAAGGACATTGAATCATCTAACAGCATTTGTTTGCATTTTAATCTCATTTTCTTTCATCCCTCATTTATCTTATTGGGACTGCAGAGTGATTTTGGTTTAGGTAGGGAAACAAACAAACAAAAAGAATTTGCTAGGTGTGGGCAGAGTTAGAATAGAACTCCTACTGCAAGGCTGGGATTCATCCTGGGTGCCTGGAGATTCTGGTGGAACTCTCAGTTGGGGACAGTTTGGGGTCATGCAGCTGGCTGGTGCACCCAGGACAGGTGACACCAATACTACAAATTTCCACTTTCACAGCTTCCAGTTATCAACTGGAAGAGTAACTGGGATACAGGGGTCACCTACATTTCCATCCCAACCAGACCACTTCCTTGCCTAGACTTCCCGTCTCCCTATGTCCACTTTTGCCCATCCCCAGGTGGGAGAGTAGGGACTACTTAGAGAGAAGAAGACAATCAATTATACTGTATCCAAGTTTTGTTTTTTATGGGGTATTCTCACAAGGCTTTGCTATATATTCAAAAGCAGAGACATTACTTTGCCGACTAAGGTCCGTCTAGTCAAGGCTGTGGTTTTTCCTGTGGTCATGTATGGATGTGAAAGTTGGACTGTGAAGAAAGCTGAGCGCCGAAGAATTGATGCTTTTGAACTGTGGTGTTGGAGAAGACTCTTGTCCCTTGGACTGCAAGGAGATCCAACCAGTCCATTCTGAAGGAGATCAACCCTGGGATTTCTTTGGAAGGAATGATGCTAAAACTGAAACTCCAGTACTTTGGCCACCTCATGCGAAGAGTTGACTCATTGGAAAAGACTCGGATGCTGGGAGGGATTGGGGGCAGGAGGAGAAGGGGACGACCGAGGATGAGATGGCTGGATGGCATCACGGACTCGATGGACGTGAGTCTGAGTGAACTCCGGGAGTTGGTGATGGACAGGGAGGCCTGGCATGCTGCAATTCATGGGGTCGCAAAGAGTCGGACATGAATGAGTGACTGAACTGAACTAAATTAATGTTCCTTTAAAAGTTATATCTCCTTTTTGTGTTGAGACCATGCAGTGTCTGATGGAGAAGGCAATGGCACCCTACTCCAGTACTCTTGCCTGGAAAATCCCATGGATGGAGGAGTCTGGTTGGCTACAGTTCGTGGGGTGGCACAGAGTCAGACATGACTGAGTAACTTCACTTTCACTTTCATGCATTGGAGAAGGAAATGGCAATCCACTCCAGTGTTCTTGCCTTGAGAATCCCACGGATGGGGGAGCCTGGTGGGCTGCCATCTATGGGGTCGCACAGAGTCAGACACGACTGAAGCGACTTAGCAGCAGCAGCAGCAGCAGCAGTGTCTGAGATCAGGGATTCTACCTGGCATCTCTATGCCTCTTCTTCCCAATGGATTAAATAGAGCAGTAATTAGAATAAGTATCCAATAAGTGTCAGTTTATTAATAAATACAGTTGATGAATTATCAATATAGAATTAACATCAGCAATCCTTCATCAGTGACACCCATTGTGACCTGGGAAAGCTACTGTATGCCCAGATTCTTCCTTTAAATAGTAGGGACAAAAAAGTAGGAATCATAATAACCTATCCACTGCACAGGGCACAAATCAGAAGCTGGTGTGAAAGCATAAACTGCAGTCATAATACTTTAGAAATGACACCTGGACTAACAGTTTTAATAATTATTGACAAAAACACTATAAAAACTCTTAGAAGAAAGCGTAGGAAGAACACTGACATAAATCACAGCAAGTTTTTTTTTTTTCCCCACCTCCTAGAGTAATAAAAATAAACAAATGGAACCTAATTAAGCTTAAAAATTCCATACAGTAAAGAAAACCATAAACAAGACAAAAAGACAGCGCTCCAAATCAAAGAAAATATTTGCAAATGAAGCAACTGACAAGGGATTAATCTCCAAAATAGAAATATACAAACATCTCATGCAGATCAATATCAAAAAAACAAACAACCCAATCAAAAAACTGGGCAGAAGACCTAAATAGACATTTCTCCAAAGACATACAGATGGCCAAGAGGCACATGAAAAGAGGCTCAACATCACTAACTATTAGAGAAATACAGATCAAAGGTCAAGTAGCATCCAAGGTCAGTAGTGGCAGCCGTGAGGAGCTACCCCATGTCCAAGGTAAGGAGCAGCGGCTGCACTTTACTGGAGCAGCCATGAGGAGCTACCCCATGTCCACAGTAAGAGAAACCCCAGTAAGATGGTAGGCACTGAGAGAGGGCGTCAGAGGGCAGACAGACTGAAACCACAACCACAGAAAACTAAACAAACTAACCACATGGACCACAGCCTTGTTGAGCTCAGTGAAACTAAGCCATGCTGTGTAGGGCCACCTAAGATGGACATGTCTTGGTGGAGAGGTCTGACAGAATGTGGTCCACTGGAGAAGGGAATGGCAAACAACTTCAGTATTCTTGCCTTGAGAACCCCATGAATAGAATGAAAAGGCAAAAGATAGGACACTGAAAGATGAACTCCTCAGGTCAGTAGGTACCCAATATGCTACTGGAGAAGTGGCAAGAAATGACTCCAGAAAGAATGAAGGGATGGAGCCAAAGCAAAAACAACACCCAGTTGTGAATGTGACAGGTGATAGAAATAAGGTCCGATGCTGTAAAGAGCAATAGGAACCTGGAATGTTAGGTCCATGAATCAAGGCAAATTGGATGTGGTCAAACAGGAGATGGCAAGAGTGAACATTGACATTCTAGGAATCAGCGAACTAAAATGGACTGGAATGGGTGAATTTAACTCAGATGACCATTATATCTACTACTGTGGGCAAGAATCCCTTAGAAGAAATGGAGTAGCCACCATAGTCAACACAAGGGTCCAAAATGAAGTACTTGGATGCAATTTCAAAGAGGACAGAATGATCTCTGTTCATTTCCAAGGCAAACTATTCAATATCACTGTAATCCAAGTCTATGCCATGACCAGTAATGCTGAAGATGCTTAAGTTGAATGGTTCTATGAAGACCTACAAGACCTTTTAGAACTAACCCCCCCAAAATATGTCCCTTTCATTATAGGGGACTGGAATGCAAAAGTAGGAAGTCAAGAAACACCTGGAGTAACAGGCAAATTTGGCCTTGGATCCCAGTTGACCCTGGTGGCCCATGGCTGAGTCTCTGTCTCTCCATAGGTGTGAAGGAGCCCATGGAGTTTGTGGGGAAGGTGCCAGGTCCCAGAGAGAGAGCTGAATGGGTTCCCTCGGTCAGCAAGGACCTAGCAGGAAAACAGGACTCAGAAGCAGCACTTGGCCAGCCTGTGGGTGCAGTTAAGCCACATAATGGACACCCTGCTCTTCTGCCTCTACCTGCTCTTCATGGCCACCTCCATCACTATGGTGATTGTCCTCTGAAACACCAAGGCATGACATCCATATCCACTTCTCCCTACAGACTACAGCATGAAGTTTCTCATGGTCTTAGGGCCAGCCAGACACAGGCTCTTTCCTAGTCTTAACCGCTTACCTGCAATGACTACCATGTGTATGCATATGTTCAGTTGCTTCAGTCGTATCCAACTCTTTGTGACTCCATGGACTATAGCCCACCAGGCTCCTCCGTCCATGGGACTCTCCAGGCAAGAATACTGGCGTGGGCTGCCATTTCCTCCTCTAGGGGATCTTCCTGACCCCAGGATCTAACCCAAGTCTCCAGCATCTCCTGCATTGCAAGCAGGTTCTTTACTGTTGGAGCCATCAGGGAATCCCAGTGACTACCATGTTCCCTCTAAATTCCCAAAACAACACAGCCCTACCAAGCAGGTTTAGGACTGCCCTAGACAATCTCCTGACATCTCACATGCCTCATGGGCATGTGGGTCCTCATTCCCACACACTTCAATATTCTTTATCCACACCTAACTTCTGACTCCCTTATCACTGAAGATTGGGGTCATTGGAGTCTCTCCTTGATTGATTGTCCCAATAAATAACTTTCCAGGAAGCACTGGCTCCTCAATGCATTTATGATAATCTCCACAAACACTGAGGTAAAGAGCCCTTTTGTAGATAAAAAGCCCAGAGACAAACCCACATACCTATGCGTATCTTACTTTTGACAAAGGAGGCAAGAATATACAATGGGGCAAAGACAGACTCATCAATAATGATGCTGGGAAAACTGGACAGCTACACGCAAAAGAATGAAATTATAACACTTCTTAACACCATACATAAAGATAAACTCAAAATGGATTAAAGACCTAAATGTAAGACTAGAAACTATAAAACTCTTAGAGGAAAACAAAGGCAGAACATTCTATGACATAAATAACAGCAAGATCCTCTATGACCCACCTCCTAGAGTACTGGAAATAAAACCAGAAATAAACAAGTGGGACCTGATTAAACTTAATAGCTTTTGCACAGCAAAGGAAACTATAAACAAGGTGAAAAAACAACCCTCAGAACAGGAGAAAATAACAGCAAATGAAACAACTGACGAAGGATTAATTTCCAAAATACACAAGCAGCTCATGCAAGTGAATACCAGAAAACAAACAACCCAATCAAAAAGTGGGAAAAAGACCTAAACAGACATTTCTCCAAAGAAGACATACAGATGGCTAACAAACAATGAAAAGACGCTCAACATCGCTCATTATTAGAGAAACGCAAATCGAGACTGCAATGAGATATCACCTCACACCTGTCGGAATGGCCGTCATCAAAAAGTCTACAAACAATAAATGCTGGAAAGGGTGTGAAGAAAAGGAACCCTCTTGCACTGTTGGTGGGAATGTAAACTGATACTCGCTCAACATCGCTCATTATTAGAGAAACGCAAATCGAGACTGCAATGAGATATCACCTCACACCTGTCGGAATGGCCGTCATCAAAAAGTCTACAAACAATAAATGCTGGAAAGGGTGTGAAGAAAAGGAACCCTCTTGCACTGTTGGTGGGAATGTAAACTGATACAGCCACTATGGAAGACAGTATGGAGTTTTTTAATTCCTTAAAAAACTAGGAATAAAACCACCATATGACCCAGCAATCCCACTATTAGGCATATACTCTGAGGAAAACAAAATTGAAAAAGACACATGGACCCCCAACATTTACTATTTACAATAGCTAGGACATGGAAGCAACCTAGACGTTCACTGACAGGTGAATAAAGAAGCTGTGCTACACATACACATGGAATATTAGTCATAAAAAGGAATGCACTTAGGTCAGTTCTGAGGAAGCAACAGTTAGTACTGGATATGGAACAACAGACTGGTTCCAAATAGGAAAAGGAGTATAACTGAACTGAACTGAACTGAACTGAATGAGGTGGATGAACCTAAAGCCTATTATACAGAGTGAAGTAAGCTAGAAAGAGAAAAACAAATATTGTATACTAACACATATATATGGAATCTAGAAAGATGGTACTGACGAAATTATTTTCAGGGCAGTAATGGAGACATAGACATAGAGAACAGACTTATGGACACAGCTGGGTGGGTAGAAAGGAGAAGCGTGAGATTTATGGAAAGAATAACATGGAAACTTACATTACCATATGTAAACTAGATAGCCAATAGGAATTTGCTGTATAATTCAGGGAACTCNTATATATGGAATCTAGAAAGATGGTACTGACGAAATTATTTTCAGGGCAGTAATGGAGACATAGACATAGAGAACAGACTTATGGACACAGCTGGGTGGGTAGAAAGGAGAAGCGTGAGATTTATGGAAAGAATAACATGGAAACTTACATTACCATATGTAAACTAGATAGCCAATAGGAATTTGCTGTATAATTCAGGGAACTCGAACTGAGCTCTGTAACAACCTAGAGGTGTGGGATGGAGTGGGAGGTGAGAGGGAGGAGACATATGTATACTTATGGCTGATTCATGTTGATGTTTGGCAGGAACCAACACAATTCTGTAAAGCAATTGCCCTTCAATTAAAAAATAATTTTTTAAAAAGCCCCCTTGTAGAAGCTTTGATACTTCATTCTAAACAGGTGTAATGGGATTTGACTTGAAGTCTCTCAGACACTTTCAGAGATTCAAAAGAATGAAAAGATCATCTCATTTGCAAGAAATTATTATAAAATATTTAAATTATAAAATGTCCCTGTTATCAATATTTTCATTTCACTTTCCTTTGTGTTAAGTTTTATTCTGACAGGTTCTTCTAATCTCACAAAATCAAAGAGAGGGCCTTCTGAATACATATACATGCTTGAAGAAGTGCCAGGAAGACTAGTTAAGAGCCTCAATTAAAGAGTTCGAATTAAATAGTCCTATAGCCACATAAAGGAATGCTCTGCATCCATTTAAAGTGAGAATGTAGATCTATGCCAAAACCAGGGAAACAGGTCCATGATGTATAGAGTGGAAAAAACAAGTTATAAAACAGTATGTATATAAAATTTGTTTTTGTTTTTTTTTTTAAAAAGAGTGCTAGATAGAAATGCAGAGGGAAAAATATGGATAGCTGAGAGTGAAAGTGTTAGTTTCTCATTCATGTCCCTTTGTGACCCCGTGGACTATAGCCCATCAGGCTCCTCTGTCCATGGAATTCTCCAGGCAAGAATACTGGAGTGGGTTGCCATTTATTTCTCCAATGGACAGCTAGACATGAAAAACAAAAATAACAAGAGCTAACTTTGTCCAGGATAATTGGTTTATGAGGATTGCTATCTTCTTTTATATTCTTGTCTGTGTTTTCAATGCATGCATGCTCAGTTACTCAGTTGTGTCCAACTCTTTGTGACCCCATCAGCTGTAGCCCACCAGGCTCCCCTGTCCATGAAATATTCCATGCAAGAATACTGGAGTGGGTTGCCATTTCCCACTCCAGGGGATCTTTCCAACCCAGGGATCATATCTGCGTCTCCTGCATTGGCAGGTAAGTTTTTTTTACCATTGTACCCACCTGGAAAGTCCGTGTTTTCAATGAGGGTGTATTATTATTTACTCCCTGCCAAAAACCCTTCCTTCTTGGTGGGGTTGGGGAGTTGTCCCAAGAGGCTTGCAGGATCTTAGCTCCTCGACCAGGGATTAAACCCAGGCTCTCGACAGTGAAAGCACAGAATCTTAACCAATGAACTGCCAGGGAATTCCCCAAAACCTATTTTTTTTTAAAAAGAGTTCCATATTAACAGTACTTCATATCCCTACCAGCACATATCCTGGGGAGGACTCCAACAGGTAACTGGGAGCAAGGACCTGAGGAGAGAGAGAAATTGAAAGGGGAAGTGAAAGAATACCAAGGATGAATATCTGTATTATGTTTTAATTATATTCAACTAGATGAATAGATTTCAGAGATTTATTTATATTTCTGACTCCCCTTAAAGAGTGTGCTTTCCTAAAGGACAATGTTTCACCCATTTTTACAAATCAGTATATGGTACCATGACGCCTGACACATCATAGGTGCTTAATAGACTTGTTGCAACGTATGAATGAACACCAGCCAGCCAAGAATCAGTGTTTATTAGCTCTAGATGCAATTCCTTTATCCCATCTTGGTATATTTTATTTTATTTTCCCATAACTTATGTAGAAAATTAGCAGTCCATTCTTATATGTCAACTATCTCTGTTCTTAGAAACAGTCCTTATTACACCGACAATGGTATTTCTGCTTGCAGATTCTCTTACGTTTCCTTCTTTCCATTACTCGAAACATCAGAAACAATCAGAAACTTGCCCTTGACTTTTGCTAATAACTTAACATGAAAAGTGTTTACCACAACTTTGAGGAATTTCAAATTCCTTAAGGTCACCTTTGCATCATTTCTTTTTCCTTTCCCATCCCCACATTTGTGTTTCTCTAGACGTCAACTTTGCAGTCCTACCTCACACATAGGTGACTATAGGTTTTCTGTGCCAAGACCATTACAATTGACAATGTCCTTTGCAAAGCAACCACCTGTTCATGTGTGGCTGAGGCAATTCTTACAGTTTAAAACATGACCTGACAATGAGGCAAAATAGTTTAAGCTATAGTTTAAGCTCTAGGCTAGATGTGTCAGCAGGAATGTTAGGGGTATTTCACAATTTCAGATGATGTACATATGATTTACAATATACTTACAACTTTATTTCCTTTTCCTCCATTTGCTCTGTTAAAAGCACACATTGGAAATTTATGAACTCTTTGGCCCTGGATATACTACTACTGTCTTCAAATGCTTGATTCTGTTTCTAACTTTTTAGGTTGCCATTTCTAAGCTCCCACTCTCTCCTTTTATTAGCAGTATCCGGTATATCCTCACAACCTTCTCACATGTCAGTATTTCTTGTCTTTTTTTTTTTTTTTTTGTCACACCATGAGGCATACAGTATCTTAATTCACCAACCAGGGATCAAACCCATGCCCCCTGCAGTGGAAGCATGGAGTCTTAACCTCTGGACTGCCAGGGAAGTCCCTCGGTGTTTCTTTTATTCACTAAACAGTTCTAAGAAAAATCCCTTCTTACTTATTGTTTTGGTGCCCCATATACCTGCCCATTCTTACTGTGAGTTTTATCTCAATATTGCCTTTGATTCCTTCTGTCTTCTAGAAGTCCAGAATATCTACAGACAGTACCATGCTTCATACTTATCCCCTCTCTTCTTTCATCTCTCTGCTTCTCTTGCTGAAAACCAAGCCTGTCTGCTCTTTCAACAGTTTTCTCTCACCTTCCTCTGTTACTACTCTTGTATTTTCTCTTACACATTCTTTATACCAACATCTTTCATTATTATTTCTCCTTTACTACGTGTGCTGTGCTTAGTCACTCAGTCGTGTCCAACTCTTTGCAACCTCTTGGACTATAGCCCCGGTCCGAGGAGACAGGTACCCCTAAGAGGTCCGTTCTTATGACCCAACGGTACGGAAGGAGGTCCCCTGGAAGGGTTGGGTCCCTAGTTTGGGTCCATAGGGTATAACGTCCGCCTAAGAAATGACAGACTCAGTGGTCGTCTCTTCGGGTTCATATGACCTCACCCCATCGAATAGGACAAAGATCCCCTGAAAGGGTTGGGTCTTTAGTTTGGTCCCAGAGGACGAAACGTCCGCCTAAGAAATGGTAGCCTGTTAAGTAAATATAATAATATGAATTATTGAGTCTCTACTATAAGGACTATGATTAAAAGATGGATATATCGTATCATCATCCTTAGACATGTTTTGTTCATCGTGAAATATTAATGTGGTGCTCTCAAAAGATATTGAGCACACCGGTAGACAGAGTTACTTGGTGGTCTTTCGAATGACTCGTTTGTGTTCCTAAAGATTTCCACGTTAAATCGTCTGTCTTCTATTTTACATTAATCGTTTATTTTAGTAAGAAGTTCAAAGAAGGGAAGTTCCATTTAACTCATTATGACGGTTCAATGGGGTTCTGTTGTACAGGTTACGGGTCATCTCTCTTACTCTCTTACTACCTGTTCCACACTGTGCTAACATGGTATTCACTAGACCCCAAGGAGCAGCAGTTCTGTCTGCTTGCCTAGTTCCCACATCTGACCAAAGACCACAACTCTTGTCTATTTCCTCATACTTTTTGAGAAAAGATCTGCTTAGAATTCCAGTCTCAGGGATCTTGAGTTCACAGGCTACCTTCTTTTCACTCTACTCAGGCTTACACTTGGAATCCATCTTCCATGTATTATTTAAACCAATTTGAGACATTCAGTCATCCAAAGTAGTTTCTTATTTAAGTATTCAATAACTGTTAAGCAATATTTTGAATCATTAATGCAACCTTTTAACATATTAAGTGCAACACACAGCTGGCATACCAAAACCTTACACAATAAAGGTTTTTCTTCCTTAACTTTTCAAACTTTTTATTGCAATCTAGGATACATACAGAGAAGTGTACAAATCTTGTGTGTACCACTGGATGAATTTTTAAAGTTGATCACACCTGTATAACCACCACCCAAGTGAAGAAATAGAACAACCCTTGGAAGAACACTCCTTGGCACCTTAGCAGTTGTTGCTCCCATTCATTCTCTCTAAAGGTAATCATTAACCTGACTTCTAGACTAGTTTAGTCTGTTTTAAAGTTTAGATAAGTAATTACAGTAGGTATTCTTTTATGTCTGACTTCTTTCCCTCAGTGTTATATTTGTGAGATTTAGCCATGTGTGAATAGCAATATTTTGTTCATATTCATTGTTGTATAGGTTTTCATTTAATTATTTTTAGATCAGTAATTGCAGTCTTATTTATGGAGTTAACAGACTTGAACTTACATTAGATTAAAATCACTGCTCACTCTCTGATATTAAAAGAACATTGGCAGATTGTTTTCAACCATGCATTTAACTAGGTAATTTAACTGTACTTGCTTATCTCTCTTTATACCCTCAGTTAAAAGGTATAATATCTTAAATCATTTTTGTAACAAGGAAGGAGATGAATAAAAGTTGGGATGCTAGATGTGTGGTTCAAAGCTTTCACTCTTCAGGTCAGGGTTCATTCCAGAGTTGAGGGTTCTCTCCTGATTATATGGTATTGTGCTGGGTGAAGGAACTGGTGTATACTGAGTGTATGTCTCCATCTTTCCTACCCATTTCCATGTGGATATTTTCTCACTTGCCCAACACGTAGAAGTCACTCAGCCAGTTTCTGATTTACCTCAGAGGGAATTGCTCTGTGTGTGTCTGTGGGAGGAAGGATGTTTAGGAGACTCCTATGTAACCATTTCAGTTCAGTTCAGTTCAGTCTCTCAGTCATGTCCGACTCTTTGCGACCCCATGAATCACAGCACGCCAGGCCTCCCTGTCCATCACCAACTCCCAGAGTTCACTCAGACTCACGTCCATTGAGTCTATGATGCCATCCAGCCATCTCATCCTTGGTCGTCCCCTTCTCCTCCTGCCCCCAATCCCTCCCAGCATCAGAGTCTTTTCCAATGAGTCAACTCTTCGCATGAGGTGGCCAAAGTACTGGAGTTTCAGCTTTAGCATCATTCCCTCCAAAGAAATCCCAGGGTGGATCTCCTTCAGAATGGACTGGTTGGATCTCCTTGNCTAGTTGGTTTAGGTGTAAAGATAAGTTATTTATTTGATTTTTCTATTGTTTCTTGAGGTAAGTGTGTATTGTTATGAACCTTTGTCTTAGCACTGCTTTTACTGAATCCCATAGGTTTTGGGTTGTTGGGTTTTCATTTTCATTTGTTTCTGTGCATATTTTTTATTTCCTTTTTGATTTCTTCCATGATTTGCTGGTTATTCAGAAGAGTGTTGATTAGCCTCCATATGTTTGTATTTTTAATAGTTTTTTCCCTCTAGTTGACATCTAATCTTACCACGTTGTGATCCAAAAAGATATTTGAAATGATTTCTTTTTTTTGAATTTACTAAGGCTAGATTTATGGCCCAGGATGTGGTCTATCCTGGTGAATGTTCCGTGTGCACTTGAGAAAAAGGTGAAATTCATTGTTTTGGGTGAAATATCCTACAGATATCAATTAGGTCTAACTGGTCCATTGTATTATTTAAAGTTTGTGTTTCCTTGCTAACTTTCCGTTTGGTTGATCTATCCGTAGATGTGAGTGGGGTACTAAAATTTCCCACTATTATTGTGTTACTGTTAATTTCCCCTTTCAAACTTGTTAGCATTTGTCTTATGTATTGAGGTGCTCCAATGTTGGGTGTATGAAAGTGAAAGTCACTCAGATTTGTCCAACTCTTTGCGATTCCATAGACTTGATCGTCCATGGAATTCTCCAGGCCAGAATACTGGAGTGGTTAACCTTTCCCTTCTCCAGGGAATCTTCCCATCCCAGGGATTGAACCCAGGTCTCCCACATTGCAGGCAGATTCTTTACCAGCTGAGCCACAAGGGAAGCCCAAGAATATGGGAGTGGGTTTCCTATCCCTTCTCCAGTGGATCTTCCCAACCTAGGAATTGAACCGGGGTCTCCTATATTGCAGTCGGATTCTTTACCAGCTGCACCACAAGGGAAGGCCAAGAATACTGGAGTGGGTAGCTATCCTTTCTCTAGAGGATCTTCCTAACTCAGGAATCAAATCAGGGTCTCCTCCATTGCAGGCAGATTCTTTACAAACTGAGCTATGAGGGAAGCCCTTGTTGGGTGCATATATATTTATAATTGTTATATCTTCTTCTTGGATTGGTCCTTTGACCATTATGTAGTGTCCTTTGTCTCTTTTCACAGCCTTTCTTTCAAAGTCTGTTTTATCTGATATGAGTATTGCTACTTCTGCTTTCTTTTGGTCTCTATTTGCATGAAATACCTTTTACAGCCTTTCACTTTCAGTCTTTATCTCTTCTAGGTCCTTGTTAAACATTTCTTGCATCTTCTCAATCCTTGTCTCTAGTCTATTTATCTGTTACTCCATTTTGTTTTCAAGATTTTGGATCATCTTTACTATCATTATTCTGAATTCTTTTTCAGGTGGACTCCCTATCTCCTCCTCTTTTGTTTGATTTTGTGGGCATTTATCATGTTGCTTTACCTGCTGAAATATTTCTCTGCCTTTTCATTTTGTTTAGATTGCTGGGTTTGGGGTGCCTTTTCTGTTTGCTGGCAGTTCATGGTTCCTCTGTATTGTGGAGCCTTCTCCCTGTGGGTGGGGTTGGACTGGTGGTTTGTCAAGGTTTCCTGGTTAGGGGAGCTTGTGTCTGTGTTCTGGTGGGTGGAAATGGATCTCTTCTCTTTCAAGTGCCATGAAGTGTCTGGTAGTGAGTTTTGGGGTGTCTATGGGTTTGACATGGCTTTGGGCAGCCTGTCTTTTAATGCTCAGGGCTGTGTTCCTGCTTTACTGGAGAATTAGCATGGTATATCTTGCTCTGGAACTTGTTAACTCTTGGGTGGAGCTGATTTCAGTGCAGGAATGTATCCTTTTGGGTGAGCTCTTGTCTATTAATATTCCATGGAATCAGGGGTTCCCTGATGTTCTCAGGTTTTAGAGTTAGACCTTCTCCCTCTGGCTTTCAGTCTTATTCTTACAGTAGCCTCAAGACTTCTCCATTCATATAACACAAATGATAAAACATCTAGGTTAATAGTGAAACAATTCTCCACAGTGTGGGACACCCAGAGAGGTCCACAGACGTACATGGAGAAGAGGGAAAAGGGAGATAGAGGTGACTAGGAGGAAAAGAGAGGGAGTCAAAAGGGGAGAGAGCAATCTAGCCAGTAATCAATTCCCTAAGTGTTCTCTACAGCCCAGAACACCCAGAGACATTCACAGAGTTAAGGAGAGAAGAGAAAGGGGAGGGAGAAGATATAGGTGACCTGGGGGAGAAAAGGGAGAGTCAGAAAGGGAGACAGCAATAAAGCCAGCCAGCAATTTCACACACCTAAGTGAAAATGGGTACTGAAGATTGTATTCCTAAAGGTACAAAATTGAAAACAAACACCTAAAAGCAAAGATTAAAAATCTAGAGTAGAAGTTAGGCTCTCAGAAATACAATATTAAAATTATAAAACAAAATCACAAAATTATGAAAAATATATGTGAATTTGCTTTAAAATGGGGTCTTTTTGCAAGATAATAGGTTATAAAAATGAAAATTAAAGGCGTAATAAGGAACTTAAATTAAAAAATTAAAAAGTGATAATAGTAAAAATATATCTAGGAATTTCTCTGGAGCTGTTGTGGGCAGTGTGGGGTCAGTTCAGTTTTAGATAGTTCCTTGTTCCAGCTTGTACTTCTTTTCAAGGTCTATCGGCTCCCTCCAATGCTTAGTCAATGTTAACTACAAGATTTTAATCTGTTGAACCTGTCACTTCCAGAGCGGTTCCCTCTTCTTTATTTATTTTGGCTTCCTCTGTTTGCAAGTCTCTTCAGTGTCTAATTTCCACCCTGACACAAAGGGTGAAGGTGGTCGCTTATTTAGGCTTACTTGTTCAGTTCTGTTGTGGGGAGGGGGAGACACTACAGACAAATATTGCTGGCATGTGTGGGGAGTGTTTGCAGTGTAAGGACCACACTGGGTGTGCCACAGCTCAAGGTGGCATGTGTTTCCTGGGTCTACACTGCTCAGGCTCCAGGGTGCTCTGCAAGGGTACTGTCCAAAGCGGACCTGCCTTTTCAGGCACTTCCCAGGTCTAAGCCGCTCAGGTTCTTGGGTACTCCACAAGGGCAAAGACTTATTTGGGCATGCGTTTTGAGCCTTTCCCAGGTCCAAGCAGCTCAGGCGACCAGGTACTTGGTGAGCACACTCTCCTAGGTGGGCCATGCATCTTAATCACCTCCCTGGTCCATGCTGCTTAATATTGCATGTGCGCTGTGAGAGCATGATCTCAGGTGTGCTGTATGAGAGGTGTGTCTCCTCCAGGGAGCTGATCTCAGGCTATGACACTCCTGGCAGATGTCAACTGTCCAGGATCCAAGGAAGACGTGGTTAGTAGCTGGGAACCTGCTCACAGTTTGGTGAAGGATGCCGGTTCCTGGGGCCGAGATCGGAGCAGCCCCCTTGCAGTGTGGCTCTGGGTGTCACATGCCTGCCTGTCTGCCTCTGGGGAGCTGTGGAGGAGGGGCCTGTATGCAGCCCGCTAGCTCTTCTTCGGTGTTAGCTCAATCCTTTGTTCTGTGAGTGGGCCAGGCTGTGCCTTAGAGCCTTTCATGGGCAAGTTCTCTCTCTCCCTCTCTCTTTTTTTTCTCTCTAGCAATCCCATAGTTTGGGTTGCTATCTCATGTTAGCTCCCTCAGATTGTCCTCAGGGCATTTAGCAGACACGAGTGTCTGGGCTACTTTGCTCGCAGTTGCAGTTAGGTGCATATTCTGTTTTTTTTTTTTCCTCCTGGTTATGTTGCCCTCTGAGATTCTAAAACTCCCCACAGACCTGCCTGTGAGAGGGTTTCCTACTGTGTGGAAACTTCTCCTTCTTCACAACTCCCTCCCCAGGACAGGTCTCTGTCCCTAACTCTTTGTCCCTCTCTGTGTCTTTTATATTTTGTCCTATCCCTTTTTGAAGAGGCTGCCTTTATGGTGCCTCGTATCCTCCACTAGCATTTAGAAGTTGTTTTGTGGAAGTTGCTCAGCATGCAGATGATCTTTTGATGAGTTTGTGGGGCAAAGTGGTCTCCTCATCCTATTCCTCTGCCATCTTGGGACCACCCCCAGTCTTGATTAACTATGTCTTTATTAGGACTTCCCTGGTGGCTCAGACATCTAAAGTGTCTGCCTACACTACGGGAGACCCGGGATCGATCCCTGGGTTGGGAAGATCCTCTGGATAAGGAAATGGCAACTCACTCCAGTGCTCTTGCCTGGAAAATCGCATGGACAGAGGAGTGTGGTAGGCTACAGTCCACGGGGTTGCAAAGAGTTAGATACAACTGAGCGACTTCACTTTCATAAAGTCCCACAGTCTCAGTAGCATATGTGATAGAAAAGTAACTGGTGATGAAGGGCCTAATGGTGATGAGTTAGAGCTGAGGCGGGTTCCAGAGGGTTGGGAGTGGGTCATTGTTCAGACTGTCAGTGGTGAAGGTGTGTTGTTTGAAGCTAGTTAAGTTCTTTTATGTCTGTGTGTACCATTACATGTGGTATTTTTCTTTACTTGAAATTTCGTTTTCTCTCTTTGCTGTGGAGAGATGTTCCTTATCCTTTGAGGCCCTAATCCAGTGCTACAAGGTCTCTGAAGTTTTTCTTGTTCTCCTTTCCTGTTCAAGCCTCATCTTTTCTGTTCCCCAGAATTTTACTCCTATTTTATTACAGCACAGACACTGTCTTCCTGTTAAATTCCTTTTTGCCTTTCCTGTTCAACCACCATCTTCTTGGGCAGATGGTTTGTATCGGACTCACTTCAGGTCTTCCTTGGCTGATACTGCAAGTTCTCTGAGTTAGTCTTTGCATTGGGCTGAGTTGTTGACGTCCTAGAAGTCTTTTTCTCCATTTGTACTCTGAGTAGGACCTGCCTGTGATGTCAGCACAGAAGAGCTGCAGGGAATCATTTGATCTCTGGTCCCTCCCTGTGTCCCCTGCTGCCAATGCTACAGAAAGTTAGGCTGTGATTACTAAGGCTTATGTCTCACGTCTGTCCCCTTAGGAGTAAGACCGCAGCTCTCACAGACGACAGGATCAGGACCATGAATGAATTTATAAGTGGCATCAGAACAGTAAAAATGTATGCTTGGGAAAAGTCACTTATAGACCTCATTACCAGCTTGAGAAGGTAAGTTTTTGTATATATCACACCATATTTTTGTACTCCCCTCCACATTTTTTTCTGAATTTACTTATTTTTTGAGGATAATTACTTTACAATGGTGTGGTGGTCTCTGCTATACATCAAGGTGAATCAGTCATAATTATATATCTATCTATCCCCACCTTCTTGAATCTCTGCCTTCCACCCCCATTCCACCTCTCTGGGTCGTCACAAAGCACCAGGCTAGACTCCCTGTGTTATATAGCAGCTTCCTGTTAGTTATCTGTTTTACACATGACAGCATATACATGTCAATGCTACTTTCTCAATTTGTCCTACATTCCCCCTCCTGCTTTGTGTCTCTGAGATTGTTCTCTGCATCTGTGTCTCCATTTATTCTCTGTGAATAGGTTCATCAGTTCTATTTTTCTAGATTCCATATATATGTGTTAATATTTGCTTTTCTCTTTCTGACATACCTCACTCTGTATAACAGGTTCTAGGTTCACCTACATTACTACAGTTGACTTTTCTGAATGAATTTTGAAGTCTTACCAAGTTTTTCACATTACGATGAACTTAAATTCTATGCACTCCACCCCCAACGTGTGGCAGAAAGTTTAAGTACAATAGGGGAGACATCATTTTAACCTGCTCTTCCACTTACTGTCTTCTTAAAGGAAAAATTTACGTGTGCTTCTTACTTATATAGAAATGAATTTCTAGGTATTTCTTAGTACCAGAAACCCCCCAAAAGCAGTAATTTCAAGATGTTAGTATTTTTCCCGTCTTTTATATTTATTTTTACCTAACAATACTCCTTAGCTTTTTCACTGTCTATAAAGTTTTGTCACATATGGAAATCAATTACAAAAGAACTCCACAAGGTTCAGTTCAGTTCAGTTCAGTCGCTCAGTCGTGTCCGACTCTTTGCGACCCCATGAATCGCAGCACGCCAGGCCTCCCTGTCCATCACCATCTCCCGGAGTTCACTCAGACTCACGTCCATCGAGTCCGTGATGCCATCCAGGCATCTCATCCTTGGTCGTCCCCTTCTCCTCCTGCCCCCAATCCCTCCCAGCATCAGAGTCTTTTCCAATGAGTCAACTCTTCGCATGAGGTGGCCAAAGTACTGGAGTTTCAGCTTTAGCATCATTCCCTCCAAAGAAATCCCAGGGTTGATCTCCTTCAGAATGGACTGGTTGGAGCTCCTTGCAGTCCAAGGGACTCTCAAGAGTCTTCTCCAACACCACAGTTCAAAAGCATCGATTCTTCGGCGCTCAGCTTTCTTCACAGTCCAACTTTCACATCCATACATGACCACAGGAAAAACCATAGCCTTGACTAGGCGGACCTTAGTCGGCAAAGTAATGTCTCTGCTTTTGAATATACTATCCAGGTTGGTCATAACTTTTCTTCCAAGGAGTAAGCGTCTTTTAATTTCATGGCTGCAGTCACCATCTGCAGTGATTTTGGAGCCCCAAAAAATAAAGTCTGACACTGTTTCCACTGTTTCCCCATCTATTTCCCATGAAGTGATGGGACCGGATGCCATGATCTTCGTTTTCTGAATGTTGAGCTTTAAGCCAACTTTTTCGCTCTCCTCCTTCACTTTCATCAAGAGGCTTTTTAGCTCCTCCTCACTTTCTGCCATAAGGGTGGTGTCATCAGCATATCTGAGGTTATTGATATTTCTCCCGGCAATCTTGATTCCAGCTTGTGTTTCTTCCAGTCCAGCGTTTCTCATGATGTACTCTGCATATAAGTTAAATAAGCAGGGAGACAATATACAGCCTTGACGTACTCCTTTTCCTATTTGGAACCAGTCTGTTGTTCCATGTCCAGTTCTAACTGTTGCTTCCTGACCTGCATACAGATTTCTCAAGAGGCAGGTTAGGTGGTCTGGTATTCCCATCTCTTTCAGAATTTTCCACAGTTTATTGTGATCCACACAGTCAAAGGCTTTGGCATAGTCAATAAAGCAGAAATAGATGTTTTTCTGGAACTCTCTTGCTTTTTCCATGATCCAGCGGATGTTGGCAATTTGATCTCTGGTTCCTCTGCCTGTTCTAAAACCAGCTTGAACATCAGGGAGTTCACGGTTCACATATTGCTGAAGCCTGGCTTGGAGAATTTTGAGCATTACTTTACTAGCGTGTGAGATGAGTGCAATTGTGCGGTAGTTTGAGCATTCTTTGGCATTGCCTTTCTTTGGAATTGGAATGAAAACTGACCTTTTCCAGTCCTGTGGCCACTGCTGAGTTTTCCAAATTTGCTGGCATATTGAGTGCAGCACTTTCACAGCATCATCTTCCAGGATTTGAAACAGCTCAACTGGAATTCCATCACCTCCACTAGCTTTGTTCTTAGTGATGCTTTCTAAGGCCCACTTGACTTCACATTCCAAGATGTCTGGCTCTAGATTAGTGATCACATCCTCATGATTATCTGGGTCGTGAAGATCTTTTCTGTACAGTTCTTCTGTGTATTCTTGCCACCTCTTCTTAATATCTTCTGCTTCTGTTAGGTCCATACCATTTCTATCCTTTATCGAGCCCATCTTTGCATGAAATGTTCCCTTGGTATCTCCAATTCTCTTGAAGAGATCTCTAGTCTTTCCCATTCTGTTGTTTTCCTCTATCTCTTTGCATTGATTGCTGAAGAAGGCTTTCTTATCTCTTCTTGCTATTCTTTGGAACTCTGCATTCAGATGCTTATATCTTTTCTTTTCTCCTTTGCTTTTCGCCTCTCTTCTTTTCAGTGCTATTTGTAAGGCTTCTCCAGACAGCCATTTTGCTTTTTTGCATTTCTTTTCCATGGGGATGGTCTTGATCCCTGTCTCCTGTACAATGTCACGAACCTCATTCCATAGTTCATCAGGAACTCTGTCTATCAGATCTAGGCCCTTAAATCTATTTCTCACTTCCACTGTATAATCATAAGGGATTTGATTTAGGTCATACCTGAATGGTCTAGCGGTTTTCCCTACTTTCTTCAATTTAAGTGTGAATTTGGAAATAAGGAGTTCATGATCTGTGCCACAGTCAGCTCCTGGTCTTGTTTTTGTTCACTGTATAGAGCTTCTCCATCTTTGGCTGCAAAGAATATAATCAGTCTGATTTTGGTGTTGACCGTCTGGTGATGTCCGTGTGTCGAGTCTTCTCTTGTGTTGCTGGAAGAGGGTGTTTGCTATGACCAGTGCATTTTCTTAGCAAAACTTTATTAGTCTTTGCCCTGCTTCATTCTGCATTCCAAGGCCAAATTTGCCTGTTACTCCAGGTGTTTCTTAACTTCCTACTTTAGCATTCCAGTCCCCTATAATGAAAAGGACATCTTTTTTGGGTGTCCTTTGGGCTACTCAACAAGGTAAGTGGAGTATATTCTTACCCAATCTAGAAACACCTACAGAGACATGAAGGTTGACAGCTAAATGTTTCAGATAGTAGAGTATGTAATTGCTGGAAACCAGCCTTTAGCTGAAAAGTCCAACGCCTTTTCTTCTGATGATGATAGCAAGTGGATTTTCTGTTGGTCTGTCCTATATTGGTGGAGTTTGTGTGTGAGGAATTTCCTCTCTCTGCCCCAGCTGATGTCCTCTGCTTTTAACAATTTCAGGATCCCGGGCAGAAGCTGGTTTTCTCTCTTCTCTTGAAGCAGGTGGCGTTTGCCTATTGTCAATGCAGGGTACAGGATGGGCTTGTTGTCATTAGTCTCTAAATTGTGTCTGTCTCTTTCTGACCCCATGTAGTATAGCCTGCCAGGCTCCTCTGTCCATGGGGTTTTCCAGGCAAGAATACTGAAGTGGGTTGCCATTTCCTTCTCCACAGAAGATACTAGTATTTGAGATGATGACATTAAAACTAAAACTATAATTTGATGTAGCACAAACAGTGAGATTTTAGAGATTGGATGTAACTGTATCAGGCAAAACTTTATGAATCATTATTACTCATTCCAAATAGAGCCATGAAAACACTATATTGTTTTCTTTGCTTTTTCTTTATAGAATACTTTTCCATCTTTCATTAAAATATCTGATGAGTGTTTACTCCAGCACAGGGCACTTAGAATTCTCTGGCAGCTCCCTGTCACTTCTTACTTTGCACCCTTGTGGGGGTCCTCTCTCTGCTGGGAATACACTCTCATCTTCCTTATTCTCTGGCCTCTGCCAACCCTGACTCCAGCTTATCTTCTCAAGATCCACATTCATGCAACTTGCTCTCACTCCACTGCTCTGTGTTACACAACTCTGCTCTGAGTTCCTGTGGGGGCTGTGCGGCTGCCTCTTTCTAATGTTTGGTGTGTCACAGTTTTGGGGTGTCTTATTCTCTTCCCCGACAAGTTCATGAGCTCCTAGAGGGGATGGGCTGTGTCTTTCTGTCATCAGTGAGGGGCCTGGCCCGGGACTTGCAGTTATTAACGCTTGTTGAATGAATGTTCAAACCCAGTCTCATTGGTCCAAAATGTTTATAGAAGTGTGACGCTAAGTCTTCTTTTAGTTGGAAGAGTGAAGTGGTGATGTAGTGTATGGTCCTGGTTTGGGGGCACACCTCCGGGTGTGCACTGTGTAGCGTCTCCATGATGTGAGGGATAGTTTATCTGTGGCCACTCCCTCAAAAGGGGCCACTCACACAGGGCACTTGAATTCATGCCTTGGATGTCGATGATTGTTTTAAAATCTATTTTCTACTCTCTTTTCCAGGAAGGAAATTTCCAAGATTCTGCAAAGTTCCTACCTTAGAGGAATGAATTTGGCATCATTTTTTGCTGTAACCAAAATCATGATTTTTGTCACCTTCTTCACCAATGTGGCTCTTGAAAAGGTGATTACAGCCAGCCAAGTGTTTGTGGTGGTGACGCTGTATGAGGCTCTGAGGTTCTCGAGCACCCTCTACTTCCCCATGGCCGTCGAGAAGGTGTCAGAGGCCGTCATCAGCATCCGAAGAATCAAGGTTTGGGAACAAATAACTTTTAAAAGTTGTAGTTGTATTTTACATAAAATGCCTTTTTTTATTTGGTGTGACTGTATGCCAGTTAGGTGAGGTTTAGCTCTCTCAGTGCCAAAGCTGGTAGTCATTCCAAACTCTCTTATGTACTCCCCTCTCTTCTTTGATAGAGTATATCATAAATATCATAAGTTCCTTGCTCATTTATTGGCAGCAGTAGCAGCAGTACAGGACTCTCTCCATACAAGTGATGACTTCAGGGTGATTAATATGTCTAAAGACAAGAGAAGCGAACAGGTTGCCTCTCCTGTGCTAACTCAAATGACTAGACAGTGTGCACAGTCCTGGAGTGAACAGGATTCCTCTCTGGGCTGGGAGGGAAAAAGATTGCTGAGAGCTCCTTGCTCCTTGGGCAGGAAGATTCACTTAGTTCTCTGTTGGAAAAGGGTTCTTTTCTCCTTAGGTTGTTTGTTAATTTCTGAGCTTGCCTTTTGGATCTGCCTTTTCCTCTCTGCCTCTTTTCACTTACTGCTTAATCCTGTCTCTAGCTGGACTCTTCCCTTCAAATTTGTGATTCCCATCATACCCACTATGTTTTTTTTTCTTGACTGTCCCTAAATTGCCTTGGACAAATAATTTACATCACCAAAACAAAGGCCTGGCACACAGTAGGTGCTCAGTTATTCATGTGTTTGTGAATAAATCCAAAAGTAAAATAAACTGGTTCTGTGTGTCAGCCTGGGCTTGAGCTTGAGTGGCTAGGCTTTATGAAAAATCTGGTTTGTTACTACCTCTCCACAGTGATGGGCTGCTAATAATAGATCTCTAGTGAAGTTAGATAGTTCTCCAATGTGATTATATTTTAGTTTTGGGTCTTGTCATAAAAGCCAATTTTTTTGTGTGTGATGACGTTTCTATGCTATAAAAAAACCATTTCCCATAAAACACATCAGTCATATGGGGTCAGTTCTGGTTCCCTGAGTTTGTCATTCTTTCTGATGGGGGCTTCTAGCAACACTTTTAAGGCTTGGTCTATTCTACTTGTTAAAAAATTCCTTTTTCATGGCTTTCACATCTTGAAATAAGACATTTAGGAAAATCCTTGGACTGTAGTGACATTCTTAGTGATACATTAACCTATCCAGATGGAAGCTTCATATGTGTGTTGTGCTATTGTGGTTTTGTTATTACTGCTGCCACAGCTGCTGTCTTTGACCGTGGCTACCAGTGATCTACTTGTGGTCTGGGTCCTCTTGAATCCTTTATGCATCATGCCATGTCATTTAATCTGAAAAACAATTGAGTGGGTAAACATTAGTGTCACTGCTTTACAGATAAGGAAATGGGTTCATGTATCAGTTGAAATAACTCACCCATCCTCACACAGCTTGCAAATGACAGAAGTAGAATTCTGACCACAGCCTGATTTCTTAACCACTGTTACATTGCTTTCTATATATCTTTTGTCATGTGGACTATCTTATTAAGTATGGTTTTTATCATCTTCTCTTACTCTGAAGACCTTTGAAGCCCCTGTTTCTTGAAGAATCAAGTTTTAAACTCTGGGCTCCACTGGCCTCTGTTTCTCAGCACACTACCCTCCTTTCTGGCATGGGATTGGGGTGGGGAGGAGGAAAAGGCCTGTCTCTGTGACCTGCCACATTCATCCCCACTTTGAAGTCTTGGCTCACTCTGTTCAGCCTCCTGGGTTGCCTTCTCCTCTGTCCTTGATTTACGTAAATGCTGCTGAGCCTCCAGCAGCCCCATGACCCTCTCCCAACACTTTTGTTGACATTGATCTGGGGTTTCCATGTATGTGCACAGCCAGCCTCGTGTCAGGTGGGGTGATGCTGACTCCCTGGGAGTGTTCTGAGCCCTTGACAGCAGACTGCCTCTAGTGGTTCTTTAGTGTAGTGCATGGTCCTTGCTGGACATATCATGGGTATCAAATAAATGCTTGACTGACTGAGGCAACAATCACAGAAAATTACTGGGGCCCCACAAAAGCCCAGGGTGGTCAGTCTGCACTAGAAGCTGGAGAAATGCAGAGGAGGGAGCAGTGGAGTTAGGCATTCCTGGAACATTGCGCCTTGATGGGAGTCTAAAATCAGGGGAGCTGAATCTAATCCAGAGGGGGGATAGGTCTGAATTTTTTGCTTGCTCTGTGCATCCATCTGTGTATCTGAACCCAGCCTGACTGAAATTGGTGAACCTGCTCTCTAAAGAGAGGAGCTAGTTGTGCCCTGCACAGCCAGGTGTTCATGTAGCTCCTGCTGGCCTGGCTCCTGGGCCTTGTAGTAAACTAGAAACACTCGTATTTGTTTAACAAAATTAGTCTGTCTCGATGGCCATTATGAAATAAAAGAAGATTTATACCATGAGACTTTATGCTAAAATTCATCTCTAGTCTGAAGGTGCTCTTGAGACAGAATTCCCTCCTCTTTGGAGTTGGTCAATCTAGTTTCTCTTAAGACCTTTGACTAATTGGATGAGACCCACCCACATTATGGAGGATAATCTGATTTACTCAGACTCTACTGATTTAAATGTCAATCTCATCTAAAATTGCTTTCACTGTAATAGGTGTTTGAGTAAGTGTATGGGGGGTGATCTGCCAAGTGTCTGGTTAATAAAATGAACCATCACACCCTCTTGAATCCCCAGTTCTTCCTTTGAGCTCTGGATGTGACTTTGTCCTCACTAAACCAGGTGTTTATGGATTTGTTTCCTTCCCTGAACTCCAGAATTCTTAGACAGTGCCTCTTTCATCTTTGTAGTGCTCACAAGTAGCAGATGCTCAGAAAATGTGCAACTGAAGGGACCTTCCAGCTCCATCATGTCTGGGATCCTGCAAATACCTAACCATTAAGCATGGTTGTAGTGGAGACAGTGATAACTCTGATTCTCTGATGGATGATGTGACTCACCAAAGAGTATAGCGTGGAAGGGGTCCTGCAGAAGGTTTTCAGGAAATTGTGCTCAAATACTTGGGTGTATTTTTAATTTCTTTTCTACTAAAATGAACTCAATGTCTAAGGCCTGAGACTCCTTTCTGTGTAGGTTTTTGCAGTAACATTAACATTATGACCTGGGGAGACCTTTGAATTTTCCCGGTGCTGACTTTGTCAGGCTGCTTTCTGTCCTGATTAAGGACACACCTTTGACTTGGGCAAGACATTAAATTTTCTCTTCATGGCTAGAAGGTGGTCTCAGAATTTAGAGATCTGTTGGCAGTAGTTGTTTGCAGTAAAGTTGTTTGCAGCTGAGAATAAAAGTGATGAGAAGGTTAGTGTTTGCGTTGGAAACTGCTCCATGGTGTGTTGAAGTAATCTTGGAAATACTTTTTTCTTATTTTAGATCCTATTAATAGAAACTTCTTCAGCCCATTTAGTTTTACAACCCTATAAAGAATGTAGTTCTCTAATTCATGAGAATCATCTGGTGTGCTTATTAAAACTAAATTATCACATCTTGGAGTTTCTGATTCACTATTCCTTTGCCGGGGTCCAATTTGCCTGTGTCTTTAGTAAGTGTCCCTGTGTCCTTGAAAATAAATCACATTTGGGAAACATTGCACTATTTGTAAAAAGAAATCTAAAATGTACCTTAGCAAATGCAAAAGATAACAGAATCTTTTAAAAAATAAAATCCATTGAGAGGAAAAAGCTGTCTTGATTTATGCTAGACTTTTGGGGGTCAAATTTGAATTTATTCATCCAATCATTCCACAAAATAACAAGTCTGGTGCAGCCTTGAGTGTGGTGCAGATGAGTATATACAGTGGCAGGTAAGCAACTGCAGAGAAGTCCTTCCTACTTGCAATTCATGTTTCACCAAGTGGGAGGTTAATAAAGAATCAAACAGTGAAACTTGATGTGCATTTCTGTGTCAATAGTCCTTGCAATGAAAAGTCTGAGGGGCCATGAGTTGCTTTGGCAGAATCACTGGTGTAGTTTTGGAGGTTGTGCTGAGAAGTTTGAGCAGGGAAGGCTGAGCAAGTTACCTGGAGAATTCCATATGTGGGAGTATGGGAGGTGGGAAGCCAATGCTTTGCATTTTCCTGGGGATGGTCATGTGACAAAGCCCTTTTGAGGATAAGAAGGGGGAATCCATGCATACGTGGCTACCAGTGATCTACTTGTGGTCTGGGTCCTCTTGAATCCTTTATGCATCATGCCATGTCATTTAATCTGAAAAACAATTGAGTGGGTAAACATTAGTGTCGCTGCTTTACAGATAAGGAAATGGGTTCATGTATCAGTTGAAATAACTCACCCATCCTCACACAGCTTGCAAATGACAGAAGTAGAATTCTGACCACAGCCTGATTTCTTAACCACTGTTACATTGCTTTCTATATATCTTTTGTCATGTGGACTATCTTATTAAGTATGGTTTTTATCATCTTCTCTTACTCTGAAGACCTTTGAAGCCCCTGTTTCTTGAAGAATCAAGTTTTAAACTCTGGGCTCCACTGGCCTCTGTTTCTCAGCACACTACCCTCCTTTCTGGCATGGGATTGGGGTGGGGAGGAGGAAAAGGCCTGTCTCTGTGACCTGCCACATTCATCCCCACTTTGAAGTCTTGGCTCACTCTGTTCAGCCTCCTGGGTTGCCTTCTCCTCTGTCCTTGATTTACGTAAATGCTGCTGAGCCTCCAGCAGCCCCATGACCCTCTCCCAACACTTTTGTTGACATTGATCTGGGGTTTCCATGTATGTGCACAGCCAGCCTCGTGTCAGGTGGGGTGATGCTGACTCCCTGGGAGTGTTCTGAGCCCTTGACAGCAGACTGCCTCTAGTGGTTCTTTAGTGTAGTGCATGGTCCTTGCTGGACATATCATGGGTATCAAATAAATGCTTGACTGACTGAGGCAACAATCACAGAAAATTACTGGGGCCCCACAAAAGCCCAGGGTGGTCAGTCTGCACTAGAAGCTGGAGAAATGCAGAGGAGGGAGCAGTGGAGTTAGGCATTCCTGGAACATTGCGCCTTGATGGGAGTCTAAAATCAGGGGAGCTGAATCTAATCCAGAGGGGGGATAGGTCTGAATTTTTTGCTTGCTCTGTGCATCCATCTGTGTATCTGAACCCAGCCTGACTGAAATTGGTGAACCTGCTCTCTAAAGAGAGGAGCTAGTTGTGCCCTGCACAGCCAGGTGTTCATGTAGCTCCTGCTGGCCTGGCTCCTGGGCCTTGTAGTAAACTAGAAACACTCGTATTTGTTTAACAAAATTAGTCTGTCTCGATGGCCATTATGAAATAAAAGAAGATTTATACCATGAGACTTTATGCTAAAATTCATCTCTAGTCTGAAGGTGCTCTTGAGATAGAATTCCCTCCTCTTTGGAGTTGGTCAGTCTAGTTTCTCTTAAGACCTTTGACTAATTGGATGAGACCCACCCACATTATGGAGGATAATCTGATTTACTCAGACTCTACTGATTTAAATGTCAATCTCATCTAAAATTGCTTTCACTGTAATAGGTGTTTGAGTAAGTGTATGGGGGGTGATCTGCCAAGTGTCTGGTTAATAAAATGAACCATCACACCCTCTTGAATCCCCAATTCTTCCTTTGAGCTCTGGATGTGACTTTGTCCTCACTAAACCAGGTGTTTATGGATTTGTTTCCTTCCCTGAACTCCAGAATTCTTAGACAGTGCCTCTTTCATCTTTGTAGTGCTCACAAGTAGCACATGCTCAGAAAATGTGCAACTGAAGGGACCTTCCAGCTCCATCATGTCTGGGATCCTGCAAATACCTAACCATTAAGCATGGTTGTAGTGGAGACAGTGATAACTCTGATTCTCTGATGGATGATGTGACTCACCAAAGAGTATAGCGTGGAAGGGGTCCTGCAGAAGGTTTTCAGGAAATTTTGCTCAAATACTTGGGTGTATTTTTAATTTCTTTTCTACTAAAATGAACTCAATGTCTAAGGCCTGAGACTCCTTTCTGTGTAGGTTTTTGCAGTAACATTAACATTATGACCTGGGGAGACCTTTGAATTTTCCCGGTGCTGACTTTGTCAGGCTGCTTTCTGTCCTGATTAAGGACACACCTTTGACTTGGACAAGACATTAAATTTTTTCTTCATGGCTAGAAGGTGGTCTCAGAATTTAGAGATCTGTTGGCAGTAGTTGTTTGCAGTAAAGTTGTTTGCAGCTGAGAATAAAAGTGATGAGAAGGTTAGTGTTTGCGTTGGAAACTGCTCCATGGTGTGTTGAAGTAATCTTGGAAATACTTTTTTCTTATTTTAGATCCTATTAATAGAAACTTCTTCAGCCCATTTAGTTTTACAACCCTATAAAGAATGTAGTTCTCTAATTCATGAGAATCATCTGGTGTGCTTATTAAAACTGAATTATCACATCTTGGAGTTTCTGATTCACTATTCCTTTGCCGGGGTCCAATTTGCCTGTGTCTTTAGTAAGTGTCCCTGTGTCCTTGAAAATAAATCACATTTGGGAAACATTGCACTATTTGTAAAAAGAAATCTAAAATGTACCTTAGCAAATGCAAAAGATAACAGAATCTTTTAAAAAATAAAATCCATTGAGAGGAAAAAGCTGTCTTGATTTATGCTAGACTTTTGGGGGTCAAATTTGAATTTATTCATCCAATCATTCCACAAAATAACAAGTCTGGTGCAGCCTTGAGTGTGGTGCAGATGAGTATATACAGTGGCAGGTAAGCAACTGCAGAGAAGTCCTTCCTACTTGCAATTCATGTTTCACCAAGTGGGAGGTTAATAAAGAATCAAACAGTGAAACTTGATGTGCATTTCTGTGTCAATAGTCCTTGCAATGAAAAGTCTGAGGGGCCATGAGTTGCTTTGGCAGAATCACTGGTGTAGTTTTGGAGGTTGTGCTGAGAAGTTTGAGCAGGGAAGGCTGAGCAAGTTACCTGGAGAATTCCATATGTGGGAGTATGGGAGGTGGGAAGCCAATGCTTTGCATTTTCCTGGGGATGGTCATGTGACAAAGCCCTTTTGAGGATAAGAAGGGGGAATCCATGCATTTGAGGGGCCAGAAATGTCTGAGGCTGCAGAGTAGAGAGCTGGAGGCCTGAGCAGGGGACCATAAGGGATACTACAGGAAACATTAAGGTTTTTATAATCTCAAAACTCAGCCTGGCTTCAGCCTGGAGAACAGGGCAGTGAGGTGGGGTAGGGACCCAGAGCAGAGGCAGGGAGATGAGTGTGTCAGGAGGTTAATGCAGTACATGGTCCAGGGACGAGATGATGAAGTTTGGTTTGGGGTGAAATAGAGAGACTTGGCAATCTTTGAGAGCCACTTAGGAGCACATTTTGAGTTTGGTATTAGGGGCAGGGAGGGGAGAAGTGGATCTCAGGCTGCTTTGGTTTTTCAGGCTGTAAAATCACCTGGATTCACTATGATAAAGAATGCTAAGAGAGAACCAAATCTGAGGAGATGACTAGCCTGGACTTAGTTTTGGACTCTGAGAGCATTTAAAAATACTCAGTGTTTGCTGTAAGACCCACCTCACTGAGCAGCCATTGGCGGATTCAGTCTCCTGTCCTGTTATCTAACAGGTAGCAGCAATTATTGGATAATCATTTTCTTCCTTTTCCTGTCTCTCACTTAGATGTGATGATGCCCATCTAGAAGGTGAAAAGGGCCACAGAAGTGGAAGAAAAGGTCAACTGAGTTTACTGACCAGGTGGCCAGAACTGGGCAAAATTTGACCACAGATGGGCTGGAGGTGTGGTGGGCATGCAGAGTTTGAAACACAGTGTGGTGTTGAGCCCTGCTGCCCCACGGCCTCCTGCAGCCTGGGACTCGGTAGACTAGGTGGTTCATCATCCCGGATTTCTGCTCAGGTCATGTCTGGCAGCCCCAGGAAGGAAACCCACTACCCCTGCCCACCTTGGAGGGGGTGCGGTGGTCCATCCCCAGGGCAGATCCACACATGGTCTTCATAGTGTTGTGTCTTCTTGTTTACATGTGCTTTTCAATTTTGTTTTTCCCATGTACAAAATATGAATGAGTTACTGTGACTTTATAGGTCCTAGAAGTCCCTCTATTTTATTTTAATAAGGAAAATGGACTGAAGTTCTTTTCTTGGAATGACTCCATAGGATTGAAAATATCTCGAAAGCATTATAGGTCTTCAGTGACTTTCGCATCCAGTAAAATGTGTCTCTGAAGATATATTACTCATAAAACTGCTTAGATTTCCCCCCAACAGCCACTGGGAAGTCAATCTTACTGGCTGAAGTTCTGACTTTGGTATTTTCCCACATGATCTGTTCTGGGTCTGCACATCACCTGTAATTTATTTTCAGCTTTTTTTTTTTTTAATCAGCCTGAGCCCTAGAAAAAAATTCAGGCAAGCTGGTTGGTTATGTGTTGGAATCTCATTTTATCCCTGGAAGATTGTGACATCTTTCCTCACTCAAACCTATTATTTGTGGAGAAGTGCTGGGAATTTCTGTCCTATTATGTACACACTGATGGTGTCTGGTATCACTGACTCAATGGACATGAGTTTGAGCAAGCTCCAGGAGTTGGTGATGGACAGGAAAGCCTGGCATGCTGTAGTCCATGGGGTCGCAAAGAGTCGGACACAACTGAGCAACTCAACTGAATACATGCACACACTGAATATTGAGTTTTTGTCTTGGTAACATATTTAAGCTGAAATTGGCATTTGATTCTGTCTAGAGAAGATGTACAATATATGCATACAACTTTTTGCTTGTTGCCATGTTAGCTCAGTCTATGTAAAGCTGTAGCAATGCAGGTTGGATGGATTTGAAGAGCCCTGTAATCTATTCCTTTCGTTACCCATGATTTGCCGACTCTGTACAAGGCTTGGTCTCTGTTGGAGTTGGAACTAGTGTCTGTAAGTGTGTGAATGATGTAGTGTCTATATCTCCTGTGTGACATATAGGAGACTCCCTCATGGGATTCAGGGGTAGGGAGGACAGTATGTCCTGACAGGTTCCCAGGAGGATTAGCTTTTGAGATGGACTGGAAGGGTGGGTGGGTTAGTACTCAGGGTGTCCACTCAGAGGCCACCTGGGGAGTGTGGACTTAGGTGCTTATGGGATATTAAGTATGGTGGATATTCTCAGAGGTGTTGTAAAGAGATCAGGAAGGAGTGCTGTTGGGGAGGGCTAGGGAAAGAACCAGGGAAAAAACCCAAGAACATTGTATCAGTATTTGAGATGACTAATAGTAAGTTAGACTGTGAAATTATGTTGCTTCAAGAGAAAAGGAAAATTGGGAGATGAATGAGCTGTGGCAGAACAGACAAGAGCTGCTACGTGACTGATGATGGGAGAGGTGATGTGGAGAGAGAACTCAGGCTGTGGTGATTGAGAGGCTGCAGAGGAGTCTTCAGACCACCATCCATCCACCCTTCTTCCTGCTGGACATGGGCTCGGGGCGGGGAGGAGTAGCTGTGCCCCATGTTAGGTCCTCAGTAAGCCTGGATGAGAGGAGGAGGAAATGAGAAGATCTTATCTCCTGACTGCTGGTCTTTGAGAGACATGAAAGGGTATTGCTTTATTTTTCCTGTACAGAAGCAGGTTTTCATGATCAGTTTTTGCCAATTGTTCTTTTGAAGAGGAAGATTGCAATCACATTTGTAACTCTGTGGTGTGATAGATGAGAATGTCAAGGACTTGAAGGATGTTTATGATTCTAGGGGAGTAGGTTCCTATTCAAATGTTTTCTTTCTCAAACATCCCCAGAAGCTTTTATCAGTTGCCCCTGTGTTGGTAGGGATTTGGTTTGCCTCTGGGTCCTAAAATTGCCCCTATTAAAGCTGCTTACAAGGATAATTTGCTTTTCTGTCATGCAAGAGTCCTTGTAAGGCTCTATATTCTCTTCCTGGGGCTGCCTTTACAAAGTAACACAAACCACAAGACCTAATATCACAGAAGTATATTGTTTCACAGACCTGGAGGCTGAAAGTCTGAAATCAAGGTGTCAGCAGGGCCACGATCTCTCTAAATACTGTAAGGAGGACTCCTTTGTCAGCTCTGTTAACTTAAATGGTTTCAGACAAACCTTGTTTTTCCTAGGCTTGTAATTGCCATCACCCCAGCCTCTGTCTCCATCATCATCTGCCTGTTTTCTGCTGGTGTGTCTGTCTCTGCATCTCTCTTCTTATAAGGGCACTAATCATGTTGGATTCTGAGCCCACCCTACTCCACTGTGATCTTAATGGATTACACCTATAACAACCCTCTTTCCAAATAGAGTCACATTTTGAGCTAACTGGGGTTAGGACATATCTTTTTTGTGGTGATACAACTCTCCCCATAACAAGTCCCATGGCTAGTGTGAACCTCTGTGGTGAAAAGCTGCTTACAAGGATAATTTGCTTTTCTGTCATGCAAGAGTCCTTGTAAGGCTCTATATTCTCTTCCTGGGGCTGCCTTTACAAAGTAACACAAACCACAAGACCTAATATCACAGAAGTATATTGTTTCACAGACCTGGAGGCTGAAAGTCTGAAATCAAGGTGTCAGCAGGGCCACGATCTCTCTAAATACTGTAAGGAGGACTCCTTTGTCAGCTCTGTTAACTTAAATGGTTTCAGACAAACCTTGTTTTTCCTAGGCTTGTAATTGCCATCACCCCAGCCTCTGTCTCCATCATCATCTGCCTGTTTTCTGCTGGTGTGTCTGTCTCTGCATCTCTCTTCTTATAAGGGCACTAATCATGTTGGATTCTGAGCCCACCCTACTCCACTGTGATCTTAATGGATTACACCTATAACAACCCTCTTTCCAAATAGAGTCACATTTTGAGCTAACTGGGGTTAGGACATATCTTTTTTGTGGTGATACAACTCTCCCCATAACAAGTCCCATGGCTAGTGTGAACCTCTGTGGTGCTGGGACCCAGACTCTTTCTCTCTTATGTTACTCCACTGCATGTGACCTTGACCCCGCTGGCAGCCCCCAAGGCCCAGGCTGTGGGGGTGGAGGAAGGTCCTGGTTGCTGTCACTCTCCACTGACCTCGATTTAGCCACATGGCTGTGCCTATCTGCTTGTGAGGTTGGAGAGAGAGGCCCTCCTTCCAAACTGCCACGTGCAGCTAAAATCCAGGGTTTGTTACCATAGAAGAATGAGAGCAGATTTTGAGGATAGTCAGCAGTCTCTGCTACACATTCATAGTTCTTGGAGTGTGGCGATGGAGGTGGTCTTAGTTGTTTACTCAACTTCTCTACCACTGTAGTTTCTTTCATTGAGTTATTAATACATCTATCATTTGCGGGGCAAGAGAGAGTTTTCTGGTATATGTTTATGTTAGCTTTGTAGTGGTTCACAGGACTTGGTATTATTCAGCTAAATCACATTGAATGACTGCTAAGTGCTGTGAAAATAGCAAGAAGTGGGAGATGCAGCCGTTCCTGTCGAGCTGGAGAGAAGGCACTGACGAAAGAGAAGAGATAAGTGACAGTGAAAAGATGCTTGTGAAGTATTTTTAAGAGGCAGAAATTTAATAAGAACTTTTTTTTTTCAGGAAAACTTCATTTTATTTTATTATTATTATTTTTTTACTTTACAGTACTCTATTGGTTTTGGCATACATTGACATGAATCTGCCACGGGTGTACACGAACTCCCAAACATGAACCCCCCTCCCACCTCCCACCCTACATCATCCCTCCGGATCATCCCCATACACCAGCCCCAAGCATCCTGCATCCTGCATCGAACATAGACTGGCGATTCATTTCTTACATGATAGTATACATATTTCAATGCTATTTTTAGAATGATAGCAAGTGATAGTTAATGAACAGCAGTGATATTGATTTAGCACACATAAGAAAAGCAGAGTGGTCTTGAGTGCTCACGTGAGGGTCACGACCCACAATAGGCAGAGCCAGAGTTTTCATTCGGCATCTCTGCTGTAGGTCTTGTGTTTCCAGCCTGTCTTGTGCCACCTGATTGAACAAGGCCTGGGAATGGCCTTCCTCTCTATGTTCCTAGCAGTGTCACATGGTGCTTGGTGCATAGTGGGATTCAGTAAATATGTATGGAGTAATTTCCTATCAGCTCCCATGTTTATTGCTGGTAACACAAGACCAAAGCAATATAAATGTCCAGGTTCTAATGTGTTGGATTTTGGAGCTATATTTTCTCCTTAGGGAAAAACTTGTACACTGAGAAATGTTGAGAAAGTTGCAGATAGACTCATGGCCAGGCACTCTATTTATATCATATATACACATGCATATACATACATTATATACACACACACACTCCCTTAATAAAGAACTCTATGTATACTATATGTCCTATATTATGATTGTACATACTATATGCTGTAATAATAGTGTACATTATTCTATATATTAGTTTGTTCTGATGTGAACCAACACTTCAAGTACCAATGGCAAAACAATTTGTAGGTTGTATGGATTTTTACTGAAAATTCCAAGGAAGAAATTATTTTGTTTGTGTTTCATTCCATAGACTAAACTATGTTTTTCCTTTTTCTGTAGAACTTTTTGTTACTTGATGAGATATCACAGCTCAACACTCAACTGCCATCAGATGATAAAACAATCGTGCACATGAAAGATTTTACTGCTTTTTGGGATAAGGTAATAAGTCCTCCATTCCTAGATCATGACTGCTAATAGATAACTGTGACATAGATTTATTGGAGAATTTTGAGATTTTACCCATGGTATAAAATGTGACTTGCACATTTATTGAAAATGTTATAAAAATTCTCAAAATCAGAGATGAAATTTGCCACTAACAGAGATTACGTGTAAAATCAGCTTAAGACATTTGACATGTTCTCTTTCATTTTCAAGAGAGCTTTCAACATATTAGCACATCTTGAACTTAAAGTACATATGTTTGTAATGTTAGAATTTACAGGACTGGAAAGACAAAATGGCAGAGCAATGCCAGATTCTGAAGCCTGGACAGGGAGGGAGCTTACTGTCTGGCCCTGGGAAACTGTGAGGTGTGGGGACAGGAAGCTGAATGTATGTGGCTTGTTATTTTGTTGTCATAACTGAGTGAAAGTAGTAAAGTAGAACTCTCAGTATCAGACAAGAAAGGAGTGGAGAAGCTTAAAAAAATTTATCATGTTTAAAAATCTAGCTTCTTATTGTTAGATTTGTATTCCTATAACATCCAAGTCTCCTTTTTAGTGATGAAAAATAATTGTCATTGTTTTAGTATGTTAATGTTTTAGACATATTTTAGAATGTTTTTAGGATGTTTATGTTCAAGACATCATAAACAGATGAAGAGATATTCCATGTTCCTGGGTAGGAAGAATCAATATTGTGAAAATGACTATACTACCAAAGATTCAATGCGATCCCTATCAAGTTACTAATGGCATTTTTCATGGAGCTAGAACAAAAATTTCACAATTCTTACGGAAACACAAAAGATCCCAAATAGTCAAAGCAGTCCTGAGAAAGAAGAATGGAGCTGAAGGAATCAACTTTCCTGATTTCAAATTTTATTGCTAAGCTACAGTCATCAAGACAGTATGGTACTAGAACAAAAACAGAAATATAGACCAATGGAACAAGATAGAAAGCCCAGAAATAAACCCATGCATCTACCTTATTTTTGGCAAAGGAGGCAAGAATATATAATGGGGCAAAGACAGCCTCTTCAATAAATGGTGCTGGGAAAACTTGACAGCTACATTGTAAAATAATGAAATTAGAACACTTCTTAATACCATACACAAAGATAAACTCAAAATGGACTAAAGACCTAAATGTAAGACCAGAAACTATAAAACTCTTAGAGGAAAACATAGAACACTCAATTAGATAAATCAAAGCATGATCCTCTCTGACCACCTCCTAGAGTAACAGAAATAAAAGCAAAAGTAAACAAGTGGGACCTGATTAAACTTAAAAGCTTTTGTACTTTAAAGGAAATTATAAGGAAGATTTAAAGAAAATCTTCAGAATGGGAGAAAATAATAGCAAATGAAACAACTGACAAGGGATTACTTTAAAAAATATATGAACAGCTCATACTACTCAATGCCAAAAAAACAAACAACCCCATAAAAGAGTGGGAAAAAGACCTAAACAGACATTTCTACAAAGAAGACATACAGATGGCTCACAAACACATGAAAAGATGCCAACATCACTCATTATTAGAGAAATGCAAATCAAAACGACAATGAGATATCACCTCACACTGATCAGAATGGCCATCATCAAAAAGTCTACAAACAATAAATGCTGGAGAGGATGTGTAGAAAAGGGAACACTTTTGCACTGTTGGTGGGAATGTAAATTGATACAGCCACTATGGAAGATGGTATGGAGATTCCTTAAAAACTTAGGAATAAAACCACCATGCTGTTGCTTCTGCTGCTAAGTCGCTCCAGTCATGTCCGACTCTGTGCGACCCCATAGATGGCAGCCCACCAGGCTCTTCTGTCCCTGGAATTCTCCAGATAAGAACACTGGAGTGGGTTGCCATTTCCTTCTCCAATGAATGAAAGTGAAAAGTGAAAGTGAAGTAACTCAGTCGTGTCTGACCCTTAGTGACCCCACGGACTGCAGACAACCAGGCTCCTCTGTCCATGGGAGTTTCCAGGCAAGAGTACTGGCCATATGACCCAACAATCCCACTCTGAGGTATATACCCTCAGGAAACCAAAATTGAAAATGATACATGTGTCCCATTGTTCATTGCAGCACTGTTTACAATAGGTAGGACATGGAAGCAACCTAGATATCCATCGACAGATGAAGGGATAAAGAAGCTGTGGTACATATACACAAGGGAATATTACTCAGCTATTAAAAAGAACACATTTGAATCAGTTCTAATGAGGTAGATGAAACCTGAGCCTATTATACAGAGTGAAGTAAGTCAGAAAGAAAAATACCAATACAGTATATTAATGCATATACATAGAATTTAGAAAGATGGTAACGACGACCTTATATGCAAGATAGCAAAAGAGACACAGATATAAACAGACTTTTGGTCTCTGTTGGAGAAGGTGAGGGTGGGATGATTTCAGAAAATAGTATTGAAACATATATATTACCATATGTGAAATAGATAACCAATCAAAGTTTGATGCATGAAACAGGGCATTCAAAGTAGGTGTACTGGGACAACCCAGAAGGATGGGATGGGGAGGGAGGTTGGAGGAGGGTTCAGGATGGGGTACACATGTACACCTGTGGCAAAAAAATTTCTAAAAAAAAAGGGAAAAAAAGTTAATGTTTATAATTCAGTTCTTCCCAGAGAAATTTTTTCATTTTGAAGATTATCCCAATAATTTGTCCAGACTTTGTACTTTTAGTTTTTTGGGCATTTTACTGATGAACTGTAACCTCTCTTTACTGACAATTTTCTTAACACTAAGAACATGTAAAGACATGCACATACCCTTAAGTCTCTCAAGAATATGACCTGTAATTGGCATGACCTCCCTCATATTGGATTGTGTGCTGTTGCATGTACCTCCATGTTTTTTTGCTTTCTTACAGCAGAAGTACTTTATGGCCACTGTTTAGCCAGGACAGGTAACACATATAACACATATTAAAATTGAGGTGTTATCACTCTGACCCATAAAGTCATAATTAATTTCTTAATTCCCTATTTTTTCTGTTGTCATTGTTGGTGTTAAATTAGAGTTCTTGTGAAGTTAGAGCTTTGACAAGTATTTATAAGAGTTACTTTGCCAAGAAAGATTTCATCATACAAAGTGACCTGCTTCCTTAGCATTACTGAGATTCATTCTTTATCAAATGAAAATGGAGAGATAGTGGATGTTTCAGTTTAATAGTAGAGGGCCAGGCTCATCATGTACTTAATGTGCTACATCGTGGAGATTAATGAAATAGTTAAAACCAAGGGTCATAATGAAAATATAAATGATTAAAAACTTCCTATATTGACTATTCTATTAAGTATATTATTTTAATAAGTTAGTATACATCATAAAATTCGCATTTCAAATTTCAACTTGTCATTTCAACTGCTAAATTCTGTGGCTATCTAATACTGTGTCCATATGGATAGCTGGTAAAAGGAGCCTTCTAAAGGCAACTGAAGTTGTTTCAGACCCTGGAAGAGAAAAGATTGGATGAAAAGTCCTGTAGAACACATTATTTTAAAACAGGAAGGAGAAAAATGTGGGCTGTGTTTAGCATATCAATGACTATTTTGTTATTTTCTCCACTTTCTGAAGTAATATGTGTTACTTTATTGAAACGGGCAGATCTTTATAAACTTTAACTTGCAGGAATCGGAAACCCCAACCCTACAAGGCCTTTCATTTACTGTCAGACCTGGTGAACTGTTAGCTGTGGTTGGACCTGTGGGAGCAGGAAAGGTAAGTCATGATACCTTGGTCAGCTTGCTGCAATGCCACAGCCCCTGTTAAATTCTCAGAGTTGAGGGACTTCCCTGGTGGTCCAGTGGTTAAGAATTTGCCCTCCAATGCAGGGGACATGGGTTGGATCCCTGGTCGGGGAACTAAGATCCCACATGCCTCAGAGCAACTAAGCCTGTGTGCTGCAATGAAGGATCTTAAGTATTGCAACTATGACCCAATGCACCCAAAAATAAATGAATAAATAAATATTTTAAAAAATTCTTAAGAGTTGAGCCTAAAGCTGTGTATAACACAGTTTGAACTGGGCAAATCTAGAATTGCTTTCCTCTAGGTGTGTTCCATGAGACATTCGTTTTGCAAGAAGGTTTCATGGCCACATAAATCTGGGTAAATGCACACTGTGTTTTCCTTCTTGGTGTTTCACGTTGCACTGTTGGGAACAGCTTGTTGGGAGTTTGGACATCTCAGTGAAGGAAATTATTTATGTGACATCTATTCAGGACAGAATGAGACAGTGGGGACTTCTTTTTGTGACGGTGGTCCCTCCAGGAATTCTGGAGGCTGTGAAGGCTCTTCCAGGAAGCTTTGAGCGTTTTCTCACGTGACTTGATTTGATCCGCTCAGTGCACATGTAGTGACTGTGCAGCCATGTGCTGGAGCTAAAGAAACAGATGTGAGCAAGGCCCTGACACCTCTGCCATCCAGAGACAACCAGGTTCTGGGGTGAGACAGATATGCAGGCAGATTATTTTAGCCCAGAGCACTAGCACTGTGATGTGGGGACACAGACACACCACATCTGTGTGGTGTACAAGATTTGAAGGACGTGTGTACATGCACTTAGTCTCTTGTGCTCTGTACAACAAAACACAGAAATCTAAATGTAAGTGTGTACATGAGAGGTTGATGATTTCTTCTGTGATGGACTTTTGCTTTTTGGACACAACTCACTTCAGAGTTCTTTTAATAATCATCTTTGGATATAGTTTTCACATGTAGCTTTTTAAAAACAAGTATTTGTCAAGTGAAGGATACCCAGATGTGGGAACAGCTGCATAAGCATCAGGTGCAAGAAATACACATCCTGCTGGGCTGCTCTTCTAGTTAAGAATGTTAAACATTCTTCTTTAGTCTTTGTTGAGTATAGTGCTTCATTTGGGGGAAATTCTTGGGCACAGTAGATTGTTATAGCATTTTATTAGTATTTCTTGTCAACTGTGGATTTATGTTGACCAACAGTGTTATTTCAACCTTTTGGTTGCAACTGGAAAAGGCAATGGCACCCCACTCCAGTACTCTTGCCTGGAAAAATCCCATGGACCGAAGAGCCTGATGGGCTACTATGGGGTCACACAGAGTCGGACACGACTGAAGCGACTTAGCAGCAGCAGCAGCCAGAACTATACTTTATCCTGTTCTAAACACAAGCATTCTATCATGTATCAAGTGCCAAGGTGGGGTCGGCTGTGCTGCGGCATTGTTCCGTCCTGAGTGCTGCCTGTTCACATGTGTGTTTTGCCGTCTGTTTCAGTCATCACTGTTACGTGCTCTGCTGGGGGAGCTGCCCCCGAGCCAGGGACAGGTCAGCGTGCACGGGAGGATCGTGTATGTTTCTCAACAGCCTTGGGTGTTCTCAGGAACTGTGAGGAGTAACATTTTATTTGGGAAGAAATATGAAGAAGAACGATATGAAAAAGTAATAAAGGCTTGTGCTTTGGAAGAGGTGAGTAATGACTCCTAAGTTGGATATACTTGAATTTTAAATAATGATCTGCTAAGTCGCTTCAGTCGTGTTCGACTCTGTGCGACCCCATAGATGGCAGCCTACCAGGCTCCCCTATCCCTGGGATTCTCCAGGCAAGAACACTGGAGTGGGTTGCCATTTCCTTCTCCAGTGCATGAAAGTGAAAAGTGAAAGGGAAGTCACTCAATCGTGTCCGACTCTTAGCGACTCCATGGACTGCAGCCTACCAGGCTCTTCCATCCATAGGATTTTCCAGGCAAGAGTACTGTAGTGGGGGTGCCATTGCCTTCTCCATTAAATAATGATAGTATTGGTTTAACCTACAAGATTTGTTGAGAGTTTTTATTTATTTTTTTAATTTGAAAAATCTTTGATTGTTGCTGATTATTTGAAACTGGTCTTCTGGGTAAATATACAGATATATACATTGCTGTTTTAATTCTGATGTAATAACACTCACAGAATGCCTTTTTTTTTTTTTTCCCCCTTGAGGGAATCAGTCCATTCTATGAAGTTTCATTCACTTTTAACAATTAATAGAAATTTCTAAAATAGCAAGCACAGTGTAATGAATCCTCATGTACCACACCCAGCTTCAGCCAGGATCAGCTGGTGGCCGGTCTTGCTGCATCTCTGCCCCTGTGCTCTGCCTGCTCCACCCCCAACCTAGATTATTCTGGAGCAGATCCTAGACATCATATTAGTTCATCTGTCTACATTTCATTAGTTTCATCTAAGAGAAAAAAAATCTTTTCTCTTTGGAAAAAAATCACCACATTATTTCACCTGAAAAATAACCCAAATTCCTGAATGTCATCAACCTTCTAATCTGAATTTACATGCTGTTAGACATCTCACTGAAAAATCTTGTTCACTGTTGTTGGAATCAGATTCCACATAAGGCCTGTCCATTGTGCTTAGTTGTTGCCTCCTGGATCCCTTTCAGTCTGTAGGTTTCCCTCTTTACTTCATTTTTTATTTATAATTTATTATTTAAAGAAAATAGAATACTTATGTTTCTTCTTAATACTGCATCATTTTGTTAGAGAAGAGATTGTTTTCAGAAAGTGCATCAATTTTCACAGAGAATGGCAAAGTGAAATGTTTAACTCTGTATTCAGATTTAGATGAAATTAGTAAATGAATGAGGAAAACTAAACTTATCTGATAGAATATAATTTGGCAGAAAGAAAGAAAAATGTAAACACCGATAAATAGCTTGTTATTCTCTTGGGTTATAAATATCATTGAAAAACAATTTCAAAGGGCTCCCCCTGGTCTCTTCAGGGCAGTTTGGACATCTAACTATTCTTTTATACTGTGAGGAAAAGGCTGGGATAGACTTCCAAAGGTTTGGTGTTAAAGGCTCCAAACTCTCTTTGTGACGAAATAGTAATTCTGCTTGAACGATGGCTTGAACATCATAGATGGTATCACGTGAGCAGCATTTTATGATAATACGGACAAAACAGAATTATTCACTTAATGGCTGCTGTTTCTTTCCCTTGGGCTTGTGTTAATGGGAGATTGTGCTTTTGCAGAAATGATAAGAAGTTAGGATTTTTATTAAATGATGTATAGACTGCATAAGAAAAGAAGAAGGGAAACAAATGTGAAACAGTGAGACAATAGCTTCTATTTATTCAGAGTCCATGTGCAAATCATTTTTGTATCTGTCTCTCACAAGTGCACATGCACACACATAAACTGGAATATGATTTGTTAATTCTTTTTGAGTGTCTTTGATGTTCCTATCTTCATTTTATAGTAGGAGAAACTGAGACTTGAGGGGGTCAAACAGCTCATCTCTGCATTTGCAGCTCAAGTTCAGATCTGTTTCTGCATAACCCTAGATTCCATGGAAGGTAGGGTGCGGAGTAAACAGACTTCGGGCATTTCCTCTTTACCTTAATCACTTCCAGCTCCTGACACCCAGATCAAATTCCAGAGACCAGTGATCTCTCTCCCAAGTAAAAATGGATACTGAAGACTGGGTTCTTAAAGATACAAAGTTGATAACAAATACCAAAAAGCAAAGATTAAAAATCTAGAGTAGAAGTTAGATTCTCAAAAATACAATGTTAAAGGAAAAAAAAGAGTCATAAAAATTATAAAATATATATATATGAAGTTTGCTTTAAAAATAGGGTCTTTTTTTTTTTTTTACAAGGTAATAGTAGGTTATAAAAATGAAAATTAAAGGAGTAATGGGGGCTTAAAAATAATAAAAAAACTTGTTCAAATTTAAAAAATGATAATAGTAAAAATATATCTGGGACTTTCTCTGGAGCTGTTGTGGACAGTGTGGGGTCAGCTCATTTTCAGATAGTTCCTTGGTCCGGCCTGTACTTCTCAAGGTCTATAGGCCCCTTCCTATGTAGTTGGTGCTAACTACAGGGTTTATGGTAAAACCAATACAATATTGTAAAGTGAAAAAATAAAATAATAAATAATAAACTGATAATCCCCTAAAAGAGCTTTTGAGTTTCACTGAAGAATGACCACATGCATATGTCAGTTCAGCTCAGTCGCTCAGTCGTGTCTGACTCTTTGCGATCCCATGAATCACAGCACGCCAGGCCTTCCTGTTCATCACCATCTCCTGGAGTTCACTCAGACTCACGGCCATCGAGTCCGTGATGCCATTCAGCCATCTCGTCCTCGGTCGTCCCCTTCTCCTCCTGCCCCCAATCCCTCCCAGCATCAGAGTCTTTTCCAATGAATCAACTCTTCGCATGAGGTGGCCAAAGTACTGGAGTTTCAGCTTTAGCATCATTCCTTCCAAAGAAATCCCAGGGTTGATCTCCTTCAGAATGGACTGGTTGGATCTCCTTGCAGTCCAAGGGACTCTCAAGAGTCTTCTCCAACACCACAGTTCAAAAGCATCAATTCTTCGGCGGTCAGCTTTCTTCACAGTCCAACTCTCACATCCATACATGACCACAGGAAAAACCATAGCCTTGACTAGGC
>SJYX01002069.1:453030-485064 GCA_006410675.1 Oreotragus oreotragus
AAAAAGCAAGAGAGTTCCAGAAAAGCATCTATTTCTGTTTTATTGACTACGCCAAAACCTTTGACTGTGTGGCCCTCAACAAACTCTGGAAAATTCTTCAAGAGGTGGAAATACCAGACCACCTGACCTGCCTCTTGAGAAATCTGTATGCAAGTCAGGAAGCAACAGCTAGAGCTGGACATGGAACAACAGACTAGTTCCAAATCAGGAAAGGAGTACGTCAAGGCTGTATATTTTCACCATGTTTATTTAACTTATATGCAGACTACATCATGAGAAATGCTGGGCTGGAGGAAGCACAAGCTGGAATCAAGATTGCTGGGAGAAATATAAAAAACAGATATGCAGATGATACCACCCTTATGGCAGAAAGTGAAGAACTAAAGAGCCTGTTATGAAAGTGAAAGAGGAGAGTGAAAAAGTTGACTTAAAACTCAACATTCAGAAAACTAAGATCATGGCATCTGATCCCGTCACTTCATGGCAAATAGAGGGGGAAAAGGTAGAAACAGTGACAGACTTTATTTTTGGGGGCTCCAAAATCACTGCAGTTGGTTATTGCAGCCATGAAATTTACAGACAGTTACTCCTTGGAAGAAAAGTTATGACCAACCTAGACAGCATGTTAAAAAGCAGAGACATTATTTGCCAACAAAGGTCCATCTAGTGGAAGCTATGGTTTTTCCAATAGTCATGTATGGATGTGAGAGTTGGACTATAAAGAAAGGTGAGCCCCGAAGAACTGATGCTTTTGAACTGTGGTGTTGGAGAAGACTCTTGAGAGTCCCTTGGACTGCAAGGAGATCCAACAAGTCCATCCTAAAGGAAATCAGTCCGGAATGTTCATTGGATGGACTGATAGTGAAGCTGAAACTCCAATACTTTGGTCACCTGATATGAAGAACTGACTCATTAGAAAAGACCGTGATGCTGGGAAAGATTGAAGGCAGGAGGAAAAGAGGATGACAGAGGATGAGATGGTTGGATGGCATCACCGTCTCAACGGACATAAGTTTGAGTAAAATCCAGGAGTGGGCAATGGACACGGAGGCCTGGCCTGCTGCAGTCAATGGGGTTGCAAAGAGTCGGACACGACTGAGCAACTGAACTGAACTGACCCTCAGAACAGTGATGTGACCTCATTTAGTCTCAGTTTCCTCATCTGGGAAATGGGTTCAGTACTTACCAGGTAGCTTGTTGCAAAGATTAAAGATAATCAGTGTTAGGGTGCAACACAGTGCTTGGTGCACAGACCTTACCCACCAGGAGCTGAGAGAAGCTATGTGCATGCATACAAATTATTGAGCAGATAGGACAAGTCCTTCAGAAGAAATGTACACAAAGCCTTAGGAACCCAGCAGGAAGAGAGTGACTCCAGGATGGTTTCATGGAGAGTGTGTTTGGGCTGAGCCTGGAAGAATGGGCAGGATATTGACAGGCCGTCAGAGGAGGGGCAATTCCAAACCAAAGACAAGTGTTAAAGGAAGGTGTGGCCTTCCACTGTTTGACTCCAGAATCCAGCCCTCCTCTGCCAGGGCGCTCATCAACTGTTTCAACGTCTGCTCCATAGCGTTTCTAAGTCTCCACCATCGCTGAAGGGCCCTTGATATGCTTCTGGTAGATGGTATCGAACCAGCTTCTTAATTTCCTAGTTTGCCTCTAGTTTGTGTATCTCCTGTTCAGTGAAAATTGTTTAACTTTAACTTAGAGGAAAAAAACATGAACAAGAACACTTTCCTGTCAGTGGGAAGAATTGTAATATATGCTCAAGTCAGGCTTTTCCCTTTAACCTAATCAGAAAATCATGGCTGGGAAATTAGCCTGATTTGGATTTTACCTCAAATCCTTTAAAATGTTCTTCCCATCTGGGACTTGTCCATTAGTAATTTGCAAAGTCAACAACACACTCAAAGTCCTACCACCAGAGTTGAAGAGAGCCTGTTTCTTATGCTCGGACTGTGCTAAGTGAAAGCATGAAGTTCAGTGCTTTGTCTAGAGCATGTTGTGATTGCTGTGCTATAATGTGATGCTATTTGGGGAAGGAAACCAGAAAGGTACATTAATAAAATTAAAGGATAAAAACTAATAACAGTTTGCAAGGACTGTCAACAGTGAAATGGAGGTCCAGAAAACAGTGTGTGTGTATGTATGGCTGGACCTATCTTAATATGATATGAAAACCAGGAGGGAGAGATGGTATTAACCTCTGAGCTCAATGAAAAAATAAGGTGAAATAATGAATTTTCATGACAGAGCAACTGCTGCTTTTCATTTGATCCTCCCTTGTTAAGCTTTGAGTGAGCAGGGAACCTGCGTGTGTCTGTGTGTCTTTGTGGCTGTCAGGGAGGGTTATGATGGAGACACTCTCTTTCTTGTCCTCATGGTCACAAACTTTGCATGTTGTGATTCACACTGTGAATGGGGTCCCCCTTTGGATTAATGAGAAAATAGCCATCAGTAGCAGAGCTTCCCTGATAGCTCAGTTGGTAAAGAATCTGCTTGCAATGTGGGAGACCTGGGTTTGATCCCTGGGTTGGGAAGATCACTTGGATAAGGGAAAGGCTACCCACTCCAGTATTCTGGCCTGGAGAATTCCATGAAGTCACAAAGAGTCAGACATGACTAAGCAACTTTCACTTTGACTTTCATCAGTAACAAATCAGTAAACGGTGACCCTGTTCTTCCTCATGCTCCAAACACCATGGTGTTCTTACAACCCACACGAATCCCATCAGTAGGTCTTACAGACTCTGCCTTCAGAATGTGTCTGGAGTGTGCTCAGACACACTCCATCTCTCCATCTCTGCTGCTTCCACTGTGGTCCTGGCCACCGTCATCTCTCACTTAGATTTTTCCAGTAGCCTCCTTACTTGTATCTACCCTCACTCATTCCCCCTTACTGCTTGTTTTCTGCAAAGCACATGAGTGAGTCTGTAGAAATCTCAGACCAGGTCAATTCTCCTTTCTCCCTCTTCCCCTGTTACTGGGAGTAACCCCAGGCTCCTCCTGCTCTGTCTCTGCCCTCACTCCCCTCATTCTTACTCAGCTCTGCTCTCCTGCCTCCTTGCTTGTCCTGAACCCCTTGGCACTTCCCCATGGTCCCTGTACTCGCCCATCCCTCTGTGTGGAGCAGCCTCTCCAGGTCTGCCTGAGCCCCTCCCCTGGATCTGCTCAACCTCCCTCTGCGTAGAGCCCTCATACCCAGTGTGGACTCACTTCCCTCCTTCACTCTCCACCCCCCTGAGCCGGCTTCCTTTTCCTTCTCATCCTCAGTACTTGCACTAAAGTTAATTTCCTTATTGACCATCTCCTACTGTGGAGAGAAACTCTAGGGGCTTTGTTTCCTCATGGCTGAATTCACTGTGACCAGAACAATGCCTGGTGTATATTGATCCACAATAAATATCTGTTAGAATGGTCAGATGCATAAATGTTGGGAAAAACTACAGAATGAAAACAAAAAAGAACCCTGAGGATTTTTAAAATTGTTCACTGTTATGGTTTAGCCACTATGAAATATACCTGTCATTGTTGATCAAACATTGTGGGGAGAACTGATGCTAAAAAGTTAGGATGGCAGGAAGAGAACATATTTGAGATCTTTTTCTTTTTCTTTTCTTTCTCCTTTTCTATCTGCATGTAGGATTTACAGCTTTTGAAGGAAGATGATCTAACTGAGATAGGAGACCGGGGAACCCCACTGAGTGAAGGACAGAAAGCTCGAGTCAGCCTCGCCAGGTAAATGGAGTTTCATTTGCCATCCTGCCCCTCCTCCTCCGCTGCTCCTATTGGACGTGAGCACACAGACCCCACTCACCAGGTGGGCCTGTGTGAAGCAGGGTCTTGCCTCTTTCCCTGGGCTCTTGGAATGAACCTGGAGTTGCTGGAGGCCATCATGATTCAGAGATGAGACCCAGGGAGTGTGAAGTGTCTTCTCCTGACATTTTTCTATGTTTTCTAGAGCCGTGTATCAGGATGCAGACATCTACCTCCTGGACGATCCGCTCAGCGCAGTGGACGTAGGAGTCAGCAGACACTTGTTCGAACAGTGAGTTTGCTTCTATTTTCTATAATCTCTGCTCTCTAGGAACCCTGTAGAGATTGGGGAAGAGAGCTCAGGAAAGCCGTTGTGCTTCAGGAGACTCAGCTCGCTCTGCCCTGGTGTCTCTCTCTTTCCTCCCTTCCCTCCAAGGAAGAGCCATCGCAGAGAAAATTTTGCATCACGATGAGGTCAGGACAGGAGAATACAGAAGGTGCTTCCAATGTGTGAAGGACAGTGGCGTCTGTACTTTAGGGAGTGAGGAATAGATGGGAGATTTCCCTGTGACCTGCAGTTGATAACCAGACACTGTGATGGGTCCAGAACCTTGAAATAAGAAAGATGATGAATGGTTTTTAAATCGTCGAGTTGGACCCAATAATCTAGTACTTAGTGTCAGTCCTTTTCTTCCATCATGTGTTTAAGGCACATTAGAAGCAAAATTTTCAGTACTGACACAGGTTCTGTGGAAAGGCCCTGTTGGTTTATGCTTATTATTCTGTAAGTTTGGAAATTCTTAATAAGGCCTAGAATTAAGACTAATTTATTCCACGTCTAAGCATGAAATTGTCCCTGGTGGCTCAGAGGTTAAAGCGTCTGCCTCCAATGTGGGAGACACGAGTTCGATCCCTGGGTCAGGAAGATCCCCTGGAGAAGGAAATGGCAATCCACTCCAGTATTCTTGCCTGGAGAATCCCATGGACAGAGAAGCCTGGTAGGTTACAGTCCACAGGGTCGCAAAGAGTCGGACACGACTGAGCAACTTCACTTCACTTCACTTCACTTCACTTCAAGCATGAAATTAATTGTTTAGCACTGCTTCATGGATGCTTACTTGAATTAATACTTAGACCCATGATGTAGGGTTAGCTTGAATGTGGAACTAGAGATCTAGAATCTGGTGGAAATCTTGACTTTCGTTTTTGTGTTTCTGGAATACAAATTGCTCTTGCCTGGCTACAGGATGACTGAAGTGGAACAACTCTTATACTTTTCTGTGAATAACGTGTCCTAATACATGCTGACTGAAGCCTCTGATGGAGTCTAGACCGGCCTTTTTGAAAGCCTCATGAGCTTGCTTTTGCTAAAACAGCGTCCACATCTACCCCACGGTTGCTTACCTTGCTGTTGCCCACCTTGTTAAGGCCAATGAGACTTCCAGCTGCACTTATTAATGCCCTGCTAGGTGCACTGAGATCAATGCCTTTACCAGATGCTACTGCAGGAAACCTTTTAGTTTAGAAGGAGGACGGAGAGCGAGGAAAGGAGGAGGACCACACTGGGCAGCATAAGGGAGACTTGGGATGCTCAGCTCTCATTTCTGCCTCTGAAGAATGTCTCAATGTGGAGTTTGCTAAGACAGTTGCCTGGGAAAAGGTCAGGGTTTAGAGGTTTCTCTACAGGATAGTAAGTGCTGAATGGAAGTGGATGTTGGACAGCTCCTGATTTCCCGGGCCAGGCGGGAAGTGCCCTGGGGGCATGCAGGCTGGGTATGTATGTGGAGGTGGAGAAGGTGACCCAGTTCTCTTTGCTGAAGGAAGAGTAGAAACACAGGAGGCGAGGCTGTGAGAACAGAAGGCACGTTCTCACCTGGAGGAGGCGGGTTGTACAGCGGAGAGAAGCTGCTTGGGAGTTCTCGCTGTCGGGTCCTGTGTTAGTTTGCTGGGGCTGTGTCTGTCCAGGCTGCACTCACAGAGACCAGAGCCTGGGAAAGTCCAAGGTGACGGTGCTGGTGGAGTTGGTGTTTGGTGAGGACCCAATTCCTGTGTCCTCATGTGGTGGAAGGGGTGAGGGAGCCGTGTGGGTCCCTTTTATAATGGCACTAGTCCCATTCAGGCAGACTCCACCCTCATGACCTCACCTCCCAGTGGCCCCATCTCCAGTACCTTCACAGTGGGGATTAGGTTTCATGTATGTATTTTGAGGACACAAACATTCAGTCACAGCAGGTTGTCAGAGATGGCAGCACTGGGGGAGCAGTGAATAAATAATAGAAATTCATTTTCTCACAGTTCTAAAGGCTGGACTCTCATGATCAAGGTGTAGGCAGTTTGGTTTCTCCTTAGACCTTCTCCTTATCTTCCGATGACAGCTTCCTCCCTGTGTCCTCAGACATGGTCCTCCCTCTGTTCATGCACATGCCTGTGTTTCTGTCCTTATGCCTTACTGTCCTCTTCTAAGGACACCAGTCAGATTGGATTAGGCCCACTCTAATTAAGGGTAACAGTTAGTTCTTTAAAGGTTCTGTCACCAGATGCTAAGGTTCTGGTGGTCAATGTGCCATCATATGAATTTTTTGGGGAACAGAATTCATTCACAGCAAATCCTAAATAGCAAAGAAACTTAAGCAGATCAGTGGAGTGACTGAGAGAGATATGTGAGGGTCTGAGCTCTGGATATGAGGAGCTGGGATTCCTCATCAGTTAAGCAGGGGTCATGAGGCAGGTACCACTGAAGGCTGTATGTGAAAGGTGCTTAATGTTGGGGTGATGAAAGAGCTCTGGAGATGGATGGTGGTGATGGTTACACAATGATGTGAATGTACTTCATGCCATTGAGCTATATGCATAAAAATAGTTAAAATGGTAAATTTCATGTTATGTATATTTTACCACACACAGAAATTACACATTAGCATTGAATCTTTCAGAACAAAAGAGAGCAGGGCAGCTGACATGTGGCATGGCCTCCCACTCTCCAATCTGACCCCCCCCCCACTCACTTTTCCACTCTCTTTTGATTGTGATTTGATAAATTTTCTCTTATTTAAAGCACCTAGTGGCTCAGATGGTAAAGAATCTGCCTGAAATGCAGACCTGGGTTCAATCCCTGTGTCAAGAAGATCCCCTGGAGGTGGGCATGGCAACATTCTTGCCTGGAGGATCCTCATGGACAGAAGGTCCTGGCGGGCTATAGGCCATGGGGTTGCAAAGAGTCAGACATGACTGAGTGACCAACACTTTCACGGATGACTTTTCCTTTAGGAAGTGCCTTGTGGCTTGTCATGAGTTCAGTGATGGAATACTAGTACCGAGACATGAATTTCCATCCCCCACTCTCCTGGCATCATGAGTAGCTCAGCCTCCCTGTTCCCAGCACTCCACCTTGAACTTGCAAATGTCTGCTATCTGCAAAAGTTCCCCATCACTGCAAGAGCAGTTTCTGCTGGCTCTTGTGTCTGTGTCACAGGGAGGGGAAGGGAAAGCTTACTGATTGCCATGTATCAGTGTGCTGAACACAAAAGCTCTCAGGTGTTTATAAAGGTGAAGTGTTTATAACATGTTTATAAAGTCCTCTCCAACGTTTTGGTTTAATGACCTTGGATGTACTTAATAGAAGCAAGCTTGTTAAGACTTGTATGCTAATCAGAACCACATTCTCTGGGGAAACTCAGGGCAGGGATCACAAAGACAATTTAGGAAATCACTCAACAGCGACTAAGAATGTTCTCAATGAGTTAGGCAATTGGATGGAACAATATGATATGAGAGATGTGGTCATGTTGAAGCTTAGTTGTGGTGAATATTTTCTATTAAAAGTGAATGATAACCCTCTATGCGAGACAGCAAAAAGAGACACAGATGTATAGAACGGACTTTTAGACTCTGTGGGAGAGGGAGAGGGTGGGATGATTTGGGAGAATGGCATTGAAACATGTATACTATCAGGTAAGAAATGAATCACCAGTCTATGTTTGATACAGGATACAGGATGCTTGGGGCTGGTGTATGGGGATGATCCAGAGAGATGATATGGTGTGGGAGGTAGGAGGGGGTTCAAGATTGGGAACTCATGTACACCCGTGGCTGATTCATGTCAATGTATGGCAAAACCAATACAGTATTGTAAAGCAAAATAAAGTTAAAAAAAAAAAGTGAATGAATCACACTTCTACTTGGCATTATCAGCTTCCTTTAGTCATGAGTATATTAATATATACCAGGTTACTAATGTTTGTGATTTTTATAACTATATTTTGTGATGTTAAGTGGGTTCTATTACCTATAGAAGGTGAGAGTCCTTAGATGAACTGATGCAGTCTCACCTGTGTCCAGCCATGGATCCTCTCCTGGTTTAGCCCCACATCACCAGACCGCTGCTTCCTGCATCATCAGCTTTCAGGTCTGTCCTGATCAGATTCTCCCATGCTGCTGTCTACACAGCTCACCCTCCTGCTCCAGCCCTTCATAGACCTCCCCCTGCCCTCCCCTCCCATTCCTCCCATGTTCAGGAAACAGGTCCAGGTCCTCAGAGAACAGGCTTCTTTGCCGTCTGCCCCCATCAGCCTTTCTAGCTCTTCCCCACACCTACTCGGTATTCCACTGTGCTGGCTTTGTGGGGGTCCTTTCTCACCCCTGTCTGTCTATACATACTGGCCCCTCTGTCCCAGAGCCAGGAAGCAGTGTGCCAGGACACAGAAGGAAGATGGAAGACGGGAGCTGTCATTCCCTCCCGCTCCTCCAGGGGGTGCCCGTGCACTCTGTCTTCTCACTGCCCTCAGTGGGTGCACTTGACCATTTATGAGTCTCCCCACTCCCCAGAACCTGTGAATGCAGGAAGGTGCCTGAGCTCAGCATGTTCTGTCCCAGACCCCTGCACCTCCTGTGTCTTCTTCCAGGGATGTTTCCCCAGAGAATCTCAGGGCTCCCATGTCTCCCCAACAAAGACAGCAGCCCCCTTGATTTTTCTTCAGAGCGTACATCATGGCCTGATAGTACATGTTCTATACTCGTTCAGTGTATCCCCCTTTTACATGGTGCAAACTAATGTCTGCTTTCTTGACCTGTGATGTACTTCAAGGGAGTGACACTTCAGTAAACCTCTGCTGATTGAATGGATGAAGGTGCGGATGCTGAATTATTTGTATCCCCTCTACCATGGAATGTGTCTCGTCTTAACACAGTCCCTATAGAGAATGATACTGGATTGGCCAAAAAGTTCAGTTGGGTTTTTCTGTAAGATGTTATGGAAAAACCCAAAGGAATTTTGTGGCCAACCCAATAAATAGAATTAACACAGCCCTTATATAGAATTAACAGTTAACTTGTTCCTGAATTAATCATTTTTATGACATAACTTGGAAATCTTTACTCTGAAACTTGAAAAATAGACTATCTTCTTAGAGATGGATAAAAAGCATTATTTAGGAAAATCTCAAAGTCATTAATTGGCCACTTTGTTGTAATTATTTATATTACTTCATCTCTGATGGAATGTTAGGAAGCAAACAGTTTACCACTTTTGGGTTGCTCCATCTTGGACATAGAAACCCATCAGATTTGATTAACATCTGCCTTCAGGGACTGTTGGCAAGTAATTATGAATTAAGGAGAAACAGTTCCATTAAAAGCTTTGATACTAAGTCTGAAGAGGTTTACTCACTCAGGAATCTTAGATACAAATGCTGAACTAAGACATATCAAAGGGAAAAATGAATCCTTTTGGACTTAGTGAAGCATCCTGGGGTCTTGCTTCTGATCACAGACCCAGTGTCCAGAGTGTCCCCTTAGGACTTGTCTGTCCTGAGTCCAAAGCGCATGACTGCTCATGGTCAGAGAGGAGTGGAGAAGGGGGCTGACATTTACTGAGTGGATTGGTGGTTTGATTTCTCAGAACCCGTGGGTGAGTTGTCCTTGGCCTTGTTTTGAAATGAAGAAATTGAGGTTTTATCACTCGTCTGACATCAGGCTCGTGAGAGGGACTGAGCTGCAGCCTGCTGCCTCCAGACTTTCCACCTGACTCACTCACAGGCTGAGCTCTGGCCCAGGTTCCTGAGATTTTCTCTGTGAGGGACTTGGGCACCCAGCGTACCTGCTTGCAGCCCTGACTATGGTCACCAGGGCCCCAAATCCAACTACTTTCTTCCCTGGAGGGGTTGTGGGCCTTGTAGGATGAGAATGGGGCTGAGTTCCTAGGGATCTGCATTAAAAATGTGAAGCAGTTGGAAAAGTTACTGTAAAAATACACTTAAGGTTGGATACTGAGAGAGGTTGTTGGCCTTCCAGGCCTGCCAGGCCTGTTACTTGCCCAAGTTAGACTTAAGAAAGAGCCCAGAATCAGTGACAGACACACATATGGTTTAATGATTAGGGCCAACTTACATGTGAAAGAAAATCCTGGAAGAGCATCCTATCATTTGAGGCCCACATTGGAACAGGACATGGTGGTAGTCTTTGCTCCCAGGGGAAGGGGGCAGGAGAGGAGTTGATGTCAGGGTGGGCCATTGGTCACCATGAAAACCAGCAGAGGGTCATGTCCCTCTTGCCCCTTTGACAAGCATCGTGGAGGGTTGTGATCTGAAGCTAGAGCTGTCATTAGCTGGGCCCTGGGACAAGCATATGGGAAGGTCAGTCATATAAGTAGGTGTAGGGGAAGCAGACACTGGTCAAGAAGGGGATATATAGAGAGCAAGAGAACAGCCATTTTGGGTGGCCTGATCACACAAGGGTCTTGGCTAAGAACTGGTGTGTCTTTTGGCCATTGGATGATTCCGATTGTGATTTGGGCCATCTGAGTTCTGTTCTTTAATTTTCATATTTGGAAGGTGTCCAGTCCTTATGAAAGAAGACTGGTTTCCTGGATGGGACTGGGACTGTTGTAGAGATGGATGGAAGCCACGTTGGCATTCATTTTCTGTTTAATATTATTTGGGAAGAAGTGTCTAGAAAAGGCACTCTAGCAAAGGTTACCAAGATTCTATTAATTTTTTTGTTGTTAATGTATACACCATAAATCATTTTATATAACATAGATGCCTCTTTTCCCCTTCCCACATAGTGATAAAATATTAAGTTCAGTCAAGTTTTGGAATCTCAGTATTGCTCAATTATTTTTCATTATGAAATGTAAATTACTGTTAAGCTGAGTTTTTAGAAAAAGTTTAGCAAGTGCCTCCTTCACTGGACTGTTTTTTTAGAATTTTTTTTAGCAGAGCTGGGTTCACATTTGCTGCTGATAAATTTGAGGACCTACTCAGGATCATTGACATATTTGTATTTAATTTGTATTATTTATGTTTTATTTTAACTATAGACCTTTGCTGTGTTCTTTTTGTCTCATTATGTTTTCAGAATATGTGTTTTCAGTTTGGAGCACCCCCACTAATGTGCATTTGCATTCTATACCTTTTACATTTGTAGGTGTATTAGTCAGGCCTTGAAGGAGAAGATCACAATCTTAGTGACTCATCAGCTGCAGTACCTAAAGAGTGCAAGTCAGATTCTGATACTGAAAGATGTAAGTAGTTTCTAGAAGCCTGTGAAATTGCTAGCACTCAGGTGTGTTGAAGGCCAGACCTCCCAGCAGGTCAGTCTCCTTGGATACATGGTAAATGTCCTCTTTTCCCTCAGTTTAACTCCCTCTTCTTCTCAGAGCTGATGTTATTCATGTCTTTGAGGATCAATCCAAAGACCTGTAAAATGTCACTGTTAAACTTGAAGCCACATAAACACTAAAGCATATAGGAGTGCTACCACAGCACTACTGAAATATTACTGTTCTAGTGAAATTTGTTAAGGATAATGATGCTATTTTATTTATAATTTGTGTTTTCCCCTTCTACAACTTAAGTCAGAGTTTTTTTACTTGGAAATTAGAGCTACTGAGACCTGTTTGTATCCATGTGATTGTCAAGCACAATAAGAGGATCTTCCATTAACACTAGAAGTGAGGTTGGATAGCCAAGCTCCAGAGACAGAGATGCCCACTCTGCAGGTATAGCCAGTTGCTGGTCTCCCTGCCCAGGTCTATGTGCCCGATATGTGTGGGAGCCTGTGCAGCAGGAGGACAAGGCCCTGCCCTCACGGGGCTCCTGTTCTTACAGGGAGGATGTGACAAAGGAGGTGACATCCTGGCTGCCTCCCTGAGGAGCTGGTGCCTCATGGGGTCTGAGTGACATGAAGGTGGGGGCCATGCAACACCTGGGGGAGGGGGTCTGAAGCAGGGGGTCCTAAGGAAGGAACTGACCTGGCGGGTTGGAGAAATGGCAGGAAGATCAGCATATCTGAGGAGAGTGAGCAGGGGGATTTGGAGGGAGTTGGTCCCTGAGCAGTGGGCAGTGAGCCTGGAAGTGGGATGGAAGTCTTGGATGGTCCAGAGCAGAGGAGGGATGTGGTCCGATGTGGGAATTAAGAAAGTCCTCTGATGGTCACTGGAGGGGCAACAGCAGAAGCAGTTACAAGTCTTAGTAAAGCTGAGGAGACGGAAGTGTGGGCTCAGGCTAGGGTATCAGTTTCTAGAGCTGCTATAACAACGCACTGCAAACTGGGTGACTTAAAACAACAGAAGTTTATCTTCTCCCTGTTCTGGAGGCTACAGATCCCAAACCCAGGTGTTGGCAGGGTTGTGCTCTCCCTGAAGCCTGCAGGGGAGAATCCTTCTTTCCAGCCTGTGGTTTTTCACTGGCCTTCCTTGTGTTCCGTGGCTTCCAGCTGCAGCACTGTGGTCTCTGCCTCTGATGTCACATGGCCATTGTCCCCATGTCTGAGTCCCTTCTCTTAAGGGCATCAGTCATATAGGATATAAGGTCACCCCGTTCCACTGTGATCTCATCTTAACTTCATTACATCTGCAAAGACACTGAATGCAAATAAGATCATGTTCACAGGTGTCATGTTTAGGGCTTGAACATACTTTTAGAGGGTGACCAATCAACCCACAACTCCTAGTATGGCTGGGGATGGGGTGGAGATTAGTGAGAATATTTCAGGCTTACTGATTGTTTGATGCTTCAGATGTTGACTTCTTTATCTCTGGGCCTCAGCACCTCCGTCATTAACCCTTGTCTGTTCCACAGGCCCTTGGTCAGTCAGTTCAGTTGCTCAGTCGTGTCCGACTCTTTGCAACCCCATGGGCTGCAGAAAGCCAGAACTCCCTGTCCATCACCATCTCCCACAGAGAGAGAGAGGTTGCTCAGACTCAAGTCCATAGAGTCAGTGATGCCATCCAACCGTTTCATCCTATGTCGTCCCCTTCTCCTTCTGCCTTCAATCTTTTCTAGCATCAGTCTTTTCCAATGAGTCAGTTCTTCACATCAGGTGGTCAAAATATTGGAGTTTCAACTTCAGCATCAGTCCTTCCAATGTATATTCAGGACTGATCTCCTCTAGGATTGACTGCAGTCCAGGGGACTCTCAAGAGTCTACTGAGAGAGATATGTGAGGGTCTGAGCTCTGGATATGAGGAGCTGGGATTCCACATCAGTTAAGCAGGGGTCATGAGGCAGGTACCACTGAAGGCTGTATGTGAAAGATGCTTAATGTTGGGGTGATGAAAGAGCTCTGGAGATGGATGGTGGTGATGGCTACACAATGATGTGAATGTACTTCATGCCATTGAGCTATAGGCATAAAAATAGTTAAAATGGTAAATTTCATGTTATGTATATTTTACCACACACAGAAATTACACATTAGCATTGAATCTTTCAGAACAAAAGAGAGCAGGGCAGCTGACGCGTGGCATGGCCTCCCACTCTCCAATCTGACCCCCCCCCCACTCACTTTTCCACTCTCTTTTGATTGTGATTTGATAAATTTTCTCTTATTTAAAGCACCTAGTGGCTCAGATGGTAAAGAATCTGCCTGAAATGCAGACCTGGGTTCAATCCCTGTGTCAAGAAGATCCCCTGGAGGTGGGCATGGCAACATTCTTGCCTGGAGAATCCTCATGGACAGAAGGTCCTGGCGGGCTATAGGCCATGGGGTTGCAAAGAGTCAGACATGACTGAGTGACCAACACTTTCACGGATGACTTTTCCTTTAGGAAGTGCCTTGTGGCTTGTCATGAGTTCAGTGATGGAATACTAGTACCGAGACATGAATTTCCATCCCCCACTCTCCTGGCATCATGAGTAGCTCAGCCTCCCTGTTCCCAGCACTCCACCTTGAACTTGCAAATGTCTGCTATCTGCAAAAGTTCCCCATCACTGCAAGAGCAGTTTCTGCTGGCTCTTGTGTCTGTGTCACAGGGAGGGGAAGGGAAAGCTTACTGATTGCCATGTATCAGTGTGCTGAACACAAAAGCTCTCAGGTGTTTATAAAGGTGAAGTGTTTATAACATGTTTATAAAGTCCTCTCCAACGTTTTGGTTTAATGACCTTGGATGTACTTAATAGAAGCAAGCTTGTTAAGACTTGTATGCTAATCAGAACCACATTCTCTGGGGAAACTCAGGGCAGGGATCACAAAGACAATTTAGGAAATCACTCAACAGCGACTAAGAATGTTCTCAATGAGTTAGGCAATTGGATGGAACAATATGATATGAGAGATGTGGTCATGTTGAAGCTTAGTTGTGGTGAATATTTTCTATTAAAAGTGAATGATAACCCTCTATGCGAGACAGCAAAAAGAGACACAGATGTATAGAACGGACTTTTAGACTCTGTGGGAGAGGGAGAGGGTGGGATGATTTGGGAGAATGGCATTGAAACATGTATACTATCAGGTAAGAAATGAATCACCAGTCTATGTTTGATACAGGATACAGGATGCTTGGGGCTGGTGTATGGGGATGATCCAGAGAGATGATATGGTGTGGGAGGTAGGAGGGGGTTCAAGATTGGGAACTCATGTACACCCGTGGCTGATTCATGTCAATGTATGGCAAAACCAATACAGTATTGTAAAGCAAAATAAAGTTAAAAAAAAAAGTGAATGAATCACACTTCTACTTGGCATTATCAGCTTCCTTTAGTCATGAGTATATTAATATATACCAGGTTACTAATGTTTGTGATTTTTATAACTATATTTTGTGATGATTAAGTGGGTTCTATTACCTATAGAAGGTGAGAGTCCTTAGATGAACTGATGCAGTCTCACGTGTGTCCAGCCATGGATCCTCTCCTGGTTTAGCCCCACATCACCAGACCGCTGCTTCCTGCATCATCAGCTTTCAGGTCTGTCCTGATCAGATTCTCCCATGCTGCTGTCTACACAGCTCACCCTCCTGCTCCAGCCCTTCATAGACCTCCCCCTGCCCTCCCCTCCCATTCCTCCCATGTTCAGGAAACAGGTCCAGGTCCTCAGAGAACAGGCTTCTTTGCCGTCTGCCCCCATCAGCCTTTCTAGCTCTTCCCCACACCTACTCGGTATTCCACTGTGCTGGCTTTGTGGGGGTCCTTTCTCACCCCTGTCTGTCTATACATACTGGCCCCTCTGTCCCAGAGCCAGGAAGCAGTGTGCCAGGACACAGAAGGAAGATGGAAGACGGGAGCTGCCATTCCCTCCCGCTCCTCCAGGGGGTGCCCGTGCACTCTGTCTTCTCACTGCCCTCAGTGGGTGCACTTGACCATTTATGAGTCTCCCCACTCCCCAGAACCTGTGAATGCAGGAAGGTGCCTGAGCTCAGCATGTTCTGTCCCAGACCCCTGCACCTCCTGTGTCTTCTTCCAGGGATGTTTCCCCAGAGAATCTCAGGGCTCCCATGTCTCCCCAACAAAGACAGCAGCCCCCTTGATTTTTCTTCAGAGCGTACATCATGGCCTGATAGTACATGTTCTATACTCGTTCAGTGTATCCCCCTTTTACATGGTGCAAACTAATGTCTGCTTTCTTGACCTGTGATGTACTTCAAGGGAGTGACACTTCAGTAAACCTCTGCTGATTGAATGGATGAAGGTGCGGATGCTGAATTATTTGTATCCCCTCTACCATGGAATGTGTCTCGTCTTAACACAGTCCCTATAGAGAATGATACTGGATTGGCCAAAAAGTTCAGTTGGGTTTTTCTGTAAGATGTTATGGAAAAACCCAAAGGAATTTTGTGGCCAACCCAATAAATAGAATTAACACAGCCCTTATATAGAATTAACAGTTAACTTGTTCCTGAATTAATCATTTTTATGACATAACTTGGAAATCTTTACTCTGAAACTTGAAAAATAGACTATCTTCTTAGAGATGGATAAAAAGCATTATTTAGGAAAATCTCAAAGTCATTAATTGGCCACTTTGTTGTAATTATTTATATTACTTCATCTCTGATGGAATGTTAGGAAGCAAACAGTTTACCACTTTTGGGTTGCTCCATCTTGGACATAGAAACCCATCAGATTTGATTAACATCTGCCTTCAGGGACTGTTGGCAAGTAATTATGAATTAAGGAGAAACAGTTCCATTAAAAGCTTTGATACTAAGTCTGAAGAGGTTTACTCACTCAGGAATCTTAGATACAAATGCTGAACTAAGACATATCAAAGGGAAAAATGAATCCTTTTGGACTTAGTGAAGCATCCTGGGGTCTTGCTTCTGATCACAGACCCAGTGTCCAGAGTGTCCCCTTAGGACTTGTCTGTCCTGAGTCCAAAGCGCATGACTGCTCATGGTCAGAGAGGAGTGGAGAAGGGGGCTGACATTTACTGAGTGGATTGGTGGTTTGATTTCTCAGAACCCGTGGGTGAGTTGTCCTTGGCCTTGTTTTGAAATGAAGAAATTGAGGTTTTATCACTCGTCTGACATCAGGCTCGTGAGAGGGACTGAGCTGCAGCCTGCTGCCTCCAGACTTTCCACCTGACTCACTCACAGGCTGAGCTCTGGCCCAGGTTCCTGAGATTTTCTCTGTGAGGGACTTGGGCACCCAGCGTACCTGCTTGCAGCCCTGACTATGGTCACCAGGGCCCCAAATCCAACTACTTTCTTCCCTGGAGGGGTTGTGGGCCTTGTAGGATGAGAATGGGGCTGAGTTCCTAGGGATCTGCATTAAAAATGTGAAGCAGTTGGAAAAGTTACTGTAAAAATACACTTAAGGTTGGATACTGAGAGAGGTTGTTGGCCTTCCAGGCCTGCCAGGCCTGTTACTTGCCCAAGTTAGACTTAAGAAAGAGCCCAGAATCAGTGACAGACACACATATGGTTTAATGATTAGGGCCAACTTACATGTGAAAGAAAATCCTGGAAGAGCATCCTATCATTTGAGGCCCACATTGGAACAGGACATGGTGGTAGTCTTTGCTCCCAGGGGAAGGGGGCAGGAGAGGAGTTGATGTCAGGGTGGGCCATTGGTCACCATGAAAACCAGCAGAGGGTCATGTCCCTCTTGCCCCTTTGACAAGCATCGTGGAGGGTTGTGATCTGAAGCTAGAGCTGTCATTAGCTGGGCCCTGGGACAAGCATATGGGAAGGTCAGTCATATAAGTAGGTGTAGGGGAAGCAGACACTGGTCAAGAAGGGGATATATAGAGAGCAAGAGAACAGCCATTTTGGGTGGCCTGATCACACAAGGGTCTTGGCTAAGAACTGGTGTGTCTTTTGGCCATTGGATGATTCCGATTGTGATTTGGGCCATCTGAGTTCTGTTCTTTAATTTTCATATTTGGAAGGTGTCCAGTCCTTATGAAAGAAGACTGGTTTCCTGGATGGGACTGGGACTGTTGTAGAGATGGATGGAAGCCACGTTGGCATTCATTTTCTGTTTAATATTATTTGGGAAGAAGTGTCTAGAAAAGGCACTCTAGCAAAGGTTACCAAGATTCTATTAATTTTTTTGTTGTTAATGTATACACCATAAATCATTTTATATAACATAGATGCCTCTTTTCCCCTTCCCACATAGTGATAAAATATTAAGTTCAGTCAAGTTTTGGAATCTCAGTATTGCTCAATTATTTTTCATTATGAAATGTAAATTACTGTTAAGCTGAGTTTTTAGAAAAAGTTTAGCAAGTGCCTCCTTCACTGGACTGTTTTTTTAGAATTTTTTTTAGCAGAGCTGGGTTCACATTTGCTGCTGATAAATTTGAGGACCTACTCAGGATCATTGACATATTTGTATTTAATTTGTATTATTTATGTTTTATTTTAACTATAGACCTTTGCTGTGTTCTTTTTGTCTCATTATGTTTTCAGAATATGTGTTTTCAGTTTGGAGCACCCCCACTAATGTGCATTTGCATTCTATACCTTTTACATTTGTAGGTGTATTAGTCAGGCCTTGAAGGAGAAGATCACAATCTTAGTGACTCATCAGCTGCAGTACCTAAAGAGTGCAAGTCAGATTCTGATACTGAAAGATGTAAGTAGTTTCTAGAAGCCTGTGAAATTGCTAGCACTCAGGTGTGTTGAAGGCCAGACCTCCCAGCAGGTCAGTCTCCTTGGATACATGGTAAATGTCCTCTTTTCCCTCAGTTTAACTCCCTCTTCTTCTCAGAGCTGATGTTATTCATGTCTTTGAGGATCAATCCAAAGACCTGTAAAATGTCACTGTTAAACTTGAAGCCACATAAACACTAAAGCATATAGGAGTGCTACCACAGCACTACTGAAATATTACTGTTCTAGTGAAATTTGTTAAGGATAATGATGCTATTTTATTTATAATTTGTGTTTTCCCCTTCTACAACTTAAGTCAGAGTTTTTTTACTTGGAAATTAGAGCTACTGAGACCTGTTTGTATCCATGTGATTGTCAAGCACAATAAGAGGATCTTCCATTAACACTAGAAGTGAGGTTGGATAGCCAAGCTCCAGAGACAGAGATGCCCACTCTGCAGGTATAGCCAGTTGCTGGTCTCCCTGCCCAGGTCTATGTGCCCGATATGTGTGGGAGCCTGTGCAGCAGGAGGACAAGGCCCTGCCCTCACGGGGCTCCTGTTCTTACAGGGAGGATGTGACAAAGGAGGTGACATCCTGGCTGCCTCCCTGAGGAGCTGGTGCCTCATGGGGTCTGAGTGACATGAAGGTGGGGGCCATGCAACACCTGGGGGAGGGGGTCTGAAGCAGGGGGTCCTAAGGAAGGAACTGACCTGGCGGGTTGGAGAAATGGCAGGAAGATCAGCATATCTGAGGAGAGTGAGCAGGGGGATTTGGAGGGAGTTGGTCCCTGAGCAGTGGGCAGTGAGCCTGGAAGTGGGATGGAAGTCTTGGATGGTCCAGAGCAGAGGAGGGATGTGGTCTGATGTGGGAGTTAAGAAAGTCCTCTGATGGTCACTGGAGGGGCAACAGCAGAAGCAGTTACAAGTCTTAGTAAAGCTGAGGAGACGGAAGTGTGGGCTCAGGCTAGGGTATCAGTTTCTAGAGCTGCTATAACAACGCACTGCAAACTGGGTGACTTAAAACAACAGAAGTTTATCTTCTCCCTGTTCTGGAGGCTACAGATCCCAAACCCAGGTGTTGGCAGGGTTGTGCTCTCCCTGAAGCCTGCAGGGGAGAATCCTTCTTTCCAGCCTGTGGTTTTTCACTGGCCTTCCTTGTGTTCCGTGGCTTCCAGCTGCAGCACTGTGGTCTCTGCCTCTGATGTCACATGGCCATTGTCCCCATGTCTGAGTCCCTTCTCTTAAGGGCATCAGTCATATAGGATATAAGGTCACCCCGTTCCACTGTGATCTCATCTTAACTTCATTACATCTGCAAAGACACTGAATGCAAATAAGATCATGTTCACAGGTGTCATGTTTAGGGCTTGAACATACTTTTAGAGGGTGACCAATCAACCCACAACTCCTAGTATGGCTGGGGATGGGGTGGAGATTAGTGAGAATATTTCAGGCTTACTGATTGTTTGATGCTTCAGATGTTGACTTCTTTATCTCTGGGCCTCAGCACCTCCGTCATTAACCCTTGTCTGTTCCACAGGCCCTTGGTCAGTCAGTTCAGTTGCTCAGTCGTGTCCGACTCTTTGCAACCCCATGGGCTGCAGAAAGCCAGAACTCCCTGTCCATCACCATCTCCCACAGAGAGAGAGAGGTTGCTCAGACTCAAGTCCATAGAGTCAGTGATGCCATCCAACCGTTTCATCCTATGTCGTCCCCTTCTCCTTCTGCCTTCAATCTTTTCTAGCATCAGTCTTTTCCAATGAGTCAGTTCTTCACATCAGGTGGTCAAAATATTGGAGTTTCAACTTCAGCATCAGTCCTTCCAATGTATATTCAGGACTGATCTCCTCTAGGATTGACTGCAGTCCAGGGGACTCTCAAGAGTCTCCTCCAACACCACAGTTCAAAAGTATCAATTCTTTGGTGCTCAGCTTTCTTTATAGTCCAACTCTTACAACCATACATGGCTACTGGAAAAACCATAGCTTTGACTATACAGACCTTTGTCAGCACAGTCATGTCTCTGCTTTTTAATATGCTGTCTACGTTGGTCAGATCCCTCATTTGTCAAATGAACTTCTGTCCTAAGAAAGATTATTAAACGTAGAACCTCTGCCTCTCTAGAAGCAATATCCTATGTCAACTGTTAACCACTCTTTCAGGAATGGGGAGTTCTGGTTTTTCAGATCTGATAGCAGTTAATTTCATGTTTGGAAGAAGGTGATCAATTAAGTTCAGTTGATCACTCGTGTCCAACCCTTTGCGACCCCATAAATCACAGCACGCCAGGCCTCCCTGTCCATCACCAACTCCCAGAGTTTACTCAGACTCACATCCATCGAGTCAATAATGCCATCCAGCCATCTCATCCTCTGTCGTCCCCTTCTCCTCCTGCCCACAATCCCTCCCAGCATCAGAATCTTTTCCAATGAGTCAACTCTTCACATGAGGTGGCCAAAGTATTGGAGTTTCAGCTTTAGCATAAGCCCTTCCAAAGAGATCCCAGGGCTGATCTCCTTCAGAATGGATTGGTTGGATCTCCTTGCAGTCCAAGGGACTCTCAAGAGTCTTCTCCAACACCACAGTTCAAAAACATCAATTCTTCGGCGCTCAGCCTTCTTCACAGTCCAACTCTCACATCCATACATGACCACAGGAAAAACCATAGCCTTGACTCTATGGACCTTAGTTGGCAAAGTGATGTCTCTGCTTTTGAATATACTATCTAGGTTGGCCATAACTTTTCTTCCAAGGAGTAAGTGTCCTTTAATTTCATGGCTGCAGTCACCATCTGCAGTGATTTTGGAGCCCCCCCCCCCAAATAAAGTCTGACACTGTTTCCACTGTTTCCCCATCTATTTCCCATGAAGTTATGGGACTGGATGCCATGATCTTCGTTTTCTGAATGGAAGAAGGTGATACTAGTGTATAAAACACCAACGATGACAGTATCAGTGGGAGCACAGGATCAGTGGGAGACAGAGTAACCTATTTAGTCTGTCCCTAGATCTTTTAGGGCCCCTTATTGCTTCTGTTGAGGACACTACCCCCAATTTCAGTGCTATCAGAATAACTATTTGTCCACGTGTGAGCACCCCCGGATGAGTTGGGGTCCATCCTTACTGTTTGTCTGGTTCCTCTCTAACAGCAGAAAGGGAATGGCTACCCTCTCATCCCCTCAGAGTTTTCTGTGCTTGGCTGCTCAGTGAAATTGCTATCCTTGTACCACTGCATGTTTCCTTGTGCATCTTATAGGTACTAAGTGGAAAATGGTAAATTCATTAAATAAAGTCCTTGAATTTTGCCTCCCAAGTGGAATAAGGCACAGTATATCCTGGATAATTTTCCAATTCTGTAGTATAGACAGTACCCAAATACTTCACTGAGTTTCTCACAATGGACCACCTCAGCAGATAGGGTGACAGAGGTCCCAGCTAGAGTACTGGAGCACCTTCTTCCATCTGACCTGCCTTAACCAGAGATGCCCTCCTCTTTTTAGTTTTGCATCCTGTGATTTTTTCCTCATCTTTTGTTTGACATTGAGTGAATGAGCTGAGTCTTATTTTGTGGGGTCAGAGTATAGTGAAGGCATCTGCACCTTATTTTACATGACGTTGTAAGAGAGGGGTGAGGGTGAGATGGTTGGATGGCATCATTGAATCAATGGACATGAGTTTGAGCAAACTCCAGGAGATAGTGAAGGACAGGGAGGCCCGGTCTGGTGCAGTCCATGGAGTCGCAAAGAGTTGGACATGACTGAGCAAAGGAATAACATCAACAAAAGGAGGGAAACTGCAATGATGTTCCACATGCTCAAAGAAAATGATTAGATTGACTGTAGCTTATACAGTTGTCTGAATAGAGGATACCTGGTTGACTGCTTGTGACTGGTTGTTCTTAAGTTTTTTTTTTTTTTTTGTTAGATCTGAGTGCATTGGTTCTTAGGTGTTGGTTTGCTGGCATGGGAGGTCAAGGCTTTAGAGGCTCATGAGGCTCAGTCTCATGGCTTCTTTGTTTAAACAGTTTGACAGGTAGAACTTCTTGCATTTGTGGGGAAGTGGTAAAGACCATGAAGATAAAGCTCACGAATTCTCTGTTTAGGGCTGGTTCCTGCATGTCTTTCTTCCAGTAGGGCACATGATACTATAACAATGGTCTGTGAAGATTTGATGAGAGACCATTACCTCTGGAGATGTGCTTGTGGCCATATCTGTGTCAGCCTTAAGTTTTTTCCTGGAATATCTTCCCCAATTAGCTGTTTTTGCTTGTATTTTTAAATTTGGCTTATCCCATGATGCTTCTCCCAGTCTCCATGTTGTCCAGAAATACTGTACTGATACTTCTACCCACATCTGTAGTTTTAGCTTCCCTGAGTTCCCAAGGTAGTTATGTCAATGGCCTCCATTTTGAAAACATGAACACACATTTCTTTTATATCCCCCAGCACCTAGCATAGCATTTGACAGAGAACACAATGCTCAGTTCACTCCTTGGAAGAAAAGCTATGACTAACCTAGACAGCATATTGAAAAGCAGAGACATTACTTTGCTGACAAAAGTCCAACTAGTCAAAGCTATGGTTTTTCCAGTAGTCATATATGGATGACATATGAGAGTTGGACCGTAAAGAAAGCTGAACGCCAAAGAATTGATGCTTTTGAACTACGGTTTGGAGAAGACTCTTGAGAGTCCCTTGGACTGCGCAGAGATCAAACCAGTCAATCTTGAAGGAAATAAGTCCTGAATATTCATTGGAAGGACTGATGCTGAAGCTAAAACCCTGATACTTTGGCCACCTGATGCAAAGAACTGACTCACTGGAAAAGACCCTGATGCTGGGAAAGATTGAAGGCAGGAGGAGAAGGGGATGACAGAGGAGGAGATGTTTGGATGGCATCACTGACTTGATGGACATGAGCTTGAGCAAGCTCTGGGAGTTGGTGATGGACAGGGAGGCCTGGTGTACTGCAGTCCATGGGGTAGCAAATAGTCAGACATGAGTAAGCAACTGAACTGAACTGAATTAGATTTGTTCACCAGAATTCCAAACCTAGGGATAATTTTCTTAGGAAAATAATAATTTAAAACCGGATGGCTTTTCTTGATTAATATGTGGATTGGATTAATATTATCAAATGCAAATGCATTCCTCTCAAATTCTTTATTTTAGGGCAAAATTATGCAAAAGGGGACTTTTGCTGAGTTTCCAAAATCTGGGATAGATTTTGAAGATATTCTTTTAAGGAAGGAGAATGAGGAGGCTGAACCATCTCCAGATCCAAGAACTCCCACTCTGATCTCTGAGTCTTCAGTTCAGTCTCAACTGTCTTCCAGACACTCCTTGAAAGATGCAGCTCCAGAGGACCAAGATGTGAGTTTCTCATCCTGAAACATGCCCTTGTCTGTCTGCTCTTGGTGGCCTCGTGGACCTTCAGTCTTCTTCTCTCACGACATCTTTGTTTATCCCAAAGTAGATCCTAAGATTCCAAGCCTAATTCCATGGAATTGGTAGAATTAGAAGAGCATTAGGAGCAAGCCTGCTTGGTGTTTTCCTTTGGTTGTAGGATGAAGAATGGTATGGAGCTCTGTAGGGGGTGCACTGCTATGAACTTCCAGCTCTCTGTGGCTCACACTGATATGAGAACTCATCAGTTTACCATAGTTACATCCTACTCACTCTGGTGGCTCCCAACTTCTCTGATGCATCCAGAGGTTTAATGTGAAGACCCCTTTAGACTGAGTCTTTCTGTGACCACATTAAATCAGCTACTTTTCCTATATGTTGGAATGTTCTGGCACTGCAGGTGATTGATGGTAATATTTGTTAGATCATTTGTTGGACACCAGACACTTTAGAGTTAGTTTTTGTCTTCCCTTTTTTTTTTTTTATTACCCTTTGAGACCTCGAGCCACATCGTATTGATCTTGAATGCCCAAATGGTCAGCATAGAGATGAGTACATCCTTGGCTCATGTGACCCTATAATGCATTCTAGGTCCTACAGACAGAAATGAAGAAAAGCACTAACTCTCTCTTAAAAACATGCACAGGTACTCCTTGGTATCTAAGCCCACAATATCCAGACCTAGGAACCTGGATGATTCTGATAAATATTCAGATTAGTCCCTCACATTCTACACTCAGGAATCACTCCCTGAAATTCAGGAATTAAATAGGTTTGGGTCATATGCCATCCTGTGCTGTCCAGACTCACATTATTTCAACTTCCTGTGTGAACTCATTTTGCTGTATTTGTCTAGGATTTTGAACACCAAGTATGGTTTACATTTCTATCATTGGAAGTGATACAAGTCATTTAGAGGGATATGTTAGTGCCATATCATTTTGTATATTATTTTGGAAGAAGCTTCTGCATTTGTACTTGAATCAGGTAGTTGTGCTCATGCTGAGAGTCATGACTGACTTTAAGGAAAGCCACCCAACAGTGAATAATTTCGTGCAGATGATGTTCTTTTTCTAATAGATTCTGAAAGTAGGATGGCTGAGTCCAAGGGTAAATGCGTATGTAGTTTGGCTAAACATTTGCACACCCTTTTCTGTAGGAAATGGACCATCCTGCACTCCTGTGAGCACATGAGATGTATCTATTTCCTCAGTTTTGCAGCGGAGGGCATTGTAAGCTTTTGAAATTTGAGGGTTCCTTAATTAAAATTTTGTTTTCACTGCCGTTCTCCCTCCCAGACTGAGAATATCCAGGTTACATTACCACTGGAGGGCCGATCGGTTGGAAGAGTTGGTTTTAAGACCTATGAGAATTACTTCACAGCCGGTGCACACTGGTTTATCATCATTTTCCTTATTTTAGTGAACATCACAGCTCAGGTAAATAACATTTATTTCAGTTTTGTGCCCTCTTCTTGGTATTTACATATTGTTTATAATGTATTTAATTTATTAATATTAACATACTTAATATATATATTAAGAGATTTATTTCAGAGAACTGGCTCATGAGGTTGTGCAGTCTAGCTGACCAATGTGAAATCAGAAAGGCAGGCCTACAGGCTGGAACCTCAGGCAGGAGCTGACCCTGCAGTCCTGAAGCAAAATTTCTTCCTCCTCCAGGAAGCCTCAGGTTTTGCTCGTCAGGCCTTTGACTGACTGGACAAGGCCACCACAGTATTGAGGGTGATCTCCTCTACTTCAGTTCCGAGGATGATGTGAATCACATCCACTGAATACCTTCATAGCGACATCTAGACCAGGGTTTGGTTGAACCACTAGAGACTTTCCTGGCCAAGCTGACACAGAAACTTGATCATCACAGTTTCTATCAATTTTTTTTTTCTTTGAAAAGTCCTGACTTTTACACTGTTATTATTATGCTTTGCAGTCCATTTTGGTTTGCACTGAATGAAATCTGTGAGGAAAATAAGTGAGGCTTACTTATTGAGGTGAGGTGTTGTTTGTATATAACAGAGAGATTCTAGGAAGAAAAATAATGTCTTATAAAGATATTGAAATATAGCATGCCCTCCCCTGACCTGTGGTCATCTGAGGTGTGGGGCTTGGCACAGACCTGAGCCGGAAGGACTGTCTCCACATTCTGGAGCCTTTCCATCTCCCAACCTAGTGAGTGGGGTGTGAGGCTCAGTGATGTCGGTGTGTGAGTGACTGTTGTTTCCTGCTCCAGGTTGCCTATGTCCTGCAGGATTGGTGGCTTGCATACTGGTGAGTGATTCCTGGTCTGACCCAATGGGCTGTGAAGTCTAAATGAAGCCTCATTTTCCTGCAGCAGGGGGGATAGTTGGGGCTGTTCAGCCCCCTCTTCTGACTCTCACATAGTTTCTCTGAAAAAGAAGTAAATTTCTGGCTGATGGAGTGAGACTATCCCCATATTTGACCCTCAGCAGCTTCCTCACATTCTTGAGAGCTGAAAGTTGTGATTCAAATGGGCTTTTTATAAGGTAGATGGACACAGGGCCTAGTGAGCTGGGAACCATTTTCCACCATAAAACACGTCTCCTAAACTGAGCTTAATTTTTCTGTTATTTATCTAAATTCTACCTACAGTGTAATATTTTTCTTTGTCTTCCCTTTTCCCTAGGGCAAATGGACAGAGTACCCTATATGCCATGGCGTATGGAAAAGGAAGGATAATTGAGATACCTGATTTTGGCTGGTACTTAACAGTTCACTTAGGTAAACCATCTGGTCTGTTATACAAGAGCCTGAGGTGTTTACTAGGAGCCTGTGTGAACAACTGGAGCTCCCAGGAATAATTCAGTAATGTCTTAACAGATGAAGAGTCTGAGTTGCATTTACTCTGCGAATTAATTAGAATGAGTATTTTTAAAATCTACTAGAAGAAAGTGGGTGCATGAAGACTCTTAATTTGCTCTGTACTGAATTTTGGTAGTTAAACCAGAATTGCATATTGAGAAAATCAGCCACTGGAAATATGTGCTATAGTCTATTCTAATAGGTTGCTTTAGCTAAAGCTTACATCATTACATGAATGGGCAAGGGGATTAGAAACAGATCCCCACCCTGCTGTTTGGATTCTTTCAATTCTTTCTGAATCAACCATGGCTTTTATTGATCCTGAATGAAATCCTTTGGCAGCAAGTGTCCCACGTAAAAGTTATTCCCTCGCAGGTATGCAAACTCCCCTTCACCACACTCATCTCTTGGACTTCACTACTTAAGAAAGAAGTTAAGCAGGGGGAAATCCAGTGTCTAGAAATTAGAATTCCTTCTCTTTCTTCCCTTGAGATCACAATGTTGTTGTGTCCTCAACTATGTGATTAACAATTGGCTTGCCAACAGGCCAATATTAACACAGCTCTCTGTGTTTTCACAGGAGTGCTTAGAATATATGTAGCGTTATATATTTTTTAAAGGAAATCCTCACCTAAAATATTATATATTCCCACAGGAAACACTCATACAAGCTTTCTACAAAGGTAGAGTGTGTTATCTTTGTTAGAAACCACTCATTGAAATTTGGTATTTATTATGTTGATCACTTGCTAAGAAATGTAAATCCATTAGTTGTTTACCTTCTGAATTGATGAACTATGGGAACATAAAGAAAGGTGGACTTATGTTATATATTCATATGGGATGGTGTGTTAGTCACACAGCTGCGTCTGACTTTGCGACCCTATTCCCTGTAGCCCGCCAGACTCCTCTGTCCATGGAATTCCTCAGGCAAGAATACTGGACTGGGTTGTGATTTCATACTCCAGGGGATCTTCCCTGCCCAGGGATCAAACCAGGGTCACAATGCACTGCTGATAGATTCTTTACCATCTGAACCACCAGGGAAGTCCAGTGTGCTAAGGCAAATGCCTATTGATGGAATTCAGGAATTTGAACAGCTTTCAAAGCTGAAATAACAATGATGCGTCAGCTAAAGAGGAAAACAAAATATTTGATGGAATGTATAATTCAAAAGATGTTCAGTTCAGTCGCTCAGTTGTGTCTGACTCTTTGCGACCCCATGAATTGCAGCACACCAGGCCTCCCTGTCCATCACCAAATCTGGAGTTCACTCAGACTCACGTCCATCGAGTCCATGATGCCATCCAGCCATCTCATCCTCTGTTGTCCCCTTCTCCTCCTGCCCCCAATCCCTCCCAGCATAAGAGTCTTTTCCAATGAGTCAACTCTTCCATGAGGTGGCCAAAGTACTGGAGTTTCAGCTTTAGCATCAGTCCTTCCAAAGAAATCCCAGGGCTGATCTCCCTTAGGATGGACTGGTTGGATCTCCTTACAGTCCAAGGGCTGTCTCTTATACACATCTAGATGTGTATAAGAGACAGNCTGCTTGTCTCTTTTCTCTCCCACCTCACATCTATCTTTCTTTTTTTGATTGCCTACCCTGCTGCTGACTTCAGACTCAGTACCAGAGTTAGAAACAACATTCATATATAAACTTCTTAACCGCCCCCCTTCGTTGTGAGTGGTCAAATTTCAGTGAAAAAAAAAAAAAGGTAATTTATTCTATACCACTCTTGGACTTTCCTGGTGGCTCAGTGGTGAAGAATCTGCCTGGAATACAACAGATGTGGGCCCGGTCCCTGGGTTGGGAAGATCCCCTGGAGAAGGGAATGGTAACCCACTCTAGTATTCTTGCCTGGAGAATCCCTTGGACAGAGGCATCTGATGCGCTGCTACAGTCCACGGGGTTGCAAAAGAGTCGGACTCAACTTAGCAACTAAAAAACAATAAATACTGCTACTAGNGAGATAACCTTTCAGTTGGCCTGGAAAAATCCCTAAATCTTACAGGTTACTTCCTCACAATTCTTGCCTGGAGAATCCCTTGGACAGAGGCATCTGATGCGCTACTACAGTCCATGGGGTTGCAAAAGAGTCGGACTCAACTTAGCAACTAAAAAACAATAAATACTGCTACTGGTGCTTCCGTTTCATTGGCCAAACCTCACCTGATCCCATCTACACTCCAGAAGACAATCTGTCCATGTCTTTGGTGCTGGGCTGACCTGGTTATTAACCAGATGATTTGATATAGGCAAGTCAGGGCTCTTGAGATTTCTGATAAAAGTAAGTCATGAAAAATAGAACTGTAGAATTGAAAAATGAGACAGGAACAGATGGCAATGAACAAAACCCACTCTAAAGCAATGAAAATGACAGCTGTAAACTTTAAGAATTCTGAATTAGAGGCCATTTCAAGGAATGTATGCTCATTATATCGGGGAAGGCAATGGCACCCCACCCCAGTACTCTTGCCTGGAAAATCCAATGGACGGAGTAGCCTGGTGGGCTGCAGTCCATGGGGTCGCTAACAGTCGGACAGACTGAGCGACTTCACTTTCACTTTTCTCTTTCATGCATTGGGAAATGGCAACCCACTCCAGTATTCTTGCCTGGAGAATCCCAGGGATGGGGGAGNTGGACGGAGGAGCCTGGTGGGCTGCAGTCTATGGGGTCGCTAACAGTCGGACAGACTGAGCGACTTCACTTTCACTTTTCTCTTTCATGCATTCGAGAGGGAAATGGCAACCCACTCCAGTATTCTTGCCTGGAGAATCCCAGGGATGGGGGAGCCTGGTGGGCTGCTGTCTATGGGGTCACACAGAGTCGGACACGACTGAAGTGACTTAGCAGTAGCATGCTCATTATATATGTGTAGAGCCATATATAAATATATATACATATATAAGTGTGCATATACATATATATAAATATTATAAAAGTATAAATATATATATACAGAGAGAGAGTTAAGACAGACATATTACCCAGCAGATATCTCCATGGGACTCATTTCTGTAAGCAAATATGAATCGATAAGCTGCCAAAAGAATACTGAAATGTGAATCCTTAATCCAGGCTGGTTTGGAGAAAATAACATTGCTTTGTACATCTGAGAAATAAAACTAATTGGTTATACAGTCTTCTATATTACTTCTTCATATTCTATCTCTTTTCCGAAAGTATTTGAGGCAGCTTGTGATATATGTACACCAAAAAAATAAGTTGATGATGAAAATGGAACAAAGGAAAACTATAAATATAAAACAGAGCAGGTTTGAAATGAATTCAGAAATGTATACAAATTCAAAAGAATGCATACAACTAATTCCTGTGCCCCTGAGTATAAGATATATTCACAGTGTGGCCCAGAGTCTGGAAAAGCTAAGGCAGTATTGGACTAAGTGAATCAAGATTTAATATCCTGTGTATGGAAACTGATAATTCACTTTTGCTCTATACTAATCAGGTCTTTCCTACAAGGTTTATTCAATTTATGGTTCCAGGTCCTAAAAGATTTAGAGAACAGGTTCAGTTAAGATTAAGAAAGAGCAGGGTAGGGGGGAATCTTGGAAAGAATGTCTTGGGAAGAACGGTTAAAGGAGCAGAGTGGTTTTAACCTAAAAGAAGGAAGATTTTATGAGACAGAATAATTGTGCTCAGTGTAGAGGACTCCTCAGTGGAAGAGGGCAAAACTGAATGTATTACCTGGGGATAAACATAAGGTCAGAGTAAGGATAAAGAAGATAGATGTAAGCTGAATGCAGGATTCACATTTACACAAACATACACAAAGTCTTTAAGCAAGTACGATTCCTCCTTGCTGGGATGTCAGAGGAGAGGCAAACCCCAAGCGTGAGCCTGAAAAAAGACGTCAGCTGTCGCTTCCTATCTTGATCCACACGGTAAATGTCACTCCAGCACTGGGGTACACGCTTTTCCCAAAAGCCATAGGCCAAGTGCTTGCAGTTTAAGAGACAGAACAAAGCCCTGGTGGGCTTCCCTGCTGGTTCAGGGGCGAAGACTCTGAGCTCCCACTGCAGGGGGACTGGGTTCAATTCCTGGTCAGGGAATGAGATCCCACATGCCACTACCAAGAGCGTGTATGCTGCAAGGAAGACCCTGAATGCCACAACCAACACCCAGCACAGCCAAACACATGCCTAAGTAAAAATAAACACGTTTTTTAAAAGCATTGGCCATAGCTTGAGTAGCCTTCTCAAACTAAAAAAAAACTAAAAAAAAAAAATCAAAAACGGAACCCTAATTGTGACCAGCTGAGAGCTTTGTTCTTTTTCCTGGGGAACTGGCAGGAGAAAAGTGGCCACACCTGAGACACGCCTGTTAGTGACACCCTTCCCAGTTCTCCTCGGCCATTTCTCACACACTTTAGATGCTTCCAATGCGTGCTCCCTACGGCAGACGACAGGCCAGAGGTTGGATGGCCCATGGTGCCAGCCCACAGGCTTAACCCTATGTGGCATTTAAAGTGTTAAAATAAGTTCCCAACATTTAAAACGAAGGAAAATTCATACGGAATTTGAGAGTGGCATTCAGGAGTCTGGAAATGTCCTAGAACATTGCTATAATTTATCAACAGGGCAAATCTGTCTTGTGAAGCCTTGTTGTTACAATACTGCTTAAAGCACTTAGGTGTGCCCAGGGTTCACTGTAGTACTGTTTCTAACAGACAAGACATGGAAGCAACTCAAATGTCCATCAACAGAGGAGTGGATAAAGATGAGGTTCATGTACACCGTGAAATATTGCTCAGCCATTCAAAAGAATGAAATGAGGCCATCTGCAGCAACATGGATGGCCCTAGAGATTTTCATACTGAGGGAAGTAAGTCAGAGAAAGAGAAACATCATGTCATATCCCTCATATTCAGAATCTAAAAACAAATAAACTTATTTACAAACAGACTCACAGACTTGGAGAAATAACTTATGGTTGCCAGGGGCTGGGGTGAAGAATAGGGGGAAGGGATAGTTAGGGAGTTTGGGATGGACATGTACACACTGCTACGTTTAAAATGGATAACCACCAAGGACCTACTAAATAGCACAGAGAACTCTGCTGATGTTATGTGGCAGCCTGGATGGGAGGGGAGTTTAGGAGAGAATGGATACATGTATATGTACGGATGAGTCCCTTTGCTGTCCATCTGAAACTATATACTTCAATACAAAATTTAAAAAAATTTTTTTTAAAGAATAGAAAGATCTGGGACTCTTGAGCCCACTTTCCTGTTTGACACTGTCAGTCTTGAAGCTGGATTCAATCTCCATTCTTTAGATGCAGCCTGGCCCCAGCTGGCACCTTTCCTCTCTGGTTCTTGCGTTTACATGGCCTGACTGGCCCCAGTTGAATAAGGAATCACTGCCGTGTATTTTGAGCACACCGAATGGTAAACTTTTTTACTTTTATTTTGTTGGACTGGTAAGTTTTTAGTGTTTGTGTATCTTCTTGAGAATGTCTTAGCAGGGTTCACAGAGAACAGAGCCCGAGACAAGGATTAAGTGCTTTGTTTGGGAAGTCCAAACCTAGCACAAGAAGAGTACAGAAAAAGGAAAGTGAGACAGGAAATCATTGGAAGCAACTTTCGGGAAGTGGATAACATTTCTGGGCATTGCAAACCACTTAACAGGTGCAAACACTCAGCCAGGTGGGATGCAGCAGATGATTTTGTACCTGAAACTGTTACCATGGTAACT
>SJYX01002071.1:0-11240 GCA_006410675.1 Oreotragus oreotragus
AACTCCTAGAGTTCACTCAGACTCACATCCATCAAGTTGGTGATGCCATCCAGCCATCTCATCCTCGGTCGTCCCCTTCTCCTCCTGCCCCCAATCCCTCTCAGCATCAGAGTCTTTTCCAGTGAGTCAACTCTTCGCATGAGGTGGCCAAAGTACTGGAGTTTCAGCTTCAGCATCATTCCCTCCAAAGAAATCCCAGGGCTGATCTCCTTCAGAATGGACTGGTTGGATCTCCTTGCAGTCCAAGGGACTCGCAAGAGTCTTCCCCAACACCACAGTTCAAAAGCATCAATTCTTCGGGGCTCAACTTTCTTCACAGTCCAACTCTCACATCCATACATGACCACAGGAAAAACCATAGCCTTCACTAGATGGACCTTTGTTGGCAAAGTAATGTCTCTGCTTTTAAATATGCTATCTAGGTTGGTCATACCTTTCCTCCCAAGGAGTAAGCATCTTTTAATTTCATGGCTGCAGTCACTATCTGCAGTGATTTTGGAGCCCCAAAAAATAAAGTCTGACACTTTTTCCACTGTTTCCCCATCTATTTCCCATGAAGTGATGGGACCAGATGCCACGATCTTAGTTTTCTGAATGTTGAGCTTTAAGCCAACTTTTTCACTCTCCACTTTCACTTTCAATAAGAGGCTTTTTAGTTCCTCTTTACTTTCTGCCATAAGGGTGGTGTCATTTGCATATCTGAGGTTATTGATACTGGGATACAAAAATAGACAGGACTCATCTTTGCCTTTAGTATAATTAATAATGTAATCTGTTGAGCTTTTATATGCCAGGTCAGGAAGGTCCCCTGTTGAAGGGAATGGCATTTTCCCTTGCCATAGAAGGGAATCCTACTCCTATAGGATTTTCAGACATTTATCACTGATTTTCACAAAAATACAATAGGATAGACATTACTTTCCAAATTTTATAATAGATTAATTGTCACTCAGCGATATTCTAAACTCATCCCAGCAGGTTGTTAAACCTTCCAAGATCGTATAGTAAGTGAGAGAGTCAGGATTTGAAACCAGATCATCTGTCTCTAGGATCTTTGCCTTAACCAGCACTATTCTGCCTTATAGGTATTTGTTCAGTGAACTCTACATATTTTGTTAAAGCAAAGAGACTTTTAGTCATGTCACAACCCCATGTGTAAAATCACAAAGAGGTGAAAGAAAGTGAAAGTGTTAGTTGCTCAGTTGTGTCTGACTCTTTGTGACTCCATGGATTGTAGGATTGTAGCTCCCCACCGAAGATGCCCCACCCGACTCCTCTGTCCATGTGATTTCCCAGGCAACAATACAGGAGTGGGCAGCCATTCCCTTCTACAGGGGACCTTCCTGACTCAGGGATTGAACACAGGTCTCCCACACTGTAGGCAGATTCTTTAATGTCTCAGCCATCAGAGAAACCCAAGAATACTGGAGCAGGTTGTCATTCCCTTCTCAGGAGATCCTTCATCTATGAGTAACTCATGCTTTTAACCATAGTTTGGTCTTTATCCAATCACTTTTTCCAATGGTATTTGGCAGTTGGGAGTGCGGGTGGGTTAGGAGATAGGGAATGCAGTTTTACTCCATTTTATGTCAGTATCATCCCAAAGACAAGCCCATGTAGCAGAGCTTCATTAATTATATGACTGTGAAAAGTATATAAGGCATCAGTTACGCATTACTTCAATATAGTAATCAAAAGTGGAAAGAAATTTAAGATACAGTTTATTGTTTTCTTTCCATCTGTACTCTAATGTCTTCTCTTGTTCTTCAACTGCCTAGAAGATGTGGAGAGAATACATAAAACACAGAAATCCTGACACTCATCCCAGCAGGCTGCTATAGGCAACCTACCCTTGAATGGGGAGGAAGCGTGTCCTGACTTCTGTCTGAATGTCTTTTAAGGCCCAGGACTGGTCATTTCTCATTTGTGCATTCACAATTTCTCTTCTTGCCATTCTTTCCAAGTACTTGTTATCTCTTTTCTTCATTCTTTTCCTGGGGTTGGAGAGAGGAAGTGGGATTCCAGGTAGGTGACCACAGCATTCCGAGGAGATAAAAACACATAGAAAGCTGATGTATTTGTGTAATCCCAAAGTTAGTCTCCTAAATATTTGGTAGACTACTTATATCCCTGAGCTGTAATGTTTTCAAGGATTTTTGCAAGAAGGATTTTGTAAATTAAAGGGAAGACCACATTCACCCAAACTTTAGATGGTTACTCTAGTTAACATCTGGGCTGTGCCCTGACATCAGGGTTGTGGTGATGAAGTCCAGATGTTATAACTCAGCCATGTTTTCGTTACTCGTAAGCATGTGCTGCCTTTGGTTTTGGGGTTTTTTTTTTTTGGGGGGGTTGTTATTTTCAGACTCTTAACTTCTTAATCCATGATGGTGTCAGAGAAGATGGGAAAATGCAATTAGTGTATGGCTCGGGCCCCAGTATCAGTTCCTCGCCTTTTTAAACACACTTTCAGGCCATCATAGGATGTGCAGCCTGTGGAAGATGGGCCCCAGGGTCTGCTCAGAGAAGCCTATTTTCATTCCATTGTTATTTTCACTTAAAACAAGTTAGGCGGTTTGTTAAGTCTTTTAGGTTCAATATTATGTAGTAAGGAAACAGGAAATGGAATAAAATCAATAATGAATATTTGAAAATTTCTGTAGTTGTTTTCTTTTAATCTGATTTTAGCTGAATGTGTTGTTGTTTAGTCGCTCAGTCATGTCTGACTCTTTGCCACCCCATGGACTGTAGCCTGCCAGGCTCTTCTGTCCATGGGATTTCCCAGGCAAGAACACTGGAGCAGGTTGCCATTCCCTTCTCCAGGGAATCTTCCCAACCCAGGGTTCGAACCCATGTCTCCTACATTGGCGGATGGATTACTTACCACTGAGCCACCTGGGAAGCCTAGTTGTATGTGTACATATACACATGCATCTGTAAGTATATAAACACAACATGTGTGTACAACAAACACAGTGTTTACTGTTCTGGAGGAGAACTGGCACAAAGCAATTACGTTGGAGCAGATTCATGTGACAATGAACGTCCCAGAACAGTTTGGAAAAAGCATTGCTGCTGTTACTCTCTGACAGGCATGCCCAGAAATTCAGAAAATCCTCAATAAGAATGTCTCCTTTCAAAACTCATTTTAGCTCTGTATCCATTTATTTATGATATTCACATGGCTTTTCATTTTTTAACTGGTTTCACCTTTTATGGTGATGAGTGTCATATGCATTTTTAATACTTTCTTACATAGTGTTAATAGCTCAACTTTGATTTAACCTGACACTGTTCCCACAGTTTTCTGGGTGTTACCTCAAGTTCTGCTCTGCTCTTTCCAGGTTCGGGAACAGGGTCATATGACAGCTTCCCATTTACCTCAGTCCTTCAGACGACTTTATGTGGACATTTTATAACTTCACAATATATACATGAAGATGTACATGGTAGTTTAACAGTGAACCTGATGTAGGCTGTTCATGATGAGATTACCTTTCTGGTTTCAGTTCTTGATCATACTTACCATGTTCTGTGAATACAGCTTGCGCCTCAGTAGAAGTGTACCCTTAGAGTCAAGACGTTCTTCTTACTCCCAGTCTTGTGCCTTTTCTGTTTGGTCAGAAACCTTAACAGAACAATTATAATGGGACTACCCTTTGGTCGCATAAAATGTTTGCATGATGAACCATTAGGTATTTGAGAGCAAGTAAGAAAGTTAAGCTCTTATTTCCAGGATATGTGTCCTTAATCATGTCAGCTTTTTCTTACTGGGGAATGTCTCAGGATCTTTAAACAGCCTTTGCTAGACGCTGGCTAGCCTCCTGGCAGCCTTGTGTAGTTGATAGAAAGTGAAAGTGAAAGTGAAGTCACTCAGTCATGTCTGACTCTTTGTGACCCTGTGGACTGTAGCCCACCAGGCTCCTCTGTCCACGGGATTCTCCAGGCAAGAATACTGGAGTGGGTTACCATTTCCTTCTCCAGGGGATCTTCCCAACCCAGGAATCGAACCTGGATCTCCCCCATTGCAGGCAGCCGCTTTAACCTCTGAGCTACCAGGGAAGCCCGTGTAGTTGATAAGATACTGTCATCTGCTCTGAGCAGGGTAGGATATGGTACGATTCTTTCCTCTCTTAGTCTCGGCTGTATGGAAGCATTAATGTAATCTTTAATTGCAATGTATTTATTCTTTGTCTTTTTATCACTTATGTCTTCTTGATGATTCATATTGTTTTGATCACCTATAAGCAACAGATCTTTTTAGCAGAAACTGGGATCCTCAGGCCTTTTCTCTTGTGCAGCACGGTTTTGTTTAGATTTTACTGAATCTAAATAGAAGGTTGGCCCACGTGCCAGTTAAATCTAATTTTGCTCACCCTACGTATACCTGCCTTTACCCATCATTCCAGTCTATTGAGATAATTTCAAGTCTTTATCTCTTCATATCCTAGCTCTTTATTTTAGCTTTGTGACACCCATAGACTTTGTAAGCATGCCACTTGGAACTTGTAATCAAAGATTTTTTAAATTTAATTTAACCAAAATGCTACTTAGGACAAGATCAGTGACAAAATAAAGACTTCCCTCCATATTTATCCAGTTATCAATACTCTTAAAACTCAGTTGCTCAGCCAAATTATTACTATATCTGGTTTTACCAGCACCCATCCAGTCTGAAAAAACACCATTAAAACTTGTAAAATGCTTTTCTAATACCAGGGGCAGGCCAAGTCCCTGATCAAGTAGCCTAATAACTTTAGATAGTGAATTGTGTAAGAATTGCTTTTTCACCTAATTCTCTCATGTTTCAATATTTTTATTTATTTTCGTCTGTGCTGGGTCTTGGTTGCTGCGCGGGCTTCTCTCTAGTTGCAGTGCGCGGGCTTCCCCTAGCAGTGGCTTCCCTTATTGTAAAGCACAGGCTCTAGACGCTCGGGCTCAGCAGTTGGAGCTTACAAGCTCTAGAACCCGGACGCAGTTGTGGTAGATGGACTTAGTTGCTTCTCGGCACGTGGGATCTTCCCAGACCAGGGATCACCGAACCCTTGTCCCCTGAGCTGGCAGGCAAATTCCTATCCACTGTGCCACCATCAAAGTCCCATGTGTCAATATTTTTAACCCAACTGCGTTATCTCTAATAATTATTATTTTGCCTTTATTTGTGTAGTGTTTACACCTTAAAAAAAAAAGTCAACATAAATTCCCATGGAATCCCTTCAAAGAGATTAAGGAAACATGTGTGATTATCTCCATTTTAAAGATGAAGAAGCTTAATCTCTGAGAGTTTAAGAATCCAGATCTTACTATTTTAAGCATAGATTTCTTTCCATGACACCACAACTGGCAATATTCTATTGCATTCTATTTATATGTTAGGTCCTCAATGACTGTGTTTGACTGGGTGGATAAATTTGTTTTAAAAGTCTTTGCACCCAAGGATTCTTCCTCAAGCACTTTGCCATTTAAAATAAATAGAAAATTTTAGAAAGAACAAAAATTTAAGACCGTATACTACCAAGAAGTACAGCAACAAGGCCTAAACCTATACATAAATAAAATAAGTAATTTTTAAAAACAGTATATGTGATATGGTTTCTCCAGTAATCATGTATAGATGTGAGAGTTGGAACATGATGAACGTTGAGCACCAAAGAATCAATGCTTTCAAATTGTGGTGCTGGAGAAGACACTTGACAGCAAGGAGATCAAACCAGTCAATCCTAAAGGAAATCAGTCCTGAATATTCATTGGAAGGACTATTGCTGAAGCTGAAACTCCAATACTTTGGCCACCTGATGCAAAGAGCTGACTCACTGGAAAAGATCCTGATGCTGAGAAAGATTGAAGGCAAAAGGAAAAGAAGGTGGCAGAGGATGAGATGGTTAGATAACATCACTGACTCAATGGACATGAATTTGAGCAAACTCCAGGAGATAGTGAGCAACAAGGAAGCCTGAAATGCTACAGTCCATGGAGTTGCAAAGAGTCAGACATGACTTAGTGACTGAACAACAAATATGTGATATTTGCAATGTTTATAATTGTGTTTTCCAAATCCTGGCCTGCAGATTGGTGCCAATCCAAGAGGAAATTTCAAGTGACCTGCAACAAAAATGAGAAATGAACAATTATTATGGATTGAATTATGGCTCTTCCAAACTTATATGCATGTATGCCATCCTAAAGGAGACCAATCCTGGGTGTTCATTGGAAGGACTGATGCTAAGGCTGAAACTCCAATACTTTGGCCACCTCATGCAAAGAGTTGACTCATTGGAAAAGACCCTGATGCAAGGAGGGATTAGGGGCAGGAGGAGAAGGACACAGTGGCTGGATGGCATCACTGACTTGATGCACATGAGTTTGGGTGAACTCTGGGAGTTGGTGATGGACAGGGAGGCCTGGCATGCTGTGATTCATGGGGTCACAAAGAGTCGGACACAACTGTGCTAAGTCACTTCAGTCATGTCCAACTCTCTTTGTGACCTTGTGGACTGTAGCCCATCAGACTCCTATGTAAATGGAATTCTCCAGGCAAGAATAGTGGAGTATGTTGCCATGCCTTCTTCCAGGGGATCTTCCTGACCCAGAGATCAAACCTGCGTCCTTATGTCTCTTGCATTGGCAAATGGGTTCTTTACCACTGGCACCACCTGGGAAGCCCCTAAATTTGTTAAGTCCAAACACCCAGGACCTCAGAATTCAGTGACTGTATTTGGAGATAGGGTTTATAAGAAAGTAACTGAGATTAAATGAGATCTAAAGGGCAGGGTCATAATCTAATAAGACTAGTGTTTTTAAGAAGAACAAGAAGCACGAGAAACATGCACACAGAGAGAAAAAAGGCCATGTAAGGACACAGCTGGAAGGTGACTGTCTACACTCCAGAAAGAGTCCTCACCAGACCCCAGCCCTGCTGGCACCTTGAACTGTAGTAAATAGAAATTTATTAGATTTCCAGCATCCGGAACTGTAAGAAAATAAACTTCTGTTGTTTAAGGCCCTCAGTCTCTGGTATTCTGTTATGGCAGCCTGAGCAGACTAATCCAGAAACATGCTGAATGTTTTTAAGTATCAAATGCGTTAATACTTCATTAAATTAATACTAAGGTTAATGTTACTTTCCAAGTATTCAATTTAAAATCGTATCCTTTATTCCATCTTTATTCGTTATTCCTTCTAACTTTTTTGTTGCCTTAAAATATCCTGACCTTTATGAAATTGCAGTCATCTAGAAGTTGGTTTTGGATGATGTGGATTAATGCACTTACTTAAGATAATAAAAATTAGCAATCAAATCCTCTGCGCACATAGTTTGGAAATCTTCTTAGTTTATGACATTCCTAAGTGTAGAAGTCACTGAAGAAGGACATGTGAGAGAAGAAATGATGTTCTGTTGCCCAGCTGACTTCAACCAGAACTCTGCACTGCACAGAACTATCTGAGATCTTTGCAGAAGCTTAATGAAGCAGATGGAAACAATATTGTTCTGGCAGGGAGCAATGATTATTTGGGTCAAAAATGATCAAGTCATATTAAAGCAATAAAAAGGTAAAATGAATGGAGCAGAGCCATTTGGTAGAACTTTATAGGGAAGCATTTATTCAACAAAAACTCACTGATGCTCTGCCATGTACCAGGCATTGTGCCAGACTATGGAGATATAGCAGTGAAGATGGCTCGCTCCATGTGTGAGCAGGTCTCACTATCTTCTACTCAAGTAGACTGAAGGAAATGATAGAAGTTCCAGAAGTGGGCACAGTGTCCCAAAGAAATTCCAGGGAGAGGCCCCAGCCCAGCCTGGAGGGTCCTAGCAGGCAGAGATATTTCAGAGAGAGTGGGTAACATGCAGAAAGACAAGAAGCAGCCAGGTGTGTCACGGAAGGGATGACATCACTGGCAGGGAGCAGTGATTATTTGGGTCAAAAATGATCAAGTCATTATCATGAAGGCTTATTATTTGGAGACATTTGTTTAATACGGAAAAGGAGTGATAAATGGGGATTGTTTGGGATGGGAGAGAATTGGTTCCAGGTATGTTTTGGTTTTCTGTTAATTTCTGATTTTGTTATTTTTGTTTGGGTTGTTTGGTTTTTAATCAGGGTAAAAGAGACTTAAGTTGAAGGGAAAGTTGCCAGTTGAAGAGGATGAAGAGAGGGAAGGGGAGAGGGATGGAAGGGAGGAAGGGAGAAAGAAATAGAAGTCAAAATTCCGAAAAAGGGATAAGAAAATAGTTAAAGCCTGAGACTAGTGGAAATGGAGTGGAGATAGTTGTGGTAAGAGATCACTTGACAAGGAGCGTCTGGAGAGCTGACATAGATCATAACAGATAGTCTCAACTTTCTTAATGCAGTTCTAGTGATGCAATCTGATAAAAATGGTTCAGAGCTTGAGATGAGTCAGGAAGATTTGGAGGAATCACTAAGGAATGGAGAGAGAGAGAGGTCCAAAAATGAGTCAAGAGCCTCACAAAGGTTAGGGAGCCTGGAGTGGTGATAGCTCCTATCTGCAAAGCTGTGGGATTCTCTCCAGCAGTAACTCACTATCACAGGAAGGAAAAAGGAGTGGATTGCAGCTCCAGTTCTGTGTGGAGATTTGTCTGGCTGAAGGCAGGAAGAAGCTGGGATGCCAGGGAATTGAGGATGCATGTCAGAAAGAAATGAATGAGTGGTTCACCCAGAGCCGGGCTGTGGAAAGAAAGGTATGGGAGGTTGGAATCAGAATGAGGTATTGGAGCTGAAAACTTGTGAAGCAAGCCCTCTAGGGGATAAAACGACCCAGACTGTGTCCAGTGATGGTCTTGGAATTGCCAGGTTGAAGCACAGATGGAAATTATAAGGTTGCAGTCTCTACAGGAACTTGGCCTCCTGGTAAGTCTGTTGGAGCTGAAATGAAAGAGAAGTGTGTGAACCAAGAGCTAGTCTTCCACGAAGAAGGAGGAGCAGCAGGAGATGGGACTGATGTAGAGTTGGTGTCCTCAGCTTCAAAAGAAAGGGGAGCGTTAGGATCAGGAAACAGAAGTTCAGAGAGAACGGCTCTTCCTGCAGGTTATTTAATGGAGATGAAAGCTGGAGAAAGCTGCAGAAGAGGTGTGATTCCGGAGATCCAGGTCTCCAGTCAGAGCAGGAGGTACAGAAGCTGCAGCAAACATTAGGGACATAAGAAAGTACGTTAACATTTAAGTGAGGATACCAGTGGTATAGGGACAAGGACTGGGAGGAGGATAAGACAGGAGTGAGGAAATGCTGTGCCAGGCAATGCGATGTAAGAGGTGTGTCAGTTAGTTACTGAGCCCCCGCTCTGTGCAAATACAGAGCTGATGACCAGGGCTAACAGGTCCCTGCCTTCCTGAAACTTCCATATCAAAAGGCTTGCCTTTTGCTTCATAACTAAAGGTGACAGAGAGCAGAGGCATGGTTTCAAGTGACTGCAAGACTGCAACTAATCATTTACATGTTATTACTAGGTTTGCCATAAACAATATCTCACTAAAATAAATTGCAGTCCAGAAAGAACACTTAACTTTGAGCAATTTCAGGTAGGGCAGTGGGGCTGGTTACTAATAAAATATTGCATACTTCGGTTAGAAAATTATTCCTGCACTGTTGTTAGCTTTCAGCATTTGGTATTTAGCCTCGGAGGTAAAGCTGGTCTATTTTTTGCACCTGTTTAAGTATACTTGTAATGTGTCTTCATAGTCAGATATTTGCACTGCATCGGGACAAGCAGACACCGTCGTTGTCAAAAGCATTGTGGCTACTTGGAGCATAGATCTTGGAGGCATACTTAGGGGACTTGAACTTCCTTTCTGCCACATGCAGTGTGGGTAACTATGGACAGGTTACTTCGCCTCTCTGTGCCTTAATGTTCTCAACTGTGAAGTGGGCATGATAGTAACACATCTACCACATAAGGTTGTTGTGAGGATGAAAGGAGCCACTTTAATCAAAGCGCTCAGAAAGCTGCCTGGCATCTTCTTGGTGTTCTGTAAGTGTTAACAGGTACTATAATTGCATATAGTGTGTCTCTCTTTTAAAAGGTGCTGTATCTTCTATAGTGGATCCTTCAGGGCAAAGTATTGGGTATACTAGCTTTGCAATTATATTCCGGACCTAGTAGCAACTGTGCCAAATTGCACAAGCAGATAGTAATGTCTGGCAGTGCCTGAAGTTTGGACTGTTAATGGAGCAACTGGAACTGACTTTCATGTGGCGTCCAACCAAGACGTGAATCCTCACCATCACTTCAGCCACATTTTTTGTCTTTTATCTCTATTTTCAGTGGTTATACATCAAATACTTACTTTTAAAAAGCGACTTGCTGGCTTCTTTCTGGGCAGGAGGTGAAACTCCTTGCAACGTGGTTAAGGACACAGGTTATCCAAATGGTATGCTCGTTAACAGAGGAGGCTGTTTCTGCCTGTGTTGAATAGAGACACTCAGTCTGGGTTTGTTCATTATAGTTTTGCAATCAAGGTCACTTCTGGGTGGGGCACGGTACTGACAACAAGACAGGAATGAACAGTATTTATGATCTAAATCATGGGAGGCATTGCTTTATGCACTGCTTTATTCATCCAGTAAATATTAGAAACATGTCTTGGGCACTGTGCTAGACCCTGGGACGCTGTGCTAGCCCTTCTCCCTGGACTATCTCCAGATATTTTAATGGTAACTCAGATAAATATGATAAAGGAATGAGTGAGGCAGTGCTATGCAGGTGAATGTTGGATGATGGAATGTGGTCATGTAAAAACAGTCATGGTTTTGTAGGTACCTTTATTATGAATATGAAATTGATATCAACTCTGGACTCTATTCAATAAGATTTCTGAATGGTCTTCATTTTCTAAAGTGGTTGAAGCATCAAATTCTTCTATTTTAGACGAGATACACACATACATATACAAACATAAATACACGCAATCCAGAACGCCACTGTGTGACTGGATCTACCCAGTAAAAGGAGGAACACTGCATATGTTGAGTTATCAATAAGTTCACTCAACACTAAGGATACCACTATTGCCATCTTAATTCCTAATTCTTTTTTGCTCAATCTTACCTGAGATACCTGAGACTCCTACAGAAAAAAATAAGATTTTTAAATATAAATTTATTTATTTTAATTGGATGCTAATTACTTTACAATATTGTATTGATTTTGCCATACATCAACATGAATCCGCCACAGGTATACACGTGTTGCTTTCAGACTTTTGAAAAGAAAGTTATTTTTTT
>SJYX01002072.1:3393-26922 GCA_006410675.1 Oreotragus oreotragus
CAAAGAATTGGACACGACTAAGCGACTGAACTGGGGAAGGCAATGGCACCCCACCCCAGTACTCTTGCCTGGAAAATCCAATGGACGGAGTAGCCTGGTGGGCTGCAGTCCATGGGGTCGCTAACAGTCGGACAGACTGAGTGACTTCACTTTCACTTTTCTCTTTCATGCATTGGAGAAGGAAATGGCAACCCACTCCAGTATTCTTGCCTGGAGAATCCCAGGGATGGGGGAGCCTCGTGGGCTGCCGTCTATGGGGTCACACAGAGTCGGACACGACTGAAGTGACTTAGCAGCAGCAGCAAGCGACTGAACTGAACTGAACTGAAAGAGGAAAGTGGTGTATTAATTCTGGTTAACATGTAAAAGTTATTTTCAATTCAATTTATTGTTAATCAAGCCCTTTCCTTGAACAAATAACATACAAGCACCTAGCTGAATACTTTCATAATGAAAATCAGAGCTGCTGTTTAAAACAAAAACAGGGAAACCTTGTATGATGTTTATATTAAGAATTCATAAGGAATTAATGTCCTTAACAGGAAAATGTTGATATTCTTCAAAACCAGAACACATGAGCTTGCATTCTTGGCTACTTTGGTCAAAAAAGACTTCTTAGCCTGTGACTAAGTACTCCTTTAAGAGGTTTTTTTCCCCTGTATTGCTTTCCCAACTCTGCATTTCACAGCTGTCAGGCAGTGGACTCAGCCATCTAGAATACTGTACCTATGGCCAAGACCAGACTTAACTGAGTTCCCTGGTATATGATTCAGGACCAAATATTATGAGTCAGTAAAATTAAAACCATAGACATACCAAAGACCTCTCAAGCATTGTTGCCCAGAAATATGTCTAGTTTGTTGTAATCCTTCTTAGAGCTATAATCAGTTCTCATGTTAAGCTCTTTAAAGATCACCCAGAAGTAATCATCACAGGTCATCTCATCCATTCTGCCTTTTCCCTCTGCCAAAACTGTACCTCTCTTTCTCCTACTGTATCAACCGATATTGTAGAAAGATAAAAATTGCTCATTAAACCTAAATGAAATTAGAAAGCAACAGATACCTCAGCTGTTTAAAAGAAGTAAAATAAATTATATATTTTCTGTTTGATATCAATATAGTAGATCAGTCAGTAACTTTCCTTATCTTGTAAAATTGCCCAAAGAAACAATGAATTAGAAATAGAATTAAGATAATAGAAATATTGTATCACCTATCTACACAATGAAGTAAAAAGCTAGAAGTTGAAACTGAAATCAGAAAAAAGAATATCTATCATCTGGATATGTTGACAGACAAAAAAAAAAAAATCCACTTTCTTTTTAATTATTGAATCAAAGATAAAACCTAAAATGAAATTTTAACCTAAAATATAACAATAATGAAACATTATATGTAAGAAAGCATAAGGTATAAAGCTAAAACAACTCTCAAAGGGAAATAAATAATATACATGCATACATGAGAAAAATGAAATTTAGTTAAACGTGGTTCAGAAATGAATAATAACATAAAATAGAAGCATTAGTTAGTTAGTTAAGTCGCTCAGTCATGTTCGACTCTTTGCGACCCCATGGACTGTAGCTCACCAGGCTCCTCCGCCCATGAGATTCTCCAAGCAAAAATACTGGAGTGGGTTGCCATTTCTTTCTCCAGGGGATCTTCCCGACCCAGGGATCAAACCCAGGTCTCCCGTATTAGAGGTAGAGAAATAATAGTTAAGCAGGAAACAATATACTAGAACAAAAGAGTAGAACTCACAAAAATAAAAATCATCAGGTTCTTTGGCAAAAATAATATAATAATCACTAGCTAATCTGGAGAAAATAAGAAAAAACCCAATGTGCAAAATAAATAACTACAAAAACAAACAAAGTGAAAAGACTGTTAAGAAGCTGTCTTGCACAGTTCTATGAAAATATACAGGGAAACTTGGATAAGATTTATTAGAAAATTTAATTTATGAAAACTAATTTTAGAAGAGGAAGGTAGTCTAAATAGAGTGATTCTTATGGAATAAAGAGTTAATAACTCTCTCCCAAGTATATGTGGTTCATATGATTTAGAGAAGAATTTCAATGCAAAATTATGTAAAAAAAGTTTTTAATTCTTAAAATCACCTTCAAAGTTATCCAAGATCTAGACCCTATATAACTCTTCAGCTTCATCTTTCAGCCAGTTTTTACCTTTCCCCACTATTCTGCATCATATGTTCTAGCAAAGCTACACTTCTTCTCACTTTTAAATTAAACTTCTTTTAAGTGATAAAACATTCTGTCTCTGTCTCACCCTNACTCTCTCCCAAGTATATGTGGTTCATATGATTTAGAGAAGAATTTCAATGCAAAATTATGTAAAAAAATTCCAGTGATACTTAAATCATTTCAGAATATTGGAGGATAAATGAAAACTTGTTAATTTTTATTTTAATAAAATATAGTAAGACACCAATATAAATGAAAAAGAAAATAAAGACTAGTCTACTTTATGAATATTAAGGCCAGAATGTTAATTTTAGTAAATAGAACAGCATAATAGTAAAATAATACAAGATAATAATATAATTTATCATATTAATGTATCAACCAAAAGTTCATATGATTTTTTCTATAAGAAGCAAGCAATTGATAAAATATTTCTGTTCATCTTTATTTTTAATAAAATATAGTAAGACACCAATATAAATGAAAAAGAAAATAAAGACTAGTCTACTTTATGAATATTAAGGCCAGAATGTTAATTTTAGTAAATAGAACAGCATAATAGTAAAATAATACAAGATAATAATATAATTTATCATATTAATGTATCAACCAAAAGTTCATATGATTTTTTCTATAAGAAGCAAGCAATTGATAAAATATTTCTGTTCATCTTTATTGAAGGATATTTGCTTTAAAGAATTTGCTGTTTTCTATCAAACCTCAAAATGAATCAGCCATAGATATCATTAAGCTTAATGATAAATAAAATAAAAATAAAATAGAGATTAGTCCTATTTAGTTTCACTAATGTGGTTATTACTTAACATTGTACTGATAGTTGTAGTCAGTGCAATTAGAGGAGATAAAGGAATTGGAGACATATAAACTGTAAAATGTGAATAAAATACTACTACTCTCCTCACTCTGCTTTATATACTCAGAAAAATTAAGCAAAATGAATTAGAAATTTTCTAGGTATGTGCTAATTTGTAGAAATAACATAGTACATAATTAATATATAGAAACACTAGATCCCATGTATTTCAGTAACAGTTGTTTAGAAGATATCATAGAGGGTAATACTCCTTATAGATTAGCCAGAAAAGATAGAATTTTTGTTGTTCAGTCACTCCGTCATGTCTGACTCTTTGAGACCCCATGAACTGCAGCATGCCAGTGATCCTTTTTCCTTCTCTATTTGTCAGAGGTTGCTCAAATTGATGTCAATTGAATCAGTGATGCCATCCAAACATCTCATTCTCTGTCGTTCCCTTCTCCTGCCTTTAATCTTTCCTAGCATCAGGGTCTATTCCAATGAGTCAGCTCTTCGCATCAGGTGGCCAAAGTATTGGAGCTTCAGCTTCACCATCAGTCCTTCAAACGAATATTCTGGGATTTCCTTTACGACTGACTGGTTTGATCTCTTAGGGCTTTCTTGGTGGCTCAGCTGGTAAAGAATCTGCCTGCAATGTGGGANTTTGGTGCTGACCACTAGTTCAATTTAAAGACTTCTGAGCCACCCAACAGTTTGTCAGGTAACTGAAGCACAGAGTGGGTCTGGAAGGGAGCTACGCAGGCTGAAAGGCACTCGGCAGGATGCCTAAGGCTGGCCCTACAAGGCACTGGTGTCAGGAGCGCAGTTAGAACCCAGTCCTGGGGTGTGACCCGCCTTGAATTTCCCAGGCAAACATGAGACTTTCTCCAGGGAGAGAAGGCGGCAGCTATAAAGCAGCTTATATCACAGGACAACGTTTCAGAAATGTTTGACCAGATGTGTATAAGAGACAGGCCCCAAGCATCCTGCATCCCGCATTGAACATAGACTGGCGATTCATTTCTTACATGATAGTATACAAGAGGGTGGGATGATTTGGGAGAAAGCATCTTTTAATTTCACGGCTGCAGTCACTGTCCTCGGTAATTTTGGAGCCCAAGGAAATAAAGTCTGTCACTGTTTCCATTGCTTCCCCATCTATATGCCATGAAGTGATGGGACCAGATGCCATGATCTTAGTTTTTTGAATGTTGAGCTTTAAGCTGGCTTTTTCACTCTCCTCTTTCACCTTCATCAACAGGTTCATCAAAGATAGAATACTAGGGATAAATATCCGTGGAAAGAACCATATTTAAAAAGTACTGTGTAAAATTTGTTTTAAATAAAAACTTTTGAATTCTGCAGATCAACTAGGAAAAAATAATAAATAGAAATGCATATAGTGGTTCTGCTTAAAAAATCAGAATGCCAGTATTAAAAGTCTTATATGGCTCTTTTATATGCCTTAGGTATAGTATCTCAAATTATTGGGAAAAAGGATGTTCATTTAATAAATGAATTTTGAACAAGTGAAAGAACAAGTTAGAAAAATCATTTGACATGCATACTTCAGGCCAAGTAAGATAATATGTTTCAGTGAATGAAAGATTTAAATATAAGAAAGCTATAGAGAGACTAGAGAAAATATAGCATAACTTTTTACTAACTTTGTGATACAAAGATTTAACTGTGAAAAAGGAAAGATTCAGAGACTTGACAACATAAAACATTTTCATTTAAAAATGAGTCAAAAATAATTGAAAAAATGGAAAAAATCTATGAATTTTAATGTAGAAAATATACTTATAGAACCTTTCTTCATATAGATTTATAAAGGACAAAAGACTATAAAACTGGCAAAGACTGAACACAAAATTCCTAGAAAACTAAGTTTTAAAAAGCTTCTAAACCATTGGAACTGCTAAAAAGTTGATTATAACAGAAAGTTCAATTAAAACTTGACTGAGATATTAAATTTCATTTACTGTATTGTAAAGTATGTCTAAATTTTGATATTGCTGCTGCTAAGTCACTTCAGTGGTGTCCAACTCTGTGCAACCACATAGACGGCAGCCCAAAAGGCTCCCCCGTCCCTGGAATTCTCCAGACAAGAACATTGGAGTAGGTTGCCATTTCCTTTTCCAGTGCAGGAAAGTGAAAAGTGAAAGTGAAGTCCCTCAGTCGTGTCCGACCCTCAGCGACCCCATGGACTGCAGCCTTCCAGGCTCCTCCGTCCATAGGATTTTCCAGGCAAGAGTACTGGAGTGGGGTGCCATTGCCTGTATGTATTCCTTGGGCAGTATAATTTGATAAAATCTCTATGGAGGTCAAATTGCCATCATTTAGCACTCTATCAATTCATCTATCCTTTGATGCAGCAATACCAGTCTGAGAATCTGGAAATTTTTCCTGGAGGTAAACAAATACAATGCATTGAAAATGACAAATGTTATTTGTAGTCTTGTTAGAAAACAGAAAATAAACAACACCCCCCTGCCACACAGCAAAAAAAAAAAAAAGTAGGGAAATTTACATCCATAGCCTACAAGTCCGTCATCTGTAAATCATTTGAATAAGTGATATTTTAGTTTATAAAATGGAATATGATGAAACTGGTGGAGGGAGGGGGAGAGAGAGAGTGAGATAAATCTATTTGCATTTATATGAAGCATTCCAAAATATGCTTCCTTGATGGTTCAGTGTGAAAAGTTTCCCTACAATACAGGAGACCTGGGAGATGTCTGGGTCTGGAAGATCCCCTGTGTGTGAAAGTGAAAATGTTAGTTGCTCAGTCATGTCTGACTCTTTGTGACCCCCATGGGCTGCAGCCCCCCAGGCTCCTCTGTCCATGAACTTCTCCAGGCAAAAATATTGGAGGAGGTTGCCATTTCCTTCTCCAGGGGATCTTCCTGATCCAGGGACCAAACCCAAGTCTCCTGCACTGCAGACAGATTCTTTACCATCTGAACCACCAGAGAAGCCCAGAAGCTCTGAGTTTCATGTAGAATAGTAAAGTAGAAACAATAATATCTGCTGTACCAATAATATGGAATTGTTATAAAATATAATGAGAACAGATTTTGTGAAAGAATGTGGTAAACTATAAAAGATTTAGTGGATCTAATTTTGCATGTTTTACTAAAATATTAATTGGAGTGTATTACAAAATGAAACCATATCTCCCTCAACATATATAATTCATACTATGTTATATAACCATGACCTAAAATTGTGATTATAAAGTTGACTAATACAGTTGCTGTTATTATAGACTTTAATAGGAAGATTATGCATATGCAGAATTTATTTTTCTTTCTAATTAAAAAATGATTTATAAGGCCTATGTTCTTTTATCTGCTTTGCTATAAAATTTTCAAACCCACCTGTTTAGTTTATTAAAGGAATTAATTGCTTTTTCCATCTTCCATTTCTAATTTCTGCTACCAAGTGACAAATTGTTGGTTTTTGTTACTACATTTATGGTTTCTCCTTAGCAATTGGGAAGATTCCCAAAGGATATCTGAGCCATGGCATGTCAGAGTATTTTAAGTTTCCACATTTATTAGGGTAAATCTTTTGAGATTTTGCAAATATTATAGGTATTGTGAAAACTAATTAAAAATTATATGAATCCACTTAATTTAAAATTTCTCAGAAATTTTTTAGACTTTGAAACACGCAGGAAATCAAAATAACTCAAAATCCTGCCTTAAATGTTAACTATTTCTCACATTATCTTTTGAATGTTCAAAGCACTGTAGAACATCTGAAGCAGACCAGGGAATAAAGACCTTGGTCCGAAGCTTCCTAGATCTTATACTGTTTTATGTTTTGTTTTCTGAAGTTCAGTTCCTCAGTTCCTCTGATTTACTATGCTGTCTCTTGAAGGTTCTGTTAAGAAACTCTCAGTCCTACCACTATCTCTCAGTGCCCCTTGGATTTATTCATCTTCATTTCACAGCTAGATGACCTGTACAATGTCAGTTTAGGACTGTATTACTTCCTATATTTCCGATCAATGGGATCCCCAGCACTTTTCAAAATCCACTGCTCAAAGAAGTCCCTCAAATAATAGTTTTCAGAAAAACCAAGTTGAATACAATTATAATTAAGTATAAAAGAAAAAGAAATGAAATCATAACCTTAAGAGAAAATTGTCAAAAGTGACCAGGGTAAAAACAGTGTCTGGAAAACTGTAAACATTAGTTTAAAACCTGTTGAAAGAACGCAAGAATAAGTGAATAAATATTAGGCTTATTATTGAGCACCCACTTTAAGTTTTAAAGAGGAAACCTACAAATCAGATTATTAGTGAATTTGGCAACATGGATATTTGGAATATTAGAAGTTATTTCACATTTGTTTTGTTTCTACAAAAGAAGCAAATACTTAGCAAATACTAAAGCTGACCAAAACTCAGACAAATAAATATCTTGACATATCAATGTGCTGGTATGTGCTGGTGATCAGAAGAAGAGAAAGTGATGGAGAAATAGTACTTCTCCAGAAATATCACTGAAGCTGAAACCTGACTGTTTTGTACAACTGTATGTGAGGAGCACTTTTTACAGATTGGAGTATATTATACTTATATGAAACAAGTATTGCAAAGTGGTATGAAGAATTTTTTGAAAAAAGACTGAAAATTTCATGCCAAAACTCTATGAAATCTTTACTTAAGTAACATAGCCTTTGTATCAGAATTTAGAATGCTATTTTTATTTTATAATAAACTGAGTTTCATGCAAACGTAAGGAACATGGTTTCAGAGAATTCTCCCTAGAGACTCACTAAGAATGATTAAAAGGTTATACATATAAAGTGCTCTTTACAGTGTTCTCTACAAACAAGAAAGAAAATAAACATTTGAGAAAGACAGCCTAATTGATCATATTTCTTTCAAAAACATTGAGCAAAAGCTAATTACAGTAGATCCAAAGTGAAAGTGAAGTCACTCAGTCATGTCCGACTCTTTGCGACCCCATGGACTGTAGCCTACCAGGCTCCTCTGTCCATGGGATTTTCCAGGCAATAGTACTGGAGTGGATTGCCATTTCCTTCTCCAGCGGATCTTCCTGACCCAGGGATGGAACCCAGGTCTCCGGCATTGTGGGCAGAAGCTTTACCATCTGAACCACCAGGGAAGTCCAAAGTGTCTTTTAATTTGTATTTCTAGATAAAGAAAAGCTATTGTCTTGTGCATTAATCAGTGTGGGAAGTTATAATAAAGAACTCACAGGCTTTTGGAGAGGGGAGGTGAGGAACATAAACTATTATACGCAAAGCCTTTAGAACTGGGTCTGGAACACAATAAACCTATGTACTCATTAGCTAGTAACAAATGTAGTAATCGTGGTGGTAGTAGTAAAGCTACTATCCCTATTTTAGCTATGCCTAGCATAACAAAGGAGAAGGCAATGGCACCCTACTCCAGTACTCTTGCCTGGAAAACCCCATAGACGGAGGAGCCTGGTAGGCTGCAGTCCACGGGGTCGCTAGGAGTTGGACACGACTGAACGACTTCATTTTCACTTTCAGGCATTGGAGAAGGAAATGGCAACCCACTCCAGTGTTCTAGCCTGGAGAATCCCAGGGACCGGGGAGCCTGGTGGGCTGCCGTCTCTGGGGTCACACAGTCGTGCCATTGGACACGACTGAAGCGACTTAGCAGCAGCAGCAGCAGCATAACAAAAAATTCATACAATTTCTATCATAAAGCTAAGACTTTCTCATGAAAAAAAGCAAGAAGAAATTAAAATATATAGTCCAATTCAGTTCAGTCACTCAGTCGTGTCCGACTCTTTGCGACCCCATGAATTGCAGCACACCAGGCCTCCCTGTCCATCACCAACTCCTGGAGTTCACTCAAACTCAGGTCCATTGAGTCGGTGATGCTCTTTACTAGAGAATAAAGAAACCTTAATTAATAGAAATAATTTCTCCAAGACAGGAAGTGTTGTCAAGGATACTATCACTATATGTATGCCTTATGTACTATTTTTAATAATGTATTTTGGTATCTGATCCTATAGCACACTGCAGTTCTCTATATTTGTGTCAGTTTCCATTTGTATCCAAAGTAGTACCCTGATATAATCTATGTACTATGGAAAACATTTGGCATTAAGAAAAAATAATAATAATGCAAACTTGATTCAGTTTTACAATATATTAAAGGTAGATCTCTATCATAATCTTTAACAATCTGTTTCTAAAGTGTAATAAGGTCTTCCCTGGTAGCTCAGCTGGTAAAGAATCTGCCTGCAATGCAGGAGACTGCAGTTTGATTCCTGAGTCTGGACATTCCTCTGGAGAAGGGATAGGTTTACCCACCCCAGCATTCTTGAGCTTCCTAGGTGGCTCTTATGGTGAAGAATCCACCTGCAATGTGGGAGACCTGGGTCCGATCCCTGGGTTGGGAAGATCCCCTGGAGGAGGGCATGTAAGCCCATTCCAGTGTTTTTGCCTGGAGAATCCCCAAGGACAGCGGAGCCTGGCAGGCTACAGTCAATGAGGTTGCAGAGTCTGACACAACCAAATGACTAAGCATAGCACAAAGTGTGAAAAAAACCTGTAACTATAGGAAGTAAGCTTTTCATTTGAGTTTTTGGGGTTGGAGAGAGCACAGCTTATAAACTCTGCAAGTGAGAATGGAATTCAGATGATGATCAATGTATTTTGGAAATCTATTACAATATGAATTTTTCTGTGATGCTGGGATCCATCACATCCTAGAACACTCTACCATCATAGCTAAAAGGCCAGATACATTATATATGTGGGCAGGAATCTAAGCTTGGCCAATCTGAACCCCCCCTCCCCCCACAAGACTGTAATGAATCAGTGTAAAAAGAAAACAGAAACAGTTTAAAATCCATTCTTCTGATGATACTGATGATAACAGTAACATCTCAGTGGTGTCCAGTGGTGGGGCCACCGAACCAACTCATTTTTGAGTTCTTTCTAATTAATTCAGTTGCCTAGAAACTCTTAACTCTTCCTAGTATTCTGAGATGAATTTTCTAGCACTTGTTTCTGTGAGCAACCACAGAGCTTTTCTAATAAATTCGATTTCCATTTAATTAGCCAGAGTCATTTGAGAACATTTGCATCTAAAAGTTTGTTTGTTACAGGTAAGAACCTCTAAATGTAGGGAATTTAAGTGAGTTGATTATCTTGAACATTTGAGGCTAGAGGAAGCACATATTTAATAATCAGAGTTTGGGTAAGTGACACATAAGAATAACCAAATAATCATACATATTTATCTGGAAATAAAATAAATGATTGAGGATAGAATCACCAATATCACAGACGAGTATGACAGGCAGACGGAATGTCAGAGTGAGAGAGCTGCTAATATTGAACTTGTATAGCTCTAAAAAGGAAATGACCAGCTCAGATAACTAACATCCTGAGGCACCAAAAGGATCTTCAGGATTTTATTTCTTTACAAAATTGATCTCTTATACTTCGACGTTGCAAGGTGAAGTAACTGAAAACCTAATGTGAAGTTTTATCCTTTAGGTTACTGAATTTAAATGTTTCTTATTTTGCAATCTTTCTCTGGTTCTGTTCTAAAATTTAAGGCATTTATTATTTGCATGGCATATGCAAATAATTAAACATAAAATAGAGTTTAGAAATTTTTGAATCTCTCCAAATCTCCAAAATGTTACTGAAAACCCTTTGTAACCAAAGTACTGTTTTCCCCTTGCTGATGAGACAGATTTTTTTTTCTTAATTAAATAAATTGCAATGTCCTAAATGAAGGAAGGGAATTACAAGGGAGATAAGACATATTCCTCTTATTTTGGTCTCATATTTGTTTCTTTTTATCTCTGCAATTATGTTTAGAATGAATTTCAGACATGCTGTTGGGAGTGGTGGAACAATTTCAAGATACAGAATAAGTAAAATAACTATTTATATTTTGTTAGGAAGATTTGTCTAATATATGTATGGAAACTATTTTGAAAATATTTGTGAGGATAGCGTCTGATAGTGCTTGACTAATAAGACAATAATTGTATTTTGAATAAAGCTAAACTGATGAAAGTTTGGATTAGTTTTGCTAACCCTAGCAATAAGGCATTGTTCATATTTTCATACACTTCTTGTCTGAAAATTGGATTCAGCGGTAAATAAAGATGAGGTACCAAAAGTTGCTTGGTTTTGTACTGGGAAATGAATCCAATAATTTAGGGAAATAGAAGTGATGCAGTGAACTTTAAATATTTAACTCACCCACTACACTTCTTATCCTAGGGGACCCCATAAACCATTCTGTACTAAAGCCTGATAATATATATTTGTGTTTAGGGAGGTCCCAAGACCATTTCCAGACTCAGTGATTCACTAGGAGGACTCATAGGATGCAGCATTTAGTTGCACTCAGGGCTGTGACTTATCATAACAAAAGGATACAAAGCAGAGTCAGCAAAGGGAAAATGTGCATTGCAGGGATGTCCAGAGGAATCCAAGCTCAAGTTTCCAGGAGTCCTATCTAAGTGGAGTCACTTAGGACATGTTTAATTCCTCTAGCAAGGGGTTGGACAATATTGTGAAATGTTGTCTACCAGGTATGCTTACTAGAGATTCCATGCTCAGTGTTTTCAGTGAGATCTGGTCACATAGGTCCTTCATAGAAAGTCCACATAGAAGAAGTGGGTTCTTCTTAGAAAGTACCAACTTCACTACTTCAGACTTTCAAAAGTAAATCAGGTATTCAACAAACACCGTATTGGTTATACAAACTGTGTAGGCATGGTGAGTCACATCTATCAGCTCTCAGACTTGTGAAAAACGTGAAAGTCCCAGGCTATACAGTCCATGAAATTCTCCAGGCCAGAATACTGGAATGAGTGACCTTTCCCTTCTCCAGGGGATCTTCCCAACCTAGGGATCAAATTCCAGTCTCCCATATTGTGGGCAGATTCTTTACCAGTTTAAGCCACAAGGAAAGGCCAAGCGTACTGGGGAGGGTAGCCTATCCCTTCTCCAGAGGATCTTTCTGACACAAGAATCAAACCAAGGTCTCCTGCATTGCAGGCGGATTCTTTACCAACTGAGCTATCAGGAAAAGACTTGTGAGAACTCTTCTAAAGTTTAGTCCCTAGAAACCAGCCAATCCCACAAGTAGGCCTTTCTAAGGAAAATAGTTTCAAGCCTACTACATTCATTCTTTTCTGTCCAGCTTGTGAGAAGACTACAGTATCTTTGAAAAATGCTCAGTGTCTCTGCAATGTAGCTCTGCCTTCTGATGTGAAGTTTTATATTTGAAAAAGGACCTTTATTTTAAGTGGGGATGAGAGGTAGCAGGGTGATGGCTGAGAAGACTCAGCACTTAGCTTCCACTTGTTCAGAGTCCAAATGAACATGGTTTATCTCAAGAAGCAAAAGGATAAACATAGTAAACAAAATAGTCTGAGTCTAAAGGATCTTTCTTCATGGCTGTTGTTCATAGTGTCCTTATGAATAGCAGATGAACAGATAAGGGGATACTTGGGCTTCATAATCAAAAGAAATGCAAAATTTTCAGTTCTAGTGAGCCTAGTTAATTCATATAACCATTAAAAGAGTGAGTTACAAACCCACACCCAGTTATCAATTTAAGAAACTGAGTATTTTTGAATGAAGGGAGACTGGACTCACTTAAGGAAGGATAATCTAGTCAAATAATATATAATTACTATGATGATCCCTCTAACCCTGCCCTCAGTTGATCTGCCTCTGTTGTTCCAAGTAACTGTGAATCATAAAGGAATGTATGGAGATTATGGACTTATTAGACACTTCTATGGTAAGTTTGAAAACCTAACATTGCCTGTTACTTACTTGGTTTAGTCACTAAGTCCTGTCCAACTCTTGTGATACCACGGACTGTAGCCCACCAGACTCCTCTGTCCATGGGATTTTCTAGGCAAGAATACTGGAGTGGGTCGCCATTTCCTTCTCCAGAGTTACTAACTTATTTATCTTAATTTTAAATTCCACATTAAAACCCTTACTTCTTTAAGCCTGTAGTGGTTGTGTGTGGTATTTAATTGAATCCTGACTGATGAACTTGTTCTGAGATTTTCATGGTTCCTTTGGTATAAATTTATCACTGAAGCCCATTGGGAAATGTGTAAGCGGCTTGTAATGGTAAAGTAATACCACTGTTAAGCTCATCAGTCTTATGTTGGCCCAGTGGAACGCATCAATTGTAATGTTTCCCATTTGTGAATGATGAGTAGGAATGCATCTTCTCAATTAACAGATATTCTAATACTTGCTTTCTTATCTGAGGTAACTCATGTTTATAAAAAAGACCAACTTAAGTTCCTAGAATACTTCTCTATGCCAACACTGAATCAAAATCAACACTATATCCCTATGGGAATCATATATCATAAAACTAGAAAGTTTCAGAAGTGATCACCCAGTACATTCCCATGTATCTCTTCAGTTTGGCTGAGACAAAAAAAAGAGATTTTTTTTTCCTGAAGAATTATAGAGCTTTATCATGAACTTAATTAGATGATTTTTTTTCTATTTGCAACTATTGTTCCAAATATGCTTTGCTTACTAAAGCAAATCAATACAGCCCCTGGCATCTGGTATGCTCTTATTGATCCAGAGATAGCTTTTTTCCCCTCTAAACCAGTAAACAGCAAACATAAAAAGCATTCTGCTTTCACCTGGCAGGGACAGCAGCTCAGCAGGGTACTCCTAATTTAAGTCACCATCTACTTTTGAAATATCTCGGAAAGCAGGAAGTAGAAGTTATCTCTAAAAGGTATTGGTAAGAAAAATTATTTTCTAAGAACATATGACAAATCTATGAAAATACAGAGATTTTTTTTCCTCTTGTTAAATGTTCTACAAATATAGTGATTTGCAGCATATTGGGATATCCTATTTAAAGGGTCAAATAAATGGATGCATAGTAGAACCAATTTTACTAAGAAAAGCTAAAACAGCTAGTGAGTTTTAATAAGAATCTGTATCCAATTCAAATTACATTTGAGTGGGCTACTCCAATTAATTTAAGTGTTATTGAATAGCTTTTACCTTTACATTCTTTACCTAACCTTTAGATTTTAACTGGAACAGTTTGATATTCAGCTTTATGACTTAGGAGATCCAATGATACTGTGAATTTCTGTAGTAGAATGATTTTTTTTCTTTTTTTTAAGCATGAAAAGATCTAATAGACAACTCACAGTAAAGGCCCTGGTTTCTTCTTCCATTCCTTCTTTTTTTCCTTCTTTCTTTCATTAATGGCATTCCTACTTTAATAAGTGGTGGTTCTCTTTTGAGGAAGGTCCTTCATCTGCTTCTCAGCCCTTATAAAGTTTCAACAGCTAATCATGGGATAACAAATGAACATGCTATCTACCAAGCTGTCCATCATCAAGTGGATACTGTCTATCCACTTAACCTTAAAAACAGTTTGCTCTGCAGCACTCTATTTTCAAGTGAGTGTACGTTTTATGACAACAGACCTAAAGTTGCTCTGAAATCACAAACTTGCTGTAAGCAGAAACTCTTACATCCTCAGTACTTTGGTTTCACTTCTACTCTGTTCTTTATTTACACTCAAGAATTCATGTAGAATGCCTTGTTATTAATTGAATGAATTGGAAAATATGAGCCTAATTTACAAATGATTTTACTGAATATAACATCCAAAGGTCATTGTTGTGCCATTAGAGAATCATTCAGAAATGTCATGATCACTTAACAGGGAAGTCCTCTTAATGATGCAAAAAACTTAAAGCAGGAATATTATTTCTTTTATGTCTGGAAGATGGGATGGCTTGAGGTAAAAATCCTCAAGGATTCATGGGCACTGGGTAGGTAATGCTTAGGTTTTATGACCAGAAATTTGGAAGGGGCAAAAATTGGAGAATTAGTGATAAAGATGCCTCATGAATAAGTAGACGACAGGACCTCACAATATTTGTAAAATATCAGTTTCATATACATATTCACTAAATGTCCTGCACTGGAGGAAGTTTTTAATGTCTGATGAAAAAGCACATTTAATTGTATGAATCAGTAATCTGTAGGTGAGTTAAAATAAGGCATTGTTGCATATGACATAGAACAGATAAAAGAGTCACAACTTTAAAAACTTAGATAGGTATTTTTTACTCACAAGAAACACTTTGGACTATATAATCCATGACTGTCATGGTGGCTTCATAGTTTTAAGTGAACTAGTTTCCTTTTAATTACTGTCTGATTATTTTATTACCATGTCTTTCGAGTTCAGCTTGTGGTGCACAAGTGTTGCTGGAGTTCAACACATCCTTTTTGTGTGCCAAAAAGCAAGAATGAGGAAAGGCTGGAATACAAAAGGATCCACATATCAGCTAACTGGATCACGTTACACACAATGTTTTGGAACTCTTTCACAATATTTTAATTTTTGTGTCATTGACCAGAACTTAGCCATGTCATCTCACATAAATGAGAGACAAAGAAATACAGGCTTTTACCTAGACACATTGCTGCTCTAGATAAAACTCTGGATTCTGTTACTAAGAATATACAAAGGTATATTCAGTGGCAACTAGTCCTGTTTCAACCTGTTTTACTTGCCATTGACACTTGATTAATATCTTTATTGGGGAAAAAACAAGCTATTTTGGCAGAGATAAACACTACGTGTAGAATCAACAACATGGATATGTGTACTGCAAAGGCTTACCTGACATCCACCACAGCAGAAAGTCTTACTGCAGTTTGCAAGAACAAGAAAACTAGGGTGAAATCAGTAATAAATATGTACTCTTATTTAGGTATTAATATATGGTTTACTTCTTCCTTAGTGAAAGTTACAGATCTGGGAACTGTGAGACTGGGATGATATCTGTGATGATCACACTCAATTACCTATACATAAGAATTTTCCAGGTCACTGTATCTTTCCTTTTTAATTGAATTATAGTTAATTTGCAATGTTGTATTAGTTTCACCTGTAAAACAGATTGGAATATATGTATGCTGCTAAGTCATGTCCAACTCTGTGTGACCCCATAGGCAGCAGCCCACCAGGCTCCCCCATCCCTGGGATTCTCCAGGCAAGAACACTGGAGTGGGTTGCCATTTCCTTCTCCAATGCATGAAAGTGAAAAGTGAAAGTGAAGTCGCTCAGTTATATCTGACTCTTAGCAACCCCATAGACTGCAGCCTACCAGGTTCCTCCATCCATGGGATTTTCCAGGCAAGGGCACTGGAGTGGGGTGCCATTTCCTTCTCTGATATATATGTATATATATATATACACACAAATATGAATTTTATTTTTAAAATTGTTTTCATTATGGGTTATTACAAGAATAATGAATATAATTCCTTGTGCTATACAGTAGGTCATTGTTGTTGATCTATTTTATTTATAGTAATATTCATTTGCTAATCCCAAAACAGTTAATTTATCTCCATTACCCACCCTCTGCTCTCTCATTTACTAACAATAAGTTTGTTTTCTGTATATGTGTGAGTCTATTTCTATTTTGTAAATTAGTAAATATATATTCTCACTCTGCTTATTTAACTTATATGCAGAGTACATCATGAGAAATGCCAGGCTGGATGAAGCACAAGCTGGGATCGAGACGGCCAGAAAAATATCAATAACCTCAGATATACAGATGACACCACCCTTATGCCAGAAAGCAAAAAACTAAAGAGCCTCTTGATGAAAGTGAAAGAGGAGAGCGAAAAAGTTGGATTAAAACTCAACATTCGGAAAACTAAGATCATGGCATCCGGTCCCATCACTTCATGGCAAACAGATGGGGAGGCAATGGAAACAGTGTGTGACTTTATTTTTTTGGGCTCCAAAATCACTGCAGATGGTGACTGCAGCCATGAAATTAAAAGACGCTTACCCCTTAGAAGAAAAGTTATGACCAACCTAGATAGTATATTCAAAAGCAGAGACATTACTTTGCCGATTAAGGTCCATCTAGTCAAGGCTATGGTTTTTCCTGTGGTCATGTATGGATGTGAAAGTTGGACTGTGAAGAAGGCTGAGCACCAAAGAATTGATGCTTTTTAACTGTGATTTTGAAGACGACTCTTGAGAGTCCTTTGGACTGCAAGGAGATCCAACCAGTCCATCCTAATGCAAATCAGTCCTGAATATTCATTGGAAGGACTGATGCTGAAGCTGAAACTCCAATACTTTGGCCACCTGATGTGGAGAGCTGAAAGACCCTGAAAAGAACTCATTTGAAAAGACCCTGATGCTGGGAAAGATTGAATGCTTGAGGAGATGGGGACGACAGAGGATGAGATGGTTGGATGGCATCACCAACTCAATGGACATGAGTTTAAGTAAGCTCCAGGAGTTGGTGATGGACAGGGAGGCCTGGTATGCTGCAGTCTGTGGGGTCTCAAAGAGTTGGACACAACTGAGCAACTGAACGGAACTGAACTGAATCAGAGAAGAAAAAGAAATAAAAAGAATCCAAATTGCAAAAGAAATAAAACTGCCACTATTTGCATATAACATGATACTATACAGAAAACATCCTAAAGATGCTGCCAGAAAACTACTAAAACTCATCAATAAATTTGGTAAAATTGCAGGACTCAAGATTAATATACAAAAATATCTTGCATTCCTTTACACTAATAATATAAGATCAGAAACAGAGATTACTATCACATAAAAAAAAAAAAGAACTAGAACTAAAGCTACCCAAGGAGCCAAAAGATCTATACGCAGATAGCTATAAGATACTGATTAAAGGAAAGATAACACAAACAAATGGAGATATAGATATACCATATTCAAAGACTGAAAGAATCAGTATTGTGAAAATGACTATACTACTTAAAACAATCTACAGATTCAATGTAATCTTTATTAAATAACTAATGACTTTGTTCACAGAATTTGAACAAAAAATTTTATAATTTGTATGGAAACACAAAATACTTCAAAAAGCCAAACAAGCTTTAGAAAGAAACAAGGAACCAGAGGAATCGTTCTCCCTGATTTCAGAGTGTATTATAATGCTACAGTAATCAAAAAGTATGGTTGTTGTTGTTCACTTGCTAAGTCGTGACTGAAACTTTGTGACTCCATGAACTGTAGCATGCCAGTCCTCTCTGTGCTTCACTATCTTCCAGAGTTTTCTTAGACTCATGTCTTTTGAATTGGTGATGCCATCTGACCATCTCATCCTACGTTGTCCCATTCTCTGCCTGCCTTCAATCTTTCCTAAAATAGAAATATAGATCAGGGGAACAGTATAGCAAGTCCAGAGATAAAAGTTGCAACTATGGTGATCTATCCTATGACAACTACAATCACAGAAATCTAATGAAACTGATCACATGGGCCACAGCCTTGTCTAACTCAGTGAAAATATGGAGCCATGCTGTGTAGGGCCATCCAAGACAAACAGGTCATGGTGGAGAGTTCTGACAAAATGTGGTAAAATGGAGAAGTGAATGGCAAACCACTTCAGCATTCTTTCCATGAGAACCCCATGAACAGTATGAAAAAGCAAAAAGATATGACAACGAATAATGAACTTCCCAGGTCGGCAGGTGCCCCAAACTCCAGAAACAATGAAGAGAGGCAAAGCAAGGAGGGGGTTCAGGACGGGGAACACGTGTATACCTGTGGTGGATTCATGTTGATATATGGCAAAACCAATACAATATTGTAAAATAATTAGCCTCCAATTAAAATGAATAAATTTATATTAAAAAAGTAACACCAAACTGTGTATGTATCTGGTTATAGAAGTCAAGTCCAATGCTGTAAAAGAACAACATTGCATCAGTTCAGTCACTCAGTCATGTCAGACTCTTTGTGACACCATGGACTGCAGCACACCAGGCCTCCCTGTCTACCACCAACTCCTGGAGTTTACTCAAACTCATGTCCATTGACTCAGTAACATTTACTGAGTCAATCATCTCATCCTCAGTTGTTCCCAACTCCTCCCACCTCCAATCTTTCCTAGTATCAGGATCTTTGCAAATAAGTCAGTTCTTCACATCAGGTGGCCAAAGTATTGGAGTTTCAGCTTCAGCATCAGTCCTTCCAATAAAGGTTCAGGACTGATTACTTTTAGGATGGACTGGTTGGATCTCCTTGCTGTCCAAGGGACTCTCAAGAGTCTTTTCCAATACCACAGTTCAAAAGCATCGATTCCTCGGTGCTCAGCTCTCTCTATAGTCCAAATCTCACATTCACAGATGAATACTGGAAAAATGATAGTTTGACTACACGGACTTTTGTTGGCAGAGTAATGTCTCTGCTTTATAATAAGCTGTCTCGGTTGGTCATAGCTTTTCTTCCAAGAAGCAAGTATCTTTTAATTTCATGGCTACAGTCACCATCTGCAGTGATTTTGGAACACAAAAAAGTAAGTGCTTCCACTGTTTCCCCATCTATTTGCCATGAAGTGATGAAACCAGATGCCATGATCTTAATTTTCTGAATGTTGAGTTTTAAGCCAAATTTTTCACTCTCTTCTTTCATTTTCATCAAGAGTCTCTTTAGTTCTTTGCTTTCTACCATAAGGGTGGTGTTATCTGTATATATGAGGTTATTGATATTTCTTTCAGCCATCTTGATTCCAGCTTGTGCTTCATCCAGTCCTGCATCCCTTATGATGGACTCTGTATATATGTTAAATAAGCAGAGTGACAATATACAGCCTTGATGTGCTTCGTTCCCAATTTGGAACCAATCTGTTGTTCCATGTCCAGTTATAACTGTTGCTTCTTGATCTGCATACAGATTTCCCAGGAGGCAAGTAAGGTGGTCTGATATTCCCATCTCTAAGAATTTTTCACAGTTTGTTGTGATCCATAGAGTCAAAGGATGTGGCATAGTCAATAAAGCAGAAGTAGATATTTTTCTGGAACTCTCTCTTTTGTTTTTTTTGATGATCCAAGATGTTGGCAATTTGATCTCTGGTTCCTCTGACTTTTCTAAATCCACTGGAGATGGGAATGGCAAACCACTTCAGTATTCTTGCCTTGAGAGCCCCATGAACAGTATGAAAAGACAAAAAGATAGGACACTGAAAGATGAACTCCCCAGGTCATTAGGTGCCCAATATGCTACTGGAGATCAGTGAACTAACCCCAGAAAAAATGAAGAGATGGAGCCAAAGCAAAAACAAAACCTTGTTGTGGGTGTGACTGGTGATGGAAGTAAAGTCCGATTATATAAGCAGTATTGCATAGGAACCTGGAATGTTAGGTCCATGAATCAAGGCAAATTGGATGTGATCAAACAGGAGATGGCAAGAGTGAACATTGACACTTTACAAATCAGCGAACTAAAATGGACTAGAATAGGTGAATTTAACTCAGATGACCATTATATCTGCTACTGTGGGCAAGAATCCCTTAGAAGAAATGGAGTAGCCATCATAGTCAGCAGAAGTCTGAAATGCAGTTCTTAGATGCAATTTCAAAAATGACAGAATTTTTGTTTCCAAGGCAAACCATTCAATATCACAGTAATCCAAGTCTATGCCCCAACCATTAATGCTAATAAAGCTGAGGTTGATTGGTTCTATGAAGACCTACAGAAATAACACCCAAAAAAGATGTCCTTTTTATTATAGGAGACTGGAATGCAAAGATAGGTAGTCAAGAAGCACTTGAAGTAACAGGCAAATTTGGTCTTGGAATGTAGAATGAAACAGGGCAAAGGGTAATAGAGTTTTGCCAAGAGAATGCACTGGTCATAGCATACACCCTCTTCCAACAACACAAGAGAAGACTCTACATATGGATATCATCAGATGGTCAATACCAAAATCAGAATGAATATATTATTTGCAGCCAAAGATGGAGAAGCCCTATACAGTCAGCAAAAACAAGACCAGGAACTGATTATGGTTCAGATCATGAGCTCCTGATTGTCAAATTCAGACTTAAATCGAAGAAAGTAGGGAAAACTACTAGACCATTCAAGTATGACCTAAATCAAATCCCTTACAATTATACAGTGGAAGTGACAAAAAGATTCAGGAGATTACATCTGATAAACAGAGTGCCTGAAGAACTATGGATAGAGGTTCATGACATTGTACAGAAGGCAGTGATCAAGACCATCCAAAAGAGAAAGAAATGCAAACAGGCAAAATGGTTATCTGAGGAGACCTCATAAATAGCTGTGAATAGAAGAGAAGCATAAAGCAAAGGAGAAAAGGAAAGATATATCCACTGAATGCAGAGTTCCAAAGAATAGCAAGTAGAGATAAGAAAGCCTTCCTCAGAGATCAGTGCAAAGTTATAGAGGAAAACAATAGAATTGGAAAGACTAGAGACTTGTTCAAGAAAATTAGAGATACCAAGGCAAATTTTCATGCAAAGATAATCACAATAAAGGACAGAATTTTTTTGAACCTAAAAGAAACATGATATTTAGAAGAGGTGGCAATAATACACAGAAGAACTATACAAAAAAGATATTTATGACCCAGATAACCTCAATGGGGTGATAACTCACCTAAAGCCAGACATCCTGGAATGCAAAATCATGTGGGCCTTAGGAAGCATCATTATGAACAAAGCTAGTGGAGATGATGGAAAACCAGATGAGCTCTTTCAAATCCTAAAAGTTGATGCTGAGAAAATGCTGCACTCAATATGTCAGCAAATTTGGAAAGCTCAACAGTGGCCATAAGAAGGAGAATGTCCGTTTTCATTCCAATCCCAAAGAAAGGCCATGCCAAAGAATGTTCAAACTACCTCACAATTGCCCTCATCTCACACACTAGCAAAGTAATGCTCAAAATTCTTCAAGGCAGCCTTCAGCAGTACATAAACTGTGAAATTCCACATCTTCAAGCTGGATTAAGGAAAGGCAGAGGAACCAGAGATCAAATTGCCAACATCTATTGGATATTGAAAGAGCAAGGGAGTTCCAGAAAAACATCTACTTCTGGTTTATTGACTATGCCCAAGACTTTGACTGTGTGGATCACTAAAAACTGTGGAAAATTCTTAAATATATGGGAATAACAGACCACCAGAGCTGCCTCCTGAGAAAGCTGTATTCAGGTCAGAAGCAAGAGTTAGATCTGGTCATGGAACAAGAGTCTGGTTCCAAATTGGGAAAGGAGCAAGTCAAAGCTGTATATTGTCACCCTGCTTATTTAAATTATATGCAAGGTACATCATGTGAAATGCCAAGCTGGATAAATCACAAGCTAAAAATCAAGGTTGCCAGGAGAAATATCAATAACTTCATATATATAGATGACACCAAACTTATGGCAGAAAGTGAAGAAGAACTAAACAGCCTCTTGATGAAAGTGAAAGAGGAGAGTGAAAATGTTGGATTAAAACTCAACATTCAGAATACTAAGATCATGGGCATCCAGTCCCATCTCTTCATGGTAAATAGATGGGGAAACAATGGAAACAGTGTGAGACTTTACTTATTTGTGCTCCAAAATCACTGCAGATGGTGACTATAGCCATGAAATTAAAAGACACTTGCATCTTGGAAGAAAAGCTATGACCAACCTAGACAGCATACTAAAAAGCAGACATTATTCTGCCAACAAAAATCAGTGTATTCAAGGCTATGGTTTTTCCTATAGTCGTGCATGAATGTGAGAGTTGGATTACAAAGAAAGCTGAGCACTGAGGAATTGGTGCTTTTGAACTGTGGTGTTGGAGAAGACTCTTGAGAGTCCCTTGGACAACAAGGAGATCCTAAAGGAAATCAGTCCTGAATATTCTTTGGAAGGACTGATGCTGAAGCTGAAACTCCAATACTTTGNAGAGTTGGATTACAAAGAAAGCTGAGCACTGAGGAATTGGTGCTTTTGAACTGTGGTGTTGGAGAAGACTCTTGAGAGTCCCTTGGACAACAAGGAGATCCTAAAGGAAATCAGTCCTGAATATTCTTTGGAAGGACTGATGCTGAAGCTGAAACTCCAATACTTTGGCCTCCTGACACGAAGAACTTACTCATTTGAAAAGATCCTAATGCTGGGAAAGATTGAATGTAGGAAAAGAAGGGGACAACAGAGGATGAGATGGTTAGATGGCATCATCCACCCAATGGACATCAATTTGAGCAAGCTCCAGGAGTTGGTGATGGACAGGGAGGCCTGGTGTGCTGAAGTCCACGGAGTCACAAGTAGTCAGACATGACTTTGCGACTGAAATGAACTTATTCTATGACAGATGTGGCCAGAATATGCAATAGAGAAAGACGGTTTCCTCTGCCCCATTAAAATTAATTTCCATGATCTGAAACTTTTTCAGGTTGTTTATACTTTTTAGGAGTTACTTGAACTTATAAAACAAATGATAATCAAAAGCTCTAGTCTCTTCCAATACAATATAAAAACTTAGATCTTTAACTATTAATTGTCTTTTCCTTATGTCCTGTCTTTTGCCAATATCTTAATATTGCCTTCCTCAACTATGGACTTACTCATTATTTAATTTTATTTGCCTTGTCTTCAACAATCTGTAATCATTTTTATTTTGTTCTTAATCTTTTTTTTTT
>SJYX01002072.1:60761-169198 GCA_006410675.1 Oreotragus oreotragus
TCACCAGTCACATCCACAGCTGGGTATTGTTTTTGCTTTGGCTCCATCCCTTCATTCTTTCTGGAGTTATTTCTCCACTGATCTCCAGTAGCATACTGGGTACCTGCTGACCTGGGGAGTTCCTCTTTCAGTATCCTATCATTTTGCCTTTTCATAGTGTTCATGGGGTTCTCAAGGCAAGAATGTTGAAGTGGTTTGCCATTCCCTTCTCCAGTGGACCACATTCTGTCAGACCTCTCCACCATGACCCACCCATATTGGGTTGCCCCGCGGGCATGGCTTAGTTTCATTGAGTTAGACAAGGCTGTGGTCCTAGTGTGATTAGATTGACTAGTTTTCTGTGATTATGGTTTCAGTGTGTCTGCCCTCTGATGCCCTCTTGCAACACCTACCATCTTACTTAGGTTTCTCCTACCTTGGGCGTGGGGTATCTCTTCTCACATTTAAGAGGGACTGTATTATTAGATATCATCCAATAGAATATGAGTTGTCCTGGCCAAGAAAATGGATTTTAGAAGAATTGGAAGTGGAAAACCTCCTAGGAATCCTCATTACTAAACAGATATTTTATAATTATCAATAAAATTTGATTTTTATGTTGGTAGTAGATAAAAACAAGGAGGAGACCCACTGTACACATGAACAAGTAGTAAGAATCAAGACCCCATGTGGTTGAGCTTGAATTCAAATATGGGGGGTATTCATTCTCCAGAATAAAGAGATGGTTTTCCATTGTCTGAAGTCAAATGCTTCCTCAGACAACCAGGCATTGAGAAAGCACATTCCAACCGAGAGTTCTGGTCCCTCATTCCAGGACTTTGAAACCATCATAAAGCATTCTTGAAGGTTAGATATGGGACAACGAGAAAGGTGAATCTTTCCCTCCACCATTTTGCCAATAATTTTTATCAACCTTTTCTCTCTCTCTTCTAATTCTCTCCTTCTTTTCCTATGAGGTCTCTTGAAGCCAAGGTTTATTTTATAGATCTTGATGGTTCAACCTGGAGGAAAGCTAAAAGAGAAACAAAGAGGAGGGTTTAGAGAATAAATAAGTTAAAATAAATATTGTAGTATTCCACCTCCAAACCAGGTAACTAAAACTGTGCCTATTTCTGGTTTAAAAATTATTAATAGTAGTAGTAGCAGCAGCAGCAGAAACATCTGTATTGATGCCAGTAGTAAGAATAGAAATCAACTTCATTGGAAACTTCCCTGGTAGCTCAGCTGGTAAGGAATGCAATGAAGGAGACTCTGGTTTAATTCCTAGGTTGGGAAGATCTGGAAAAGGGATAGGCTACCTATGTCAGTATTCTTGGGCTTCCCTAGTGGCTCAGATGGTAAAGAGTTTTCCTGCCATGGAGGAGATCTGGGTTTGATCCTTGGGTTGGGAAGATCCCCTGGAGAAGAGCATGGCAACCAACTCCAGTATTCATGCCTGGAGAATCCCCATGGACAGAGGAGTCTGGCAGGCTACAGTCTGCAGGATAGTGAAGAGTCTGAAAAGACTGAGTGACTAAGAACTCTGTATTGATGCCAGTAGTAAGAATAGAAATCAACTTCATTGGAAACTTCCCTGGTAGCTCAGCTGGTAAGGAATGCAATGAAGGAGACTCTGGTTTAATTCCTAGGTTGGGAAGATCTGGAAAAGGGATAGGCTACCTACGTCAGTATTCTTGGGCTTCCCTAGTGGCTCAGATGGTAAAGAGTTTTCCTGCCATGGAGGAGATCTGGGTTTGATCCTTGGGTTGGGAAGATCCCCTGGAGAAGAGCATGGCAACCAACTCCAGTATTCATGCCTGGAGAATCCCCATGGACAGAGGAGCCTGGCAGGCTACAGTCTGCAGGATAGTGAAGAGTCTGAAAAGACTGAGTGACTAAGAACACAGCACAGGAAGCTTGCTTTATTTATTTATTTATTTATTTATTTATTTTTATGTTGCAAATACTTAACTAAGTATTCATAGAGATTTTATAGTTTAATCCTTACAACAGACTTATTAGATGTAACAGATATTAAAATTTTGCCTAAGTAGAAGGAAGAATCTAACAGAAATTCTAGACAGAATTAACTGAGAATGGGTACAGGATCAGGTTTTAGGGACCTGCATGAATCAAAGTTTTGGTAGATAATTAGAGAGAAGAAGAGATATAAAAAATATAATTCCCCAACACTTTTTGTATGTTTAAGCTTAGCTATTTAACTACATTATTCAGATATTTTTGGAACTGATATATAATAGAGTAGATAATAACAAATTTGTCTGAAACTTGAGAATTCTTTGACACATTAAGATTTCTCTTTAGTAAGTATGGCTCAGGCAAAAGTTTGGAACCAGAAAATTACTACAGTGAAATCTTTGCTAATTCTCATATTCTATTACTCTTCCCTAATCTGTCAAAGCATCTTACAATCAAATTTCAAGAGTTTCTTTGGAAGGTTTTCAGTGCTGATACATTCTCTGCTGTGTTCTTGATACCTGTGAGGGTGGTGAATAAATTCATTTTTTATTGAATAAAATCAGGTGCTGACACCCACTGATCTGTTGGAAGAGCCATCCTCAAATACAGATAATTACCATAAAGAAGCAGACTTCCCAGTTGGTGCTAGTGGTAAAGAACCCATCTGCCAATGCAGGAGACTTAAAAGATGTGGGTTCAGTCCCCGGGTCAGGAAGATCCCCTGAAGAAAGGCATGTCAACCCACTCCAATATTCTTGCCTGGAGAATCCAATGGACAGAGAAGCCTGGTGAGCTGCAGTCCATGAGGTCACAAAGAGTCAGACATAACTAGTGAGTAAGCACAGCACAGCACCATACAGAAACACAGAAATTGCACACTTGAATGCTATTACATAAGAGTGAAGAATGTATGAATTCTATCTTAGGGAGTAAAAGTATTGTCAGAAGATTCTACCAGCTGAATATGATAGTTTGTTTTTTTTTGTTTAATCACTAAGTCATGTCCAATGCATTTGAGACTGCCATGGACTGTAGCCCATGAGACTCCTTTGTCTGTGGAGTTTCTAGGCAAGAATATTGAAGTGAGTTGTTGTTTCTTCCCACAGGAGATCTTCCCAACTCAGGTATCAAATGTGTGTCTTCTGCATTGGCAGGCAGGTCCTTTTCTGCTGCACCACCAGAGAAGCCTGAATATGACATTTACCCTGTTTAAATTGTACATTTGTACTCTTTGAAGACGGCAGGTATAAGAAGGCAGTAACAAACTTGTACTCTTATTACTTTTAATAAATATATTTTCAATTCCCTCTAAGTATACTTGCTTCTCATTCAAATATCTTTAGGAAGTAGATGTGAGACTATGATACTTATTGATAAATTATAAGATTTGTGAAGGTCGCTCAGTCATGTCCAATCTTTGCAATGCCATGGACTATACAGTCCATGGAATTCTCCAGGCCAGAACTCTGCAGTGGGTAGCCTTTCCCTCCTTCAGGGTGTCTTCCCAATCCAGGGATCTAACCCAGGTCTCTCACATTGCAGGCAGATTCTTTACCAACTGAGCCACAAGGGAAGCCCAAAAATACTGGAGTGGGTGGCCTATCCCTTCTCCAGGGGATCTTCCCAACCACGGAACTGAAATGGTGTCTCCTGCATTGCAGGCAGATTCTTTATCAACTGAGCTATAAAGGAAGCATTCTACAAGAAAGAGAAAGCTGCCCTCATATGATTTATCAGCATAAAAGGCCCGATCTACCTTTCTGGGTATTATTTTGTCAGTGTCTTGATTTGCCTTCCCTTGTACTTTCTCCCCTACTACAACTAGCACCATTTTAAAAATCGATGAATAAACAACATATAGAAGTCACAAATAGGGCAAGTTATGTAAAATATGTATTCCTTGTGAGGTTTTCAAATCATTCCCTCTTAAGTGGGTGGTAGATGCCTTTCAAGGTTTTTTGGCTTTTTCTTTTCATCGTCATCCTTAGTTGTGTGCCAAAATCTCTCTATAGTTTTAAATGGGAGAGGAAAGCTGCGGTACTCTCCTGGACTTAACAGATTAATTTTTTATGATATTTCTTCAACTTTCATTGTTATATATGGGAACTATCCTAGAATCTTAACTATTTTTTTCCTTAAAATTGTGTTTGCTACAATTGTCATTCCTTATAATCAAGTATTCAATGCATGCTTCAGAAAGGTGATTTAAGTAGGCANTGCGGTACTCTCCTGGACTTAACAGATTAATTTTTTATGATATTTCTTCAACTTTCATTGTTATATATGGGAACTATCCTAGAATCTTAACTATTTTTTTCCTTAAAATTGTGTTTGCTACAATTGTCATTCCTTATAATCAAGTATTCAATGCATACTTCAGAAAGGTGGTTTAAGTAGGCAACCTTTAAGGCTCTTTCCAACCCGAACATTATTTAATTTCATACGATTTTATCTGAAAAGCAAGAACTCCAGGGGACTGGGTGAAGGGGTTGGTGGGTGGGAAAGCTTTTACACTTAATTCCCATTAATTTTCTCTGGGTAAGTGCAATGTCAGAAAATGATGACTGAACTAATCTGTATCCTAAAGGAAGGAAAATGAAGTAATGCTTTCATGCTTCAGTGAAAAATTATGACCTAGTTTTAAAATGGATATAGTAGAATGTTACCAAGATAATTATAATGTTTACAATAAAATTTCTCTGTAAATATCTCATTTGCATATAGTTTTTTTTTGCTGACATAGACTAATGTTAACTGTTTACATACTTTCTTGAGTATCACTAGATAATTTATCACTTAAAGGAAAGTATGACAATTTAGTATCTGACCTGCTTTTAATGTAGAAGCAAACCGACTGAGCTAAAGACTTAGTATTGGTTCATTTATTTTTGAGATCAAAGGTAAGCTATTTCTTTCCATCTACACCTTCTTCAATTTCCTAATTAAAAAAAAATAGATAATAATTAGAATGTTTTTATTTCTCAGAAATGTTTGGAAGTTAGAGGGCTAGTTGTTCTTCTCACATTCCAAACACAAATACACATACACATCACACACCTAAAATGGTATATATTAGGGACACTTTTTTAAATTGCACAAAAGCATTAAAGAAACAAGGTGCATTAAAATATGAGGTCATGTTTTTAAATCATTTGCATTTGAAGGAATTTTAGGAGCAAGATAAAGTTCAGGTTTCTTGATAGTTCTTTAATAATCTCTGTATCACCTGAGACTTGCTACTAGAGACCTGCAACCTAGGAATAGATAGATGTAGATATATCCACCTCCAGTGTCTCAACACAACTTCTGATTAAGCTCTAGGAAACAAGTTACTCTTTTTTTCACACTGTTGTAAGAATCACTGCTGTAATATCCTATTTTTTGGTTTCAAAGATTGTGCCCTCAGGAGTTTTGAGAGATGTCTTACTAGTATAAGTGTTTTTCTGTGGAATATAGCTTTTGTCAGATCCTCAGGTCGCTTTCAAAACTCCTATATATTTAAAAATTACCCGCTAGTGAAAAGTATATGGAATGAAGATGATACTTAGCTGGATTTGGTTCCAAGGCCAGCCATTTACCTAGGCAAGTTTAGGAAAATTATTTAACACACCTATGAGTAACAATTGCGCTCATCTCACACGCTAGTAAATTAATGCTCAAAATTCTCCAAGCCAGGCTTCAGCAATATGTGAACCGTGAATTTCCAGATGTTCAAGCAGGTTTTAGAAAAAAGCAGAGGAACCAGAGATCAAATTGCCAACATCTGCTGGATCATGGAAAAAGGAAGAGTTCCAGAAAAACATCTATTTCTGATTTATTGACTATGCCAAAGCCTTTGACTGTGTGGATCACAATAAACTGTGGAAAATTCTGAAAGAGATGGGAATACCAGACCACCTAACCTGCCTCTTGAGAAATCTGTATGCAGGCCAGGAAGCAACAGTTAGAACTGGACATGGAACAACAGACTGGTTCCAAATAGGAAAAGGAGTACGTCAAGGCTGTATATTGTCACCCTGCTTATTTGACAGAGGATGAGATGGTGGATGGCATCATCAGCTCGATGGACATGAGTCTGAGTGAACTCCAGGAGTTGGTGATGGACAGGGAGGCCTAGCATGCTACAATTCATGGAGTTGCAAAGAGGCAGCCACAACTGAGTGACTGAACTGAACTGATGAGTCTTTTTCATCAGACTAAGGTGTAGAGTAGTTAACAGAGCCTGTGTAAAACCCACATACAGAACCTTCATCATCTGCCAGTTCTTCCCTTTTCAAGTCTTCTCTTCTTCTATAGCTACATAATGTGTGTTTTTAATCTGAATATATAGTGTGTGTAATAAAGACTATTTCCCAGGCTTCTTGGCTGTGATCATAGGAAAATGGAAATATTGTATATACCATGGGAAAAAATTCATTAGTACAGATAGCTTGCCCTTCTCTCTTTTTCCCCTTTTTCTTACCTTTTGATTGTAGTGTGGATATGATAGCTGGAACTTGAGTAGGAATCCTGAATTACAAGTTGGAAGGTTTTTGATGAGGACCACAGAATGACAAGATGAAAGAAATGTATAATTCTTGTCATTGTTAGTTTCCACTTCAGTCTTGGGGCAAATTTCTGACTTTATGTGTAATTTTTAAAAACTTTTATTATTCTGTGATCTTGATTATTCAGAGATGAAATTAATCTTGACTAATATAAGGACTTGACCAGGAGACTAATAAACATGATTAGAATGTCAAGAAAACATGGTTACAAATTCTAGATTTACTTTTATTACCTGAATAACATTTGCTCAACCAATCTATTCCTCAGTTTCCTTATTTTAAATGAGGAATACAAATATCTACTTCCTATAGATATGAACATTAAATGAGATCGTGCACAAATAGTATCTAGTGTCTGGGCAAATAAACCAAGGTACCTGGACTGTAGTGCAAGAGTCATAGTCCTCTCTCTATTTAAATTTTTATGTAAGTACATTTTTATTGAAACACATTCGTATTTACTTGCATGTACATAGTTTTGGCAACTTTCTGTCTAGAGTAACAATCCCCAACCTTTTTGGCACCAGGGACTGGTTTCATGTAAAACAGTTTTTCCATGGACCCAGGTTAGGAGTGGGGCTGATGGTTTCAGGATGATTCAAGTGCAATAAAATTCCTGCTCCTCCAAGAATCTAATGTCCCAACTAACCTGACAGGAAGTGGAGTTCAGGCATCAATGTGAGCAATGGTGAGTGTCCATTAATAGAGATGAAGCTTTGCTTGCTTGCCTGCTGCTTACCTCCTGCTGTGAGGCTTGGTTTTTTACAGTCCATGGACCAGTACCAGTTCATGGCCCCAGGACTGAGAATCTCTGGTCTAAACTAATATAATTAAATAGTTAGAACAGATTCCTTTTGACTCATGAAGCCTAAAATATTGTGCGGCTCTTCACAGAAAAAAAAAAAAAAAAAGTTTGATGACTCCTGATCAAGAATATAGGAACTCATGCCATAAGTACCTTCTACTTCTCTGTGAAACCATTGTCATATTGTTTTGCTTGTAAAGCAATTTCTTCACTGAATCAGCTTCAATTATGCATAGACTTAGGAATATGGGACTTCAGCAAGTTAGCAGTGTTTAGTTATCTAGTCTCTTTGAGTCATATGGCACACATCTTCCTCTAAGGGAAAGATGGACTACGTTCTTAGTCTTCAGTCTTAGAGAAGAGAATAACAGATTAGTTGGTACAGCAAGAAAAACATGATTCACACATTGCTGCTGGTACTTGGACCCCATGGGACCGATTTCAGCCATTCAAATCCCAGTCATATTCCTTCTCTCTTGACATTCACAACTCCAGCAAAGTAACTCTTTTTATCATGTAACATTAACATAATAAACTAAATACAGTTTGTCTCAAGCCCTCAAATTCCCGGCACTGGGAAAGCTAAGTCTTAGCTTCTGAACCATGAGGGAAGTCCCACTTGTTTTCTAATCCAAGAAAATATTTAAGGATTGTTCTCAAATGGGTACATTTAAAAGACTTAGCCATCCTCTTTTTCAGAAGTCTATTTCCTTGGATTCTGTGAAAATAACTTAGCAACATTAAATTATTCCAAAACACATTAATAATTTATTATGTGTCAGATACTATTCAAAAAACTACTAATGCAGTGACCAATAGACAAGGTCCTCATGCAGAGACAGCTCACAACCACCACCACCACCACATTTATTCCTCTAGAAATTCAGTTCAGTTCAGTTCAGTCGCGCACACGATGATATGGACTGCAGCATGCCAGGCTTCCCTGTCCATTACCAACCCCCGGAGCTTACTCAAACTCATGTCCATAGAGTCAGTGGTGCTATCCAACCATCTCGTCCTCCATCGTCCTGTTCTCCTCCTGCCTTCAATCTTCCCCAGGGTCTTTTTAAATGAGTCAAAGTATTGGAATTTCAGCTTCAACAACAGTCCTTCTTTTTATCATGTAACATTAACATAATAAACTAAATACAGTTTGTCTCAAGCCCTCAAATTCCCGGCACTGGGAAAGCTAAGTCTTAGCTTCTGAACCATGAGGGAAGTCCCACTTGTTTTCTAATCCAAGAAAATATTTAAGGATTGTTCTCAAATGGGTACATTTAAAAGACTTAGCCATCCTCTTTTTCAGAAGTCTATTTCCTTGGATTCTGTGAAAATAACTTAGCAACATTAAATTATTCCAAAACACATTAATAATTTATTATGTGTCAGATACTATTCAAAAAACTACTAATGCAGTGACCAATAGACAAGGTCCTCATGCAGAGACAGCTCACAACCACCACCACCACCACATTTATTCCTCTAGAAATTCAGTTCAGTTCAGTTCAGTCGCGCACACGATGATATGGACTGCAGCATGCCAGGCTTCCCTGTCCATTACCAACCCCCGGAGCTTACTCAAACTCATGTCCATAGAGTCAGTGGTGCTATCCAACCATCTCGTCCTCCATCGTCCTGTTCTCCTCCTGCCTTCAATCTTCCCCAGGGTCTTTTTAAATGAGTCAAAGTATTGGAATTTCAGCTTCAACAACAGTCCTTCCAATGAATATTCAGGATTGATTTCATTTAGGATGGACTGGTTAGATCTCCTTGTTGTCCAAGGGACACTCAAGAGTTTCCTCCAACACCACAGTTCAAAAGCATCAGTTCTTTGGTGCTCGGCTTTTTCTATAGGCAACTCTTACATCCATTCAAGACAACTGGAAAACCACAGCTTTGACTAGATGGGTGTTTTTTAGCTAAGTAAATGGCTCTGCTTTTTAATAAGCTGTTTAGGTGAGTCATAGCTTTTCTTCCAAGGAGCAAGCATCTCTGAATTTCATGGCTGCATTGACCATCTGCAGTGATTTTGGAGCCGAAAAAAAATAGTCTGTCACTGTTTCCATTGTTTCCCCATCTATTTGCCATGAAGTGATGGGACCAGGTTCCATGATCTTATCTTTCTGAATGTTGACTTTTAAGCTAACTTTTTCACTCTTCTCTTTCACTTTCATCAAGAGGCTCTAGTTCTTTGCTTTCTGCCATAAGGGTGGTGTCATCTGCATATCAGAGGTTATTGATATTTATCCCGGCAATCTTAATTCCAGCTTCTGTTTCATCCAGTCTGGCATTTCTTATGACGCACTCTGCATATAAGTTAAATGAGGAGGGTGACCATATAAAGCATTAATTTACTGCTTTACCAATTTGGAACCAGTCTGTTGTTCCATGTTCGATTCTAACTGTTGCTTCCTGACCTGTGTACTGATTTCCCAATAGGCAGGTCAGGTGGTCTGGTATTCCTATCTCTTTAAGCATTTTCCACAGTTTGTTGTGATCCAAACAGTCAAAGGCTTTGGCATAGTCAATGAAGCAAAAGTAGACGTTTTTCTGGAATTCTCTTGCTTTTTCGGTGATCCAACACAATTGACAATTTGATCTCTGATTCCTCTGCCTTTTCTAAATCCAGCTTGAACATCTGGAATTTCACAGTTCATGTATGGGGTTGCACAGAGTCGGACACGACTGACGCGACTTAGCAGCAGCAGCAGCAGCAGCAGTACTTTTGAAGCATGGCGTGAGGAATTTTGAGCATTACTTTACTAGTGTGTGAGATGAGTGCAATTGTAAATAGTTTGAGCATTCTTTAGCATTGCCTTTCTTTGGGATTGGAATGAAAACTGACCTTTTCCAGTCCTGTGGCCACTGCCAAATTTTCCAAATTTGCTGGTATACTGAGTGTAACACTTTCACAGCATCATCTTTTAGGATTTGAGATATCTCAACTGGAATTCCAAAACTTCCACTAGCTTTGTTCATAGTGATGCTTCCTAAGGCCCACTTGATTTCACATTCCGGAGTGTCTGGCTCTAGGTGAGTGATCATACCGTCGTGGTTATCTGGGTCATGAAGATCTTGTTTGTATAGTTCTTTTGTGTATTCTTGCCACCTCTTCTTTTAATCTTCTGCTTCTGTTATGTCCATACCATTTCTGTCCTTTATGGTGCCCATCTTTGCATCAGATGTTCCCTTGGTATCTCTAATTTTCTTGAAGAGGTCTCTAGTCTTTCCCATTCTATTGTTTTCCTCTATTTCTTTGTACTGATCTCTGAGGATGGCTTTTTCTTTTTTTTTAATCTCTCTTTGCTATTCTTTAGAACTCTGCTTTCAAATAGGTTTATATTTCCAAAAAAATAGACCTTTAATGACCCCTTATTTTAGAAAATGCTCAGAGAAAAAAACAATTCAAAATTATTTATTTTGTAATGATTTCAATTAAGAGAAAGTATACAGCCATTTATATATTTATTTACTTACTTGCTTTATTATTATTTTTTTCTTTAACTTTTGGCCTCATCCCATGGCCATCTTGACTATCACAATACCAAATATTAATACTAACAATAGTAATAACAATAATTATAGTTGAAATTGCTATCTTTATAAATTTATGCCTGATAAAATGATATGAAAACCAGGACCTGATATTAACTATCAAGAGTTTGGAAAATTTTTCTATTTCATTCTAAAATTCTACCTATCACAGTTCTTTGATCCATTTCATCATCTTAATTCTATTACAGTTTTTATTAAGATTATTGTAAAAGCTTCCTAGTTAAGTTACTTGCTTCAGTATCTACTGTGTTATCAGTTTTGCAGACTAAATTATTACCTTCAAGGCCACAAAATTCCCTGTAGGAAAAGGTTAAAATACTATAATATCCACAATGATTTTGCATTATTTGATCCAAATCTAATTTCTCTGCATGAAATCTCTCATTGTATTTATTTCTTTACAAAACTTATGTAGACTGTGCCTTCTTCCATAACCACAGGGTAAAATTTTTCTCTTTTGCTTTTTTGTTTTTCTGCCTGGCACTTTTCCCCTCACCTCCAAAATGTTAATATAACCATTTTTTAGACCAACTAAAACATGTGCTTATTTACGAACCTCTCTTCAGCAAGAAAGAGTTGGTCCTTTCTACTTGCTTCAGTATCTACTGTGTTATCACTTTTGCAGACTAAATTATTACCTTCAAGGCCACAAAATTCCCTGTAGGAAAAGGTTAAAATACTATAATATCCACAATGATTTTGCATTATTTGATCCAAATCTAATTTCTCTGCATGAAATCTCTCATTGTATTTATTTCTTTACAAAACTTATGTAGACTGTGCCTTCTTCCATAACCACAGGGTAAAATTTTTCTCTTTTGCTTTTTTGTTTTTCTGCCTGGCACTTTTCCCCTCACCTCCAAAATGTTAATATAACCATTTTTTAGACCAACTAAAACATGTGCTTATTTACGAACCTCTCTTCAGCAAGAAAGAGTTGGTCCTTTCCATTTTCTAATTTTGTGAGACTATTTAACCAGCATATTTAAACTGTCTTCAAGGCAAAAACAGCATGATATTTTGTTTTTATTTACCAATACCACTTACCAGTATTTAGTCTGATGCATAACAGATACTCAATAAACATTTTTAGTAAAAGTGTGTAAACATAATAAATAAATGGCCAGGTAATGTAACTGTCTTTCCACAAGTTTATAAGTAAATCTATTTTTGAACTTTAGAGTACAATCCAATGTCGTGATTTTCAATTGTAAATTTTGATTAAGTTCCGGTCCCAATTTTCAGTTTACTTTAAGAGCACTGATTGTCATTTCTACTTAATTTGATTTGGGTTTCAATCTAATTATAAAATAACAAAACTACAATAATTAAGTTTCAATTAGATCAAAACCACTAGTATAAATATCAGTAAAGTTACATTTAAAACATTGTGAGGGCTAAGTAGCTTCTGAATTATATAGGTGATGACAAATCAATAGGTGATGACTGTGAAATGGAAAGCAGTTGACTGATACTGAAGATCATTTTTTTCTCATGCAGCTATCTAACTACTATCAGACATAAAATGTAAAGAATTATTCTTTAAAGAAAATTTTTACCAAATGAAAAACACATTCAAACATATATTCACAAAAACTCACTTGGCATTATTTAACTATTAATTTTAACCTCAGAAATGAGTGTTTATGACATACATGCCCCTGGTGACTTTCAGTTCAGTTCAGTTCAGTCGCTCAGTTGTGTCCAACTCCTTGCGACCCCATGAATTGCAGCACACCAGGCCTCCCTGTCCAGCACCAACTCCCAGAGTTCACTCAGACTCGCATCCATCGAGTCAGTGATGCCATCCAGCCATCTCATCTTCGGTCGTCCCCTTCTCCTCCTGCCCCCAATCCCTCCCAGCATCAGAGTCTTTTCCAATGAGTCAACTCTTTGCTTGAGGTGGCCAAATTACTGGAGTTTCAGCTTTAGCATCATTCCTTCCATCTTAAATGAGACCTTTATAAAGATAGAAAGTGCTTACAGCAGGAGCCTGGTTCCAGAAGGGCCTATAGAAGCACTGACTTTAAACATATTAAGCTAGCAAACTCAGACTTTCTTAAATTTTTTTTATTATTAACTGCTGTTGTTAATAAAAAATAAAATAAATACTAGTATGCGTCTTCAATTTTTAACTGAGATACTCCATAACAGAGCTACTTAATGCTGAAAATACATTATATATTAACAGTAAAAATAACTACAACTAACAATATATGTTAGAAATGGTTAGCCATACTAGTAAGTTGAGTTACTAACAGTTAAAGTCCAATTTAAGCAATTTGTATAATGAGCTTCAAAAAGGATTATTTCTTTTTATTTGTCCATCCTAAAAGAGATCAGTCCTGGGTGTTCATTGGAAGGACTGATTTTGAAGCTATAACTCACACTTTGGCTGCCTGATGCAAAGAGCTGATTCATTTGAAAAGACCCTGATGCTAGGAAAGATTAAGAGCAGGAGATGAAGGGGACGACAGAGGATGAGATGGATAGATGGCATCACCGACTCAGTGGACATGGGTTTGAGGAATTGAGATGGACAGGGAGGCCTGGTGTGCTGTGACTCATGGCATTGCAAAGAGTCAGACATGACTGAATGACTGAACTGAACTGAACTGAAATGATGCTGGGAAAGATTGAAAGCGGGAGGAGAAGAGGATGATAGAGGATGAGATGGTTGGATGGCATCACCGACTCAATGGACATGAGTTTGAGTAAACTCCAGGAGTTGGTGATGGACAGGGAGGCCTGGCGTGCTGTAGTTCATGGGGTCACAGAGTCGGACATGACTGAGCGACCGAAATAAATTGAACTGATTGACATGTATTTTGGACTTTTCCCTAAATAAAAGTTTTAAAGTAGAATAAATAAGCCATGTACATGAAAAAATACATGATCAATCTGTAATTTCAAAAATAAAAAAAATATCCAAATATTCATTGATAGGGCAGTAGTTAAGAAAAGTCCACTCAATGGAATACTACACTTATACTTTTTTAAGTGATAATTTTTAAATAGGTAAAAGTCCCTACTACCCAAATATAAGATGAATTAATGCCAATTATTTGATTTGATATATTAATTAGCAAGGGAAACAGTAAGTTATTAAAAAGTGACTCAAAGGAGAACTCAAGGAACAGGCACTTACATGGACATAAATGTCTTATGCATATAAACTATAGATATGACAAATAAAAATAAGCTGCTTAAAATGAAAGCTGCAATATTTGAAATGAGAATAAAATGTTTTTAATAGCAAATTAAACATTGTAAAAGGAAAAGTAAGTTAATTTGAAATTGTAGCAATAGAAACTACCCAAATTAAAATTAAGAGGAAAAAAAGCTCCAACAGCAACAAAAATGAACTGAGTATCAGTGAGTCTTTTGTTGAACTGAGTATCAGTATCAATCCTGAGTATTCTTTGGAAGGACTGATGCTAAAGCTGACGCTCCAATACTTTGGCCACCTGACTCATTGAAAAAGACCCTGATGCTGGAAAAGACTGAGGACAGAAAAAGAAGGGGACAACAGAGGATGAGATGGTTAGATGGCATTACCTGTTGGATGGCCATGAGTTGAGCAAGCTCCAAGAGTTGGTGATGGACATTCAAGTCTGGTATGCTGCAGTCCATGGGGTCGCAAAGAGTAGGACACGACTGAACAACTGAACTGAACTGATCAGTGAGTTGTTGGACAATTTCAGATTAGTATAAATGTTCCTGGAGTTTCTAAAAGGAGGAAAGAAGACAAAAATAAATTGAAATAGTGATGAAAACTTTACCCAGTTTTGAGTAAAACCATGAAAATACCTCTACACAAAGGTCAAAATACTCCAACGTCAAAATTATTTAAATTTGTATTGTAAAAATTGTTTTAATATTAATGAGAATACAACTTCAAGCATTAAAAAGTCTCAAGAACTCATTATCAACAGTTCATTATCCTTTAATCTGTTGATGGACTTTTTTTTCTGTATTTTGGCTATTGTGAATAATGCTGTGATAAACTTGGAGGCACCTATATATAACTGAAATTCTGTTTTCATTTCCTTTGGCATTTCCCCAGAAGTAGAAATCTGGATGGTATAGTGAGTCTATTTTTAATATTTTGAGAAATCGCCATATTGGCTTCCATACTGGTCACACCAATTTGCATTTCTAACAATAATGCATAAAGCTTCTCTTTTCACCACATCCTTGATAGCACCTGTTATCTTTTGTTTTCTTGATGGTAGCCATTCATCACGTGGGAAGTGGATGTCTTATTGCTGTCTTGATTTCCATTTCCTGATGTTTAGTGATGTTGAGCATCTTTTCATATCTCTTGGCCGTTTCAATGTCCTTTACGAAGAAATGTTTATTTAATTCTTGTTCTTGTTGTTGTTTAGTTGCTAAGTTGTGTCCAACTTTTTGCGATCTCATGGACCATAGTCCATGGATCCTCGGTCCATGGCATTTCCAAGAGTGCTGGAGTGTGTTGTCATTTCTTTCTTATTTAGTTTAATTCTTATGTATGTTTTTTAATTCGATTGCTTTTTGGTGTTGTTATTGAGTTGACAGTTCTGTATATCAGTTCAGTTCAGTCACTCAGTTGTGTCTGACTCTTTGTGACCCCATGAACTGCAGCACACAGGCCTCCCTGTCCATCACCAACTCCCAGAATCCACCCAAACCTATGTCCATTGTTTCGGTGATGCCATCCAACCATCTCATCCTCTGTCATCCCCTTCTCCTTCTGCCCTCAATTTTTCCCAGCATCAGGGTCTTTTCAAATGAGTCAGCTCTTTACATCAGGTGGCCAAAATATTGGAGTTTCAGCTTCAGCATCAGTCCCTCCAATGAACACCCAGGACTGATCTCCTTTAGGATGGACTGGTTGGATGTCCTGTAGTCCAAGGGACTCTCAAGAGTGTTCTCCAACACCACAGTTCAAAAACATCAATTCTTTGGGGCTCAGCTTTCTTTACAGTCCAACTCTCACATCCATACATGGCTACTGGAAAAACCATAGCCTTGACTAGACAGACCTTTATTGGCAAAGTAATGTCTCTGCTTTTTAATCTGCTGTCTATGTTCGTCATAACTTTCCTTCCAAGGAGCAAGCATCTTTTAATTTCATGGCTGCAATCACCATCTTCAGTGATTTTGGAGCCCAGAAAAATAAAGTCAGCCACTGTTTCCACCATTTCCCCATCTATTTGCCATGAAGTGATGGGACCAGATATTTTGGATTATAATGTCTTATTCAGTATATAATTTGCTAATTATTCCAGTTGCTGGACAGTTCTGAGTTTGATGTAATCCTATTTTAATTTTTTTCTTTCACTATTTGTGTTTTTGACATAGTGCTCCCAAAATTTATTGCCAAGACCAATAGTGATTAACTTTTCCCTTATGTTTTCTTCTAAGAACTTTGTGGTATCATATCTTTTATGCTTAAGTCTTTGATTTATTCCCAGTTAATTTTTGTGGGTTGTGTGAGATAGGGGCTCCATTTCATTGCTTGCAGATATTTCTCCAGTTTTCTGAACACCATTCCTTGAAGAGACTATCTTTCTCCCATTGGTTGTTCTTGTTTCCTTCATCAAAGTGACTGTGTATGCCTGGGTTTAATTGTGGGCTCTCTATTCTGCTCCAGTGGTTGATGCATCTATTTTTGTGCCATAAATGTATTATTTTTATTATTATGGCTTTGCAGTGTAGTTTGCTATCTAGAAATGTGATGCCTCCAGCTTTGTTCTTTTTCCTCAGAATTGCTTTGGCTCTTCAGGATCTTTTGTGGTTTAATACAAATTTTAGAATTGCTTCTTCTATTTCTATGAATAATGTCTTTAGTATTTTGATAAGGATTGCATTGAACCTGTAGATGGCTTTGAGTAAGGTGGCCATTTTAACAATATTAATGTTTATGATCCATAAACATGGGGTATACTTACATTTGCTTATGTCTTCAATTTGTTTCAGTGAAGTTTTATATATTTTTGTCATTATTTGCTGATCATATTTTCCTATATATAGAAAATTAAAATTAATCCATCAAAAACTGTTGGAATTAATTTTAGTAAAGCAGCAAGATACAAAATCAACAAACAGAAATCAATTGTATTCATACCACTAATGGTAAAGCATCTGAAAAAATGAAATAAAGAAATCCCCACATTCATAAAGCACCAAAAACAATAAAATACTTCAGAATAAATTTAACCAAGCAAAGGAAAAATTTGTAAAATCAAAACTACAAAATTATATAAATCTTTTCAAAAGCTGAATAAGCCTTTTCCAGAGACTCCGGATTTCACTGCTAAAATGTACTGAGCTCCTACGTGGGTCAATCCTTATCTTGAACTCTTGTTGCCTAGAGATAATATCCTCACAGCCACAGCTGTCTTTCTCCAGGTCCTGAGAAACATCTTTTTGAAATCTAGTCATCAAGGAAGAGAGTGCACCATTTTTTTTTTCAGTTTCTGAGTGAGGGTAAGACCCTAACTTAAGCAGGCACCTCAGCCAAAGTGGCAAAAGTGCCTACTGTCATAATGACATGAGAAGTTTATTTTTACTTTAAATAAAGCCAATTAGCAAGCACAGGTGACCAGTCTAAATGTCTGGTGAAATGGGGATGAACCACATGTGACACACAGTGCTGTCAAGTCGTCTTGCCTGAGGACTAGTTATTATATAGTTTGAGAACATTTGTGAAATATTCTCAAATCTGAGAACTGAGTATCTGACTGAGTATAAAAAAAGGGTGAGATTTATTTCTGTCTTTGCAATTTCTTAGCAGATTGCCTGTGTTCTACATCACATTCTACTTAATGTTAACTCAAAAATAAAACTGGTGGGAGGGATTAATTAGGAGTATTGGATTAACAGAGTCACACAACTATGTATAAAATAGATAAACTACAAAGATTTATTATATGGCACCAGAAAATATATCTGTTATATTGTCATAACCTATAATGGAAAAGAATCTGTAAAACAATATGTATCTTTATATGTGTGTGTGTATATATATATATACATATAATTGGATCAGTTCGGTTCAGTCACTCAGTCATGTCCAACTCTTTGAGATGCCATGGACTGCAGCACACCAGGCTTCCCTGTCCATCATCAACTCCCGAAATTTACCCAAACTCATGCCCATTGAGTCGGTGATGCAATCCAACCTTCTCATCCTCTGTCATTCCCTTCTCCTCCTTCCCTTAATCTTTTCCAGCATCAGGGTCTTTTGAAATGAATCAGCTCTTCGCATCAGGTGGCCAAAGTATTGGAGTTTCAGTTTCAACATCAGTCCTTCCGATGAACATCCAGGATTGATCTCCTTTAGAATGGGCTGGTTATATCTCCTTGCAGTCCAAAAGACTTTCAGTTATATACATATAATGGGATAGACAAAGATTTAGTAAGTACAACACCAAATACATGACCCCATAAAAGAGAAAAAGTTATGATAAGTAGAAAATCATCAAAGTTAGCAGTTTCTGGTCTTTGAAAATCACCATTAGAGAATGAAAGGCAGACAATAGACCAGGAGAAGATATTTAGAAATCATATAGGCATCTTCATCTTATTATGCTTTGCTTTATTGAGTTTCTTAGGTACTTCTTTCTTTCTTTCTTTTCTTTTCTTTTTTTTTACAAACTAACAGCTTGTGGCAAGTGTGCATCCAGCAAGTCTACCTACACCATTTTTTCCACAGTATTTACTTATCTGTGTCACATTTTTGTAATGCTTGTGCTATATCAAACATTTTATTTACTGTTATAATTGTTATAGTGGTCTGCGATCAGTAATTTTTGATGTTACTACCAAAAGAAAAATTGTAGCTTTCCAAAGGCTAGATGTTATTTAGCATTTTAGTAATGTGGCAGGCATGCATTTAGTGTGCGGCATAAATGCATGCTCAGTTGTGTCCAACTCTTTGCAACTCCATGGAGTGTGGCCTGCCAGGCTCCTCTGTCCATGGTATTCCAGGCAAGAATACTGGAGTGGGTTGTCATTTCCTACTCCAGGGGGTCTTCTCACTCCTGACCCAGGGATCGGACCCTGTGTCTCTTGTGTCTCCTGCATTGGCAGGCAGATTCTGTACCACTGCACCACCTGGGAAGCCTCATTTTTAGTAATAAACTATTTTGAATTAAGGTAGGTACAGTGGTTTGGGGCTTCCAATGTGGCTCAGTGGTAAAGAATCCATCTGCAATGCAGGAGATGCAGGTTTGATCTCTGGTCGGGAAGATCCCCTAGAAAAGGGAATGGTAACCCACTCTGGTATTCTTGCTTGGTAATCCCATGGACAGAGGAGCCTGGTGGGCTACAGTCCATGGGATCACAAAATAATTGAACACTACTTAGTGACTAACCAACAACAGAAAAACAGTGCTTTTAGACATAATACTATTGTGCACTTAATAGGCTACAGTATAGTGTGAAAATAAATTTTATATGCACTGGGAATCAAAACATTTCTGACTTGCTTATTGTGATATTTATTTTATTTTGGTGGTCTAGAACTAAAACCACAATATCTCCAAGGCATGCTTATGTTGAAATTAGGTGAATTAATAACCCCACTGCAGCCTCAGTGAAAGGACTGTTGCTTTATGTCACTTATTTTAAGAATCTCACTGTAAGTCAAAATCCAGAAGTGATAAGCTTAGTGATGAAAGTATTTTGAAAGATGAAATAGCCTAAAAGTTGGACCTCTGGTACCAAACAGTTATCCAAGTTTTGAACGCAAAGGAAAAGTTACTAAAGCAAATTAAAAGTGAAGCATCATATGCGCTGATATGGAGAAAGTAGTGGTCTGAAGAGAAGATCAAACCAACCACAACATTCCCTTAAGCCAGTGCTTAGTTCAGAGCAATTCCCTAACTTTCTTCAGTTCTGTGAATGTTGAGTGAGGTGAGGAAGCTGCAGAAGAAAAGTCTGTAGCTAGCAGAGGCTGGTTCATGAGGTTTAAGGAAAGAGGCTGTCTCCATCATGTAAAAGTGCAATGAGAAGCAGCAAGTGCTGATGGAGAAGTTCAGCCAGTTATCCAGAATATCTAGCCAAGACGATCAAATGAGAGTGACTGCAGTAAACAGATTTTTAATGTAGATCAAGCAACCTTGTATTGGAAGAAGATACCATTTAGGACTTTGATAGCAAGGGAGGAGAAGTTAATGCCTGGCTTTAAAGCTTCAAAAGAGGCTGATTCTTCTTTTAGGGGCTAATTCAGCTGATGATTTTTAGTTGAGGCCAATGCTCATGTACCATTCTGAAAATTCCAGGGCCATTAAGAACACTATTGATACAATGTATAAAATAGATAACTAATGAGAACCTACTGAATAGTGCAATAGCGCAGGAAACTCTACTCAATACTCTGTGGTGACCTAAACGGGAAGGAAATCCAAAAAGGAGAGCATATGTGTGTAGGTATAGCTAATTCACTTTTCTATACAGTGGAGACTAGCACAACCTCGTAAAGCAACTATATCCCATTAAAAATAAAAATATAAAAGAAAATAAAAATAAAAGTTATGTTCACTTCTAACAAAATGGGATAAATTGCTTTAGTTGAAAAAAGAAAGCAAAACTATGCTAAATCTATTTTCCCTATGATCTATAAAAAGAACAACAAACACTGGATGATAGCACATCTCTTGACAACATGGTTTGCCAAATATTTGAAGTCTGAAGTTGAGAATAACTGCCCAGAAAAAAAAAATCAAAATATTACTGTTCATTGACAGCACACCTGGTCACTTAAGAGCTGTGATGGAGACACACAGTAAGATCCATGTTGTTTTCATGCCTGATGACACAACATCCATTCAGCAGTCCATTGTTCAAGGAGCAATTTTGGCTTTCAGCCTTATTAATTAATAAATTTATTTTATAAAGATATAGCTGCCATAGATTGTAATTCCTCTGATGGATCTGGGGAAAGTCAACTGAAGATGTTATTGAAAGGATTCATCATTCTAGATGCCCATAAGTACAATCATGATTAATAGGAAAAGGTCAAAATATCAACATAAACAGGAATTTGGAAGATGACTACTAGCCTCATGGATGACTTTGAGGAATTTAAAGTGGTGGAAAAAGCTGCTGCTGCTGCTGCTGCTGCTAAGTCGTTTCAGTCGTGTCCGACTCTGTGCCACCCCATAGACGGCCTCTTACCAGGCCCCTCTGTCCCTGGGATTCTCCAGGCAAGAACACTGGAGTGTGTTGCCATTTCCTTCTTCAATGCATGAAAGTGAAAAGTGAAAGTGAAGTCGCTCAGTTGTGTCCAACTCTTAGTGACCCCATGGACTGCAGCCTACCAGGCTCCTCCATCCATGGGATTTTCCAAGCAAGAGTACTGGAGTGGGGTGCCATTGCCTTCTCCAAAAGTGGAGCCTAAATATGTGACTGAATTGCTGAAATCACACGAGAAAAATGAATGAGGAGTTGCTTCTTAATCATGCGCAAAGAGGTGGTTAGTTGAGATGGATTCTGTTCACAGTGGAGATGCTATAAATATTGTTGAAATTATAGCAAAGGATTTAGAATATTATATAAACTTAGTTGATAAATCAGCTTTAGGTTTTGAGGGGATTAACTCCAATTTTGAAAGAAGTTCCACTGTGACTAACATACTATCAAATAGCTTCATATGCTATAAACAACATTTCATGAAGAGTCAATTGCTGGGGCAACTTCATTGCTGTCTAATGTTATGAGATTTCTACAGCCACCCCAGACTTCAGCAACCACCATTCTGATCATTTTGAAAGATGAAGTAGCCTAAGTCAGCAACAATCAATATCAAGACAAGACTCTCTACCAGCAAAAATATTATGGCTTTCTGAAGCTTCAGATGATCCTAAATCTGTTTTAGCAATAAAATATTTTAATGAAGACATATACATATTATTAGACATAATGCTTTTATATACTTAGATTATAGAGTGGTGTAAGCATAATCTTTACATGCATGGGAAAATAGGGAGGGGATTCCAGGTGTGAGGTTTATGAGAACTTCCCAAATCATCTTTGTAATTTTTTTGTTTGTTTTTCTAAAACTATTTATTTTTAAATGGTCTTGATATAACTTGCATAATATCCAATCATTTTACTCCTAGATAAGAAGGAAATGGCAACCCACTCCAATATCCTTGCCTGTAAAATCTCATGGAGTCTGGTTGGCTGCAGCCCATGGGGTCGCAAAGAGTTGGGCACAACTGAACAACTAACACCACTACAACTAATTATAAATTGAAGCATATACCAAAAACTGTATACATATTTAGCAACTTTATTTGAAATAGGCAAAGAGTGAAAGCTGTAAAAATATCCATTAACAAGTGAATAAATAGAGTATGGTCTAGCTATACAATATAACTCAGCCACTCAAAAGAATGAACTATTAATACATGAAACAATATTAATGAAAGCAATTATGCCAATGAAATATATTATATACTGTATGATTATGTTTGGGGAAATTCTGTAAAATGCACACTTTGTCTAGAGACAAAGCAGATTAGTAAATACCAAAGGACTGTGCATAGGGACAGGAAGCAAGAGGAACAAATTGTGAAAGGCTAAATGGAAGTCTTAGGAGGTAGCAAATATAATGTTTTAGTAATGGTTTAACATTTTTATAGACATATCAAACTTATCAAACTATATAATTTAAATACATGATATTTACTGTATGTGAACTGTGGCCCCCAGTAAGTCTATAAAAAGGGAAACTAAGGAGCTGATAGAACTCAAAATCTGGGCTAAAAATATAATTGTATAAATAACTGATCATTTCACCTCAACTGCAAATCACTTAAAGTTTTATTCTCCGAAATTTTTGCTTACTGTATGTTATTTTACCTGGATTAAATGGAGAATTTTTGCCTAGATTCTTGGAACATTTTTATTAAAATGACTACTAATAGGAATTAATTTCTCTGAACATATTTTTGAAATAATTGTCAGTAACATTTCTCATTCAACAAACACAATCATATCTTTCCAGAGAACTTCACTTAAAGTACATTAATATTCATAATCTATTTGAAATCACAACAGTAGTCATTTCTTCTACTAAGACATTTTATTTTCCTTTTTAAATGCAAGTATATTATTTGAGAGGATGAGTGCATTAAATCATTAGCAGCATTAGAAATATGGTTCAATTAGTTCAGTAGTCTCCTTCCAGAAAGAATTAGGTGGAGCTGATGGTATAAAGGTATTGGTAGTCAGAACAAGAAGTAATTAACTTAGAAGAATAAGCTTACCGTAAGCATTTTGGTAAACAACCAAATGGAAGACATCAGAGAACCTGATTATTTACCAGAGTGGGTACCAAAGAAATTAGGAACTAGTCAAAATCTTATATAAAATATCCTAGATCATGATCTTAATTTAAACATTCAGGTTGTTTCATGCTTAGCCTTTTAAAAAAACATACATTTCCTTTAAAGTGTAGAATTTTTAAACATTTGAAAGCATAACTGTTATATCAAATCTGTAAAGTTTACACCAGTAACATTCATTTTTGGTCCTCTGCCTCTGAATAGTCAAGGCTATGGTTTTTCCTGTATGTATGGATGTGAGAGTTGGACTGTGAAAAAGGCTGAGCGCCAAAGAATTGATGCTTTTGAACTGTGGTATTGGAGAAGACTCTTGAGAGTCCCTTGGACTGCAAGGAGATTCAACCAGTCCATTCTGAAGGAGATCAGCCCTGGGATTTCTTNTTTCAATAACCTCAGATATGCAGATGACACCACCCTTATGGCAGAAAGTGAAGAGGAACTAAAAAGCCTCTTGATGAAAGTGAAAGAGAGAGTGAAAAAGTTGGCTTAAAGCTCAACATTCAGAAAATGAAGATCATGGCATCTGGTTCCATCACTTCATGGGAAATAGATGGGGAAACAGTGGAAACAGTGTCAGATTTTATTTTTGGGAGGCTCCAAAATCACTGCAAATGGTGACTGCAGCCATGAAATTAAAAGACGCTTACTCCTTGGAAGAAAAGTTATGACCAACCTAGATAGTATATTCAAAAGCAGAGACATTACTTTGCCAACAAGGCTATGGCTTTTCCAGTGGTCATGTATGTGAAGAAAGCTGAGCACCGAAGAATTGATGCTTTTGAACTGTGGTGTTGGAGAAGACTCTTGAGAGTCCCTTGGACAGCAAAGAGATCCAACCAGTCCATTCTGAAGGAGATCAGCCCTGGTATTTCTTTGGAAGGAATGATGCTAAAGCTGAAACTCCAGTACTTTGGCCACCTCATGAGAAGAGTTGACTCATTGGAAAAGACTCTGATGCTGGGAGGGATTGGGGGCAGGAGGAGAAGGGGACGACAGGGGATGAGATGGCTGGATGGCATCACGGACTCGATGGACGTGAGTCTGAGTGAACTCCGGGAGTTGGTGATGGACAGGGAGGCCTGGTGTGCTGCGATTCATGGGGTCGCAAAGAGTCAGACACGATTGAGCGACTGAACTGAACTGAACTGATAAAGTAGAAGGACGTGAGCTTTTGTTTCAGATTTTTTTTTTTTGCAAGACTAAGACATTGGTCAGTTTAGGCAATATTTATGAACATATAGCACCATTCGTGGTCTGATGAATTGTGACAGAGTGGATGTAGGATAGTGGAAGGTCATGGAGGTCACTTGCATTAACTAGTTACATATACCTCCTGTAGGTCCTGACTGACTTTCTTCAATGTCGTGCTGTATGGTAGAGTAGAAATTCATTGAGACAGAAAAAGCAGCACTTATCAGGTCATGAGCATTCTCTCTTTTCTATTTTGCAGATAAAAGCATTTCCCAAATGAGAAGGGCAAAAATATTGAAACCAAATCCATTTCCCAGATTTGTTTTTTTAAGATATGCTCATTTTAAAATGCTTTTTCAATTATTTCAACAGAGGTAGGTAGTAAGAAGAGATTTTAGAAGTATAATATTGACTGTAAATTAATATTACAAGAGAATGTATATCTTTTGTCTCTGTATACTACAGTTTTAACCTCACATCTGCCATCCTCGTGGAAACAAACAGGTTTTTAGAAAAACAAGAAAGTAGATATTCACATACTCCACAAATACTTGAGTGTCTGTTCTGTGTGAGGTACTGGAAATTTAGCAGTAAATAAAATAAGCCAGATTCCTGCTTTCATGGAGCTTATGTTCCAGAGGAGTGAAATAGACAATAATAAAATGTACACACAAATGTTAACAAGATAAATTTTCAAGGTGATAATGCAGTGAGGATAAGAAACAGTGATGTGGAGTGAAAATGTTGAAGGGATTTGCCTTAGATTACTGTTAAGAGGAGAGGCTTCTTTATGGAGGTGATGAGAGCACTGAAATTTTCCTAAAAGCTGGCTAGGCAATACCTAGAATAGAGATTTCCAAACCAAAAGAAAATCAAGTGAAAGATCTAAAATGGGTTATAAATTAGTATAGAAGAGGAAAAGAAAAAGCTTGTATGGCTTGAGGGTGATGCCCAGAGATATAGTGAGAAATGAGATAAGAGAGATTAGAAATTACCAGCATTTCATTTTAGGCCATATTTATTTATTTGAGCTCATTCTAAGTGCAGTCAAACATTAAAGATTTTGATATCATATAAAAGAACATATAATCCATTTCATTGGACTCTTGCAATAGTTGGAACTGATATTCAGTTCAGTTCAATCGTTCAGTCGTGTCTAACTCTTTGTGACCCCGTGAATCGCAGCACACCAGGCCTCCCTGTTCATCACCAACTCCTGGAGTTCACTCAAACTCATGTCCATCAAGTCAGTGATGCCTTCCATACCACTTCTGTCCTTTATCAAGCCCATCTTTGCATGAAATGTTCCCTTGGTATCTCTAATTTTCTTGAAGAGATCTCCAGTCTTTCCCATTCTGTTGTTTTCCTCTATCTCTTTGCATTGATCGCTGACAAAGGCTTTCTTATGTTTCCTTCCTATTCTTTGGGACTTTGCATTCAAATGGGAATATCTTTCGTTTTCTCCTTTGCTTTTCGCTTTTCTTCTTTTCACAGCTATTTGTAAGGCCTTCTCAGACAGCCATATTGCTCCTTTGCATTTCTTTTCCATGGGGATGGTCTTGATCCTTGTCTCCTGTACAATGTCATGAACCTCCGTCCATAGTTCATCAGGCACTCTGTCTATCAGGCGGGGGGACCGAGGAACGAGGCAGCGGATCAGAGGCCTGGTGAGAGCAGGGCTGCCCTGGCTCTGTGGGGAAGATCACCCGGTGCGTCCATGGACTGGCCTCCATCACTGCCTGCCTGCCCAGCCGCATTTTGGGAGGAAACGACGCTGATAGATATATAGTGATATCTTATTGTTGTTTTAGTTTCTTTATGTCTGATGACACATAATATGGAGCATCTTTTCATATGTTTATTTGCAATTTTACATTTTCTTTAGTGCTGCTGCTGCTGCTGCTAAGTCACTTCAGTTGTGTCCGACTCTGTGTGACCCCATAGACGGCAGCCCACCAGGCCCCCCCATCCCTGGGATTCTCCAGGCAAGAACACTGGAGTGGGTTGCCATTTCCTTTTCCAGTGCATGAAAGTGAAAAGTGAAAGTGAAGTCCGACTGTTAGCGACCCCATGGACTGCAGCCCACCAGGCTGCTCCGTCCATCGGATTTTCCAGGCAAGAGTACTGGGGTGGGGTGCCTACAAAGGTCTTTGATCCATTTTTTAATTAGAATGTTTGTTTTCTTGTTGTTGAGTTTTGAGAGTTCTTTTTATATTTTGGATAACAGTCCTTCATCAGATGTATCTTTTGCAAATATTTTCTCCTAGCCTGTGGCTGTGAGAAAGACAGTGTCTTTCAGAAAGTAAAAGTTTTACTTTTTAATGCAGTCTAAATTATCAATTCTTCCTTTCAGGAATTGTGTCTTTGACGTTGCATCAGAAAAATCATAATCAAACCCAAGATCATCTGAATTTTCTCCTTGTCTTCTTCTAGAAGTTTGATAGTTTGGGGTTTTACAGTTAGGTTTATGATGAGGAAGTTCAGTTGCTGTTAACAGATTTTTCTCCATTGTATTGCTGTTGCTGTTTTGTCAAAATCAGTTGACTTTATCTACAATGATCGGTTTCTGGGCTTAATATTCTGTTCCAAAATTGATCTATTTGTTTGATATTTCACCAATACCACACTGCCTTTATTATTATAGTGTTATGGTAAGGGTAGAAGTCAGATAATATCTGTCCTCTAATTGTTTTTCTCCTTCTGAAATGGATTGGCTATTCTGGGTATTTTGCCTCTCCATATAAACTTTAGAATAAGGTTGCTTATATTTTTAGAATAACTTGCTGGGATTTTATTTGGGATTGCATTGACTCTATAGAAAAAATTTGGAAGAATTGACATCTTAACAGTATTTAGTCTTCCTATACATGAATGTGGAATATATATCCATTTATTTACTTATTCTTTTATTTCATTTATCAGTGTTTGGTAGTTTTCTTCATGTATCATATATATCTTGTACATATTAGATTTATACCAAAGTATTCATTTTGGGGCATGCTTGTATAAATGATATATTATATATATATATGTATTTTAAATTTCCAATTATACTTTTAGATTGCTGATATATGGAAAAATAATTGACTTTTATATATTAACCTTGAATCTTGCAATCTTGCATTCTCTTATTAGTTTCAGGAGTATTTTCAATTCTTTCTGATTATCTCCACAGAGAGTCATTTGATCTGTGAACAAAGGTAGTTTTACACGTCTTCCTCCCCATTCTGTATATCTATAATTTCCTTTTCTTGTCTTACTGCATCAGCTAGAGTAATGAGGGGGGAATTCTTACCTTGAACCTGATCTTAGTGATTTCTTAACCAACACTAATGTTATGTTATATCTGAGTTTCTTAAATTTTGATTTCTGAATTTTTTCTTTATTTCTTAAAAAAGTTGAGTCAGAGCTTCCTATTGCTTGCAGCTAGATGGTAAACTGAGAAAGTCTATGCTTCACCCCTCCCCTATGGGGGGAAAATGCCTTACAACCTAGAAATGGAGTGCAAGCAAGGTGAAAATATAATTCCATATTGCACTACATTAACAGTAACTTATGGGGCAGTAAACCCAAGAAATGTTTTAGGTATTTTTGTAAAATTATATCTATTAAGTAAGTAAGTAAGTAAATGTCGCTCAGTCGTGTCCGACTCTTTTTGACCCCATGGACTGTAGCCTACCGGGTTCCTCCGTCCATGGGATTTTCCAGGCAAGAATAGTAGAGTGGGTTGCCATTTCCTTCTCCAGGAGATCTTCCCAACCCAGGGATCGAACCAAGGTCTCCCGCATTGTAGGCAGACACTTTACCATCTGAGCCACCAGGGAAGTCAAAATTATATCTATTGCCTCCATGTAAATGCAGTTTACCTTCCCTGACATCCAATGAACCCTATGTAAACTTTGCCTATGCTGTTTATGTTCTTACTTATAGTTGTATATGAGTTTGTCTTATGTGTCCAGCTTATAATCTTAAAAGTCCATATTTTTATTTCTTGTACAAGTATGTACTTTTATACCAGTAGGAACAGAGAAAGCCTTTTTCAAATAAATGAATAAATTGTATACAGGGTTTTAGGATGTCAAAAGAAAGTGAGGTCATTAAAAAGAGGCTTACCCTACTTCATAAATACAGTTAAGATAACTAGAAAAGGCTTCAAAGGAAATTTTGAGCTGTAGCTTGAAAGATTTAGTGAAGTTTAAATAAGTAAATAGATTAAAATTTGAAACAGAGACATTAAGTTATGTAGAAAGTTATATTTTATATTATAGAAATGTTAATCTTGAGGGAAGATGAATAGACAAAAGGAATATTTAGAAAAAAAATGAAGAATTGTGTAGTGAAGAGGAGCTAAAAAGCCTCTTGATGAAAGTGAAAGAGGAGAGCAAAAAAGTTGGCTTAAAGCTCTGGTGTGCTGCGATTCATGGGGCCGCAAAGAGTCGGACACGACTGAGCGACTGAACTGAACTGAACTGAATGACAGGTAGAGATGAAACTTGATAAGCAGTTTGGAGTCAAATTAGGAGGATCATGAATGCTAAAGAGTTTACCATTGCCCTCTAAGAATTAAAGAGGAGCTAAATTTGAAACAGAGACATTGTTATATGAAAGTGACATTTTATAGAAATATTCATTGAAAATTCCTCCTTCCTTGTCCCTTCTCACCTGAATATAAACTTTTCAACTTTCATTTATGACTATCTATCCTTCTGGTTGAATGCTCCAAGCCATGTGATGACTGAGGAAAACAGTTTTGACCTTGGTATTTTCTGAATGTATGGTGTTGCTGATGAGTATACATGGTTATAGGATTCAGTACAACAGAATTTAAAAACTACATTCCTTATGACCATGCTTCTTCTCTTTGCCTGTGTCTTTCTTTCTGCAGCACCCTCCTCAAGCCAGGCTGCTTCTTCACTGTCCTTACTAGATGAGAGGGAGGGTGTTTTCTTCTGCAGTTCAAATAGAGTTAGTATCTGTGGCTGTAGAGAGAGGAAGAAGAGATTGAATGTTAATGGAGTGCTAAAGGAAGACAGGGGCATCCCCAGGTGGTGCTAGTAGTAAAGAACCCACCTCACTGCAGGAGATGTAAGAGATGTGGGTTCAATCCCTGGGTCAGGAAGATCCCTTGGAGGAGGGCATGGCAACCCACTTCCTCTAAGAATTAAAGAGGAGCTAAATTTGAAACAGAGACATTGTTATATGAAAGTGACATTTTATAGAAATATTCATTGAAAATTCCTCCTTCCTTGTCCCTTCTCACCTGAATATAAACTTTTCAACTTTCATTTATGACTATCTATCCTTCTGGTTGAATGCTCCAAGCCATGTGATGACTGAGGAAAACAGTTTTGACCTTGGTATTTTCTGAATGTATGGTGTTGCTGATGAGTATACATGGTTATAGGATTCAGTACAACAGAATTTAAAAACTACATTCCTTATGACCATGCTTCTTCTCTTTGCCTGTGTCTTTCTTTCTGCAGCACCCTCCTCAAGCCAGGCTGCTTCTTCACTGTCCTTACTAGATGAGAGGGAGGGTGTTTTCTTCTGCAGTTCAAATAGAGTTAGTATCTGTGGCTGTAGAGAGAGGAAGAAGAGATTGAATGTTAATGGAGTGCTAAAGGAAGACAGGGGCATCCCCAGGTGGTGCTAGTAGTAAAGAACCCACCTCACTGCAGGAGATGTAAGAGATGTGGGTTCAATCCCTGGGTCAGGAAGATCCCTTGGAGGAGGGCATGGCAACCCACTCCCATATTCTTCCCTGGAGAATCCCTTGGACAGAGTAGCCTGGTGAGCCATGGTCCATAGGATCGCGAAGAGTCAGATATGACTGAAGCAATGCCACACTAAAGGAAAAGAGGAAACTAAAATGAGCAGCAATATTACAGAAGATGTGAGCCATGAGCATTTTGAATAACTGCTACCAAGTTTAGTATGGAATTTTGGAAAAAATCAAGACAGTAGAGAAAGTATTTCAAATATTGACTTTTCCACAGTATAGGTCTTGAGTGATATTAAATTATGTTCCAGTGATGGTTGGTAGGCTAAGCAGTGTAGTCTGGTCACAAGCCCAAGAATACCTAGGCATAGTCCCAAGAGAAGTTTGTAATCAAATGCAGCTTGCAGAGAGAGTTTCAAATCTTACATGATTTTCATAATGAATGTTTTGGATTTCCACAGTATGTTTTCCTATGCTCATTTTCATTTAGATGGAGGGGGGAGATTTCAAGAATCTATGCCTTATATTTTTTTATTTCAATTCCTTAAGGTACCCAGAATTTCCTTGCCAGAAGGATCCATGTAAAAATTAGAATCCATCTTGAAATTCAACTAAAGACTGCATCCCTAAATTGTTTCAAAAAATTGAAAGCTGAGCATATTGTAATCCTCAGAGCTGTCCCTAGACAGACAATATTGCAGAAGTTTTTGCCCATGTGTCTTTGTTTTGCAAATGAATATGCAACATTACATTAGAGCAACAAAAAAATTAATCTTGGAATTGAAGAACCTAACAAATGCTGAATTGAAAAACAAGTTGGTTAACCTTAGATAAAAAGAAAAGAATTGTCAAGTAAATGTATTTATTAATGTCTCAAATTTTAGAATGATTTTCCCATTGAAGGTCAAAGGAAAGGGGGAAGGACTAGAAATTGCGTGTAGTAGTAAATGCTGTTTTAAATGAATATTTATTGTTGTTGCTGTAAATACCATATAAAAAAGCTAAATTATTCAAATATTACTTAGAAATGTATTCTTATAAAAGGCACCAGGCACATAGCCAATATCATTGTAAAACAAAGAGGCAACAACAACAAAAAATAAATTAGTACCATTTTCAGAAACCACTGTTTAGAATACCTCTTATGACTCAAATTGTTAGAATTCTGGTATAAAAACTGGTGGAATTAGTCTTTGCATTCTCATGCAGATATTGCAGTGAAAATAACTTCTTGTTTGATGTGGTATAATGGATAATCTGTAGAAAAGTTTGTCTATTTTAGTCTCTCTCAAAGTTGCATTTTTAACCGCTTCTAGTGTGCTTCCTGATAAATTGAAATACATTGGGCATCCTGATTTAAATGATAAAAAGTCATAACTTTGTTTTCTACAAAGCTGAATACTAACAGTGTCTGCAAAGAGACTTGAAAAATCAAGATAAAGCATTTATTCACTTCAGAATTTAGTCTGGAATATTCTAACTAAACATTTTCTCTGTGAGGGACTTTATTCCAGGTAGTTTGATAAAGAGATCTTTTAATAAATAAGTTATATCTAATTGAAGACAACTGAGAAATCTGTATGCAGGTCAAGAAACTGGTTCCAAATAGGGAAAGGGGTACATCAAGGCTGTATATTGTCACCTTGCTTATTTAACTTATATGCAGAGTATATCATGTGAAATGCTGGGCTGGATGAAGCACAAGCTGGAATCAAGATTGCTGGGACAAATATCAATAACCTCAGATATGCTGATGACACCACCCCTATAAGAGAAAGCAAAGAAGAACTAAAGAGCCTCTTAATGAAAGTGAAAGAGTTGGCTTAAAACTTAACATTCAGAAAACTAAGATCATGGCATCTGGTCCCATCACTTCATGGCAAATAGATGGGGAAACAATGGAAACAGTGAGAGACTTTATATTCTTGGGCTCCAGATTAACTTCAAATGGTGACTTCAGCCATGAAATTAAAATACACTTGCTCCTTGGATGAAAAGCCATGACCAACCTAGACAGCATATTTAAAAGCAGAGACATTACTTTGCCATCAAAGGTCCATCTAGTCAAGGCTATGGTTTTTCCTGTAATCATGTATGGATGTGAGAGTTGGACTATAGAGAAAACTGAGCATCAAAGAATTGATGCATTTGAACTGTAGTGTTGGAGAAGACTCTTGAGAGTCCCTTGGAGTACAAGGAGATCCAACCAGTCCATCCTAAAGGAAATCAGTCCTGAATATTCATTGGAAGGACTGATGCTAAAGCTGAAATTCCAATACATTGGCCACCTGATGTGAAGAACTGATTCACTGGAAAAGATCCTGATGATAGGAAAGATTGAAGGTGGGAGGAGAAGAGGATGACAGAGGATGAGATGGTTGGATGGCATCACTGACTCAATGGACATGAATTTGAGTAAGCTCCGGGAATTCATGATGGACAGGGAGGCCTGGCATGCTGCAGTCCATGGGTCACAAAGAATCGGACCTGAGTGACTGAACTGAAGTGATCAGTTGATAGCTTCACTTTCAGAGTCTTGGCAAAGAAAACCAACATATTCTGCTCAGTGGTATCAGAGAACTGATGGCAGAAATGGTTGGATTAAGAATTGATCTCCATCCTCTGCACATTCTGTAAATGAGTGCAATTGGTTGTAAAGAATGTTTCTGGCCTCTCCCTTTTCTTACCACCTGGATGACAGAGGATGAGATGGTTGGATGGCATCACTGACTCAATGGACATGAATTTGAGTAAGCTCCGGGAATTCATGATGGACAGGGAGGCCTGGCATGCTGCAGTCCATGGGTCACAAAGAATCGGACCTGAGTGACTGAACTGAAGTGATCAGTTGATAGCTTCACTTTCAGAGTCTTGGCAAAGAAAACCAACATATTCTGCTCAGTGGTATCAGAGAACTGATGGCAGAAATGGTTGGATTAAGAATTGATCTCCATCCTCTGCACATTCTGTAAATGAGTGCAATTGGTTGTAAAGAATGTTTCTGGCCTCTCCCTTTTCTTACCACCACCTCCCCCCCCCCCAATCATTTCTCTCATTGCCGTATCACTTTTAGTATGACTACCTCTGGTAATGATATTTGGGACTGTGACATATGCTATTGAAATTTTTTCTTGTTTAATAGGGGCTTTATTCTATAATTTATTCAACTTTCCAGTGTGATTTCACTATACACCTTAACCCATTAAAGTGAGAAATTGGCACACAGACAGTTTCAGTGTTTCAGTCCCAGAATTCGTGACCAATTATAAACACACAATTTTGTTCTCTCACTTTTTAATATGCCCCTTTTCCCATGGTACTTCAACCAAATGACATAAAATGTTTTGTTGGGAGTCTTTTCAGCAGAGGGCCTCAGATTCAGCTCTACCTGCTCTCCAGCATGGCCGCTCTTTTCATGTCATTCCCAAGACTCTTTGAGGCAAAAGAACATCACTTGTGACTTTGATAACAGAGCCTGCTCTGAGTTTGAGGCTGATCTTCCCAGGCCTGAGGAAGCTTCCTTATTACAGGTCTGGACTTTGCTGGGATCCTGTCTTTTTAGCAATGGACAGGGAGGCCTGGCATGCTGCCATTCATGGGGTCGCAAAGAGTTGGACACAACAGAGCGACTGAACTGAACTTCTGAGTCATTGGGCTCTGAGTTGAAGTTGGTTGAGAAATTTAAAGAGAAGATAACTGTCAGGTCATATATTTTAAGAGATAACACTTATATATGTGATGGCTACACAAATATGATTAAGAATTGCTTAGCTCAGAATCATGTATACCGTATTACTTGTTATAGCTTTCAATGTGAATATGTTTAGTAAAACTTTTTGTATTTATTTAAAATAGAGGTATTAAATGGCTTTTGAATATTTTCCTTTCTATCAATTTCATTGAACATCTGGAAATAAATTCATATTCAACTGAATGAATCCAAGATGTATTATTTAATTCCTATGGTAAGTACTACTTTGTGATTCACTTAAAATTATATTAAAATAATTACTAATTTTTAAGAGTTTTGACTTTGTTATACTTGAGAAGTTACTCTTTATGTGAAGGACATTTGAAAATAAAAATAACTATCGACAGTGCTAGTTCTTAGCTCTGCTTATTTTTCTTTCTCAGTTCACTAATAAGCTAGAGACTTGTGGTGAATTGCCTTTAGGGACAGAACTGGGGATATCTATCTATCCCCTTAAGAATCTGCAAATGATTTCTATTAATAGATTCTAAAAATTAGTCAATTGTGCATGGCGTTCTCATCTTTCTAACTTACTTAAATTCCTACAGAACTTTTGGAGAGAACCACAAATCTCTCTTGGTCTATAAGCACGCTATTAACCAACATTTTCTACTTTCTTTATCTTGCAAATTATTTGGCAGCTAGTACTCTGATTTCTTTTTTAAGTCCTTTCTCCTTTGGAGTAGGAAGTTTTCCAGAAATACTGCAGTAAATGATAATTCCCTTTATTTATGTAGGCTTACTTTCATTGGCTTCTCTTTAATTTTTCAACTACAATTTGAATTTCAATTTCAATTTTTTAATTTCAATTTTTATCTTTTTCTTTTCCCATATTAGCAAGCAAACAAGGATTATCATGTTAGCATCTGACATGAAGTACAGAAATCATAACAAAACAATTAGAAAAGGAGAGAGGGGAAGCATATGAGGAAGAAAACTTAAAAATAAGAAAAGGAAGAAAATGAAGAACAAGATACTACACAAAATTGACATACAGGAAAAAAAAGCTTAAATTAAAAATCTGATGATAAAAATTTATTAATAAAGAAATGAAAAGTGAAATTGAATGAATCTTCCAGAAAGTAAAGCAAAATGTCAGCAAGATTGAAAACAGGAGAGAAAAGGTAAGGAATTTGGAGGATCAGTCCAATAGCTGAAAATAGGGATTCTATAGAAAAATAGAAAAAAACAAGGAAGTAAAAATTATTCTTGGAATAAACCATAAAAATTTATTCAGATTGCATGAATCCTTGAGTTTTATGTAAAAGTAGAAAGCAGACTCATAGCAAAGCATACCATTACAAAATTTCGTAACTGTGAGTACAGAGGAAAAATAGAAGGGTAGGATTCAAGTCCAGAGAAAAAGGAAAAAAAGATTTAATAAACGTATTTGGAATACCCATGTACTTCTCAAGATAACGCTGAAAACTAAAGGCAATAGAGAACTGTCTTCCATAAAATTCTTAAAAAAACAATAATTTCTTATTAGAAGTGTATTCTTAGCCAAGGTATCAATGATGGGAAAACCAAGGATATTTTAAGCCATTCAACAATCAAAGGAGTGAACAAGAGTCATGAAGACATGAGATCTGTGGGACTGACAGTTCAATACAGAGGGAGGGGAAGCCTTGAGAATAAGAACCTTGCACTGAGTACTCCTGCCAGGAAATCATCTAGGAAAGGAGAAGATGAGAAGGCTCCAGGAAAGCTTGTTCTAAAAAAAGATAGATAAAACATACAGAATACCTGACACATCTGAACCTATAGAGAGGAGATTTAGTAATTAATAGAGTTTGGGGTTGAATTAGGAATGAATACAAGGAGAACCAAAAAAATGAATAAAGCAAGAAATAGGTGATAATTGTAGTGAAAACTACAGAAATAGAAAACTAATCATAAACAGTAAGTCTATTACATGACTCGGCTCTAAATTTTCATCTAAACAAGTTACAGTGTAACTATTTGAGATGATGTTGCACATGGCAGAAAGACTTTGAGTGTGGGAGTTGAGGGGATCAGAGGAGAGAGCTCTAAATGCTCATCTGGTGTGGTATAAGTAGATAAATGATACCTAAAACTCACACTAAAACTTAGCCTCCAAAGCCATGTTCCTTAGAGGCATAGAGTTATGTCAAAATAATGAACTAAAAAGTTAAATAAAGGCATATTAGAGACACGGTGATAGATAGCGACATAATCAACCAAAAGGGATAAAAATTGTTGCCATGAGGAGGGTAATATGTGGAAGTAATGGGCTGGGGATCTGCTATGTTTCGTAATGAAACTTGCAGAACTATTTAACTCTTTTAAACTCTTCGGAATTACAAATTTTATTAAAATTTTAAAAATGAAAATATATACTAAAAGTAAACAAGCAGAAATTAACTACTGAACCACAGACGCTGGAAGATGTTTTTAAAGCTCACAAAGCAAAGAAAGAAAGAAAATCAGATACATACAGAGATCTCAGTCAGTTAAAATATTTTGTTGTTGTTTTAGTCGCTAAGCCCCTCTGTCCATGGGATTCTCCAGGCAAGAGTACTGGAGTGGGTTGCCATGTCCTTCTCCAGTGGATCTTCCCAACCCAGGATTTTTCTTGGGTATTCAGGATTGAATCTTCATCTCCTGCATTGACAGCTGGATTCTTTCCCACTGAGCCACCAGGGAAGCCCAAGAATTAAAAACTAACACGTATAATAAACAAATGGAGAGAGATAGGATGATGAGTACCAAAAACTAAAATAGGAAATTTTAAAAAAGGGAAAAGTCAGTATCAGATTCAATAGCATGTGATCTCAAATTATTTAATGAAAGGTTCAAATGACCATTATGTGGTCGTGTATGCCTTTGAATTGCATCAGACAGACAGTTAACATACTCTCTCTTATGAAGACAACTGAATTTGTGTATAAGAAAGTTTATTCTATGTAATAGATTATGCTGCTGCTGCTAAGTCAATTCAGTCGTGTCCGACTCTGTGTGACCCCATAGATGGCAGCCCACTAGGCTCCCCCATCCTTGGGATTCTCCAGGCAAGAATACTGGAGTGGGTTGCCATTTCCTTCTCCAATGCATGAAAAAGAAAAGTGAAAGTGAAGTCGCTCAGTCTGTCCGACTGTTAGNCTGTCTCTTATACACATCTTGACCCCATAGATGGCAGCCCACTAGGCTCCCCCATCCTTGGGATTCTCCAGGCAAGAATACTGGAGTGGGTTGCCATTTCCTTCTCCAATGCATGAAAAAGAAAAGTGAAAGTGAAGTCGCTCAGTCTGTCCGACTGTTAGCGACCGCATGGACTGCAGCCCACCAGGCTACTCCGTCCATTGGATTTTCCAGGCAAGAGTACTGGGGTGGGGTGCCATTGCCTTCCCTGGTAATAGATTATAAAATAACACAAAATAAAAAGCAAAATTTTAGGATAGTGAAGAGGACAGTAGAAGGAAGGGCTTATGCAGTTTGTAAGGAAAATGAACATTTCAGGGAGAGCTGTATTTGAGATGGAGTTTAAGTAGGAGAGGGATCTCTGGATGTAGGGGAAGCAGGAAATATGGGTGAAACTCATTAAACTGGAGATGAAGGCACATATTGGTAGGTCATGGAAAATAAAATAATATAGGTAGGACCAGTTTATTGAGAATTATAGATTTTAATATAATAAGTACCAGATTTTAATATAGGTACTAGAAGTTATTGTAAGTTCTGGAAATGCATGAATGAAAAGATTTTCAAGAAGACTAGTTTGGTAAATAGGGATAAGAAAAATCAGAGGGGGAGGAGTTTGGTGGTAATAAGATCAGTTATAGATAGATTGTGTGTATGAATTGATTAAAGTCTATTAAAATGAAGCTGGAAAGATGGTGTAATGAAATGTTTGAGAACTTGTGATATTAATTCTATTTTATATTTATTAAATAATGTTAGAGAGAAAATATGATGTCATTAACTAAAATGATGAATGTAATTTGAGATGAAGAATTTGGTGCAAAGAGTTGAAAGGGAAATTTTAACTCTTATAGGCAGTTAATATCAACACATTTGCAGGGTTACTTCTTATACCTCCTCTCTCCCCCGACTCTCCCACACACTCCTCTGGATTGCTAAAGATACCTGATCAATCACTTTATTTGATTGATAAAACTGTTTCTGCATGTTTAGTGGAAACAACTTTATAGACAGATTATGGGATATTACATAAGTTTTTCAGTGTAAAGAGCTACAAAAGGCAAAGTTAAGAAAATTATCATAATCCAGAAAATTCACACCCGTTTCCAAGCAAGTGGTTGTTAAAATATTCACATAGTTATAGCACTTTTCAAAAAATGCTAGTTGCCCAGATAATGATTTTATTAGGTTGGTACAAAAGTAATTGTGGTTTCAGACCATGAATTTTACATCATTATAACTAAGCTCAAACAGTTTTATTAATCAAAATAAGAAACATTACAATCAACACATTTTTGCTGAGAAATAAGGTGATTTGTTCCTGTAGCGTAAAGATCTGTGCTTTGGAATTCGACAAACTCTTGGAAAGCATTTTCTGCATCCTGCTGGTTGTGGAAATGTTTTCCCTGCAAAAAAAATTGTTGAGACGCTTGAAGTAGTTGGTTATCGAGAGGTCAGGTGACTATGGCAGATGAGGCAAAATGTTGCAATTTGTCCAACGTTTTGAAGCAGGGGTTGTGTAAAGTGTGCTCAGGTATTCTTGTGGAGATGAATTGGATCCTTTCTGTTGACTAATGCCGGCTGCAGGCGCTGCAGTTTTCAGTGCATTTCATTGACTTGCTGAGCTTACCTCTCACGTGTAATGGTTTTCCTGGGATTCAGAAAGCTCTAGTGGATCAGACTGGCAGCAGACCACCGAACAGTGACCAGGACCTTTTATGTTGCAAGTCTGGCTTTGGGAAGTGCTTTGGAGTTTCCTCTCAGTCCAGCAGCTGAGCTGATCATCACCAGTTGTCACATTAAATCCACTTTTTATTGCACATCACAGTCTGGTCGAGAAATAGTTTGTTGTTTTTTGCATAGAATAAGACAACACTTCAAAATGATTTTTTTAAATTTTGTGGTTGCTCATGAGGCAACCACTTATCGAGCTTTTTCACCTTTCCAGTTTGCTTCTAATGCCAAAGGACCGTAGAATATTTGACATTGAGTTCTTCAGCAACTTCTCGTGAAGTTATAAGAGGATCAGCTTCAATGATTTCTCTCAGTTGGCCATTGTCAATTTCCAATGGCCAGTCACTATACTCCTTATCTTCAAGGTTCTAGTCTTCTGTGCAAAATTTCTTGAACCACCACTGCCCTGTATGATTATTAGCAGTTCCTGAGCCAAATGCATTATTGATGTTGCGAGTTATCACTGCTGCTTTATGACCCATTTTGAATTTGAATAAGAAAATGACTTGAATTTGCTTTTTGTCTAACATCATTTCCATAGTTCAAAATAAATATGAAATATACAGCAAGTAATGTCATCAGCAAAAACAGTCAAGAAATGTACATTAAAATGACATATAACATAACTATAATTATTAAGAATGTATTCTAATATCAAATGGCAAATTTTTACAATGTAAAAAGCACAATTATGTTTGCACCAACCTAATAGTTTTGTGAAACTCCAGTACTCTGGCCACCTGATGTGGAGAGCTGATTCATTTGAAAAGACTGTGATGCTGGGAAAGATTGAGGGCAGGAGGAGGAGGAGACGACAGAGGATGAGATGGTTGGATGGCATCACTGACTCAATGGACATGGGTTTGGGTGGACTCCGGGAATTGGAGATGGATGGGGAGGCCTGATGTGCTGCAGTTCACGGGGTCGCAAAGAGTCGGACATGACTGAGCGACTGACCTGACCTGACCTGAACTGAATAGTTTTCATGTCTGTTTATCTGTTAAGGGCATGGTCAATTTTTCAGTTGGTTGATGTTTGTGAATAAATGAACTTTTTTTCAGTCTTATTTAATATCTATGACTTTACTGGTGTAATGAAACCTATACAAAGAAAAGCATTAAAATAATTTTGATGCATATCATTAAGCTGATTCCCCCCCTTTTTTGTTGTTGTTCGAAAATATTTAAACCATGAGGTCTTTATGAGGAGTCAGATCCAGAGGTTAATTAAGCAGCCAGTAACTTAAATCGCATTACTGTAAGTGAGGTTAGTGGCAAACATGTAACTAAAATTATACTTAAGATTTTAAATATTTATATTGTGACCAATAAACATAAATACTTTTCACATTGTATTACCTGTGCAGGATGAAGGGAGAGGCAGAGTGAAGGTGATGTGGGATGAAGGAGAGCCAGGGAGGGAAAGCCACCCCTCTACCCAGCATCTGGGTATTTTATACACTACCAGGATAGGGAGATTTGTGTGTGTGTGTGTGTGTGTGTGTGTGTGTGTGTGTGTGTGTGTGTGTGTGTTTAATACATGGCTGGGAGGTAGGAAAATTTAACTTACAACATTGTGTTTTCCTTTATTTGGACAGTTTGGCTAAATTTGGTTTAGTCACTATCACCCTAGATTATTTCTTCTCTTTTAACTAGATGAAATAATTATAGCTTTTCCCCCCCTTGAACAATAACAAATCAAGCAGACCTGAAAGACATGGTTTTCTATTTATTTCTTTTGTGCGTTTCTGAAAAGTATGAAACCAACTGCTGCTCTCCTCTGGTGGGAGCAAATATTCATAATTTTATCAAAAGAGTTACTGAAGTTTGACTTGTTTTCCACTTCACAGTAGTTTGAAGAAGGAATATGCCTGAAGTTTGCTGTGTGTGGCTGTTGCGGAAATTTGTAATCCTGCTCATTGTGGCAAATGATGGGAACAGCTTATTTCTCACGTGTATGCACATGCCCTACGAAAGCAGCACTTCTCTCTGGATATATACTGAGGTCATTTCCAACTTAACTTACCTAAATCTGAACTCACCATGGCCTGCCAACGCATTTTATTTCTGTTAATTTTGCCTCTGCCTTCCTAGGTACTGAAATTTAAAACTTGTCTTACTGAAATCCTTAACCTTTTGTGAAATGGCAACCCACTCCAGTATTCTTGCCTAGAAAAATCCCATGGACAGAGGAGCCTGGTGGGCTACAGTCCACAGGGTCTCAAACAGTCAGATGCAACTAAATAGCAACTCCTAGATGCTGAAACTTAAAACTTGTGTTTTACTGAAAGCCTCAACCTTTTGTGCTGTTTTGTTTGTGGACTTAATAGCCTTCCAATATGACACACTATCCTCCATTATTTTTCACTCCAACCTTTCACATATGTCTCTGATAGATTGGTCTTTCTAAAATATATAGTTATCAAAGATTTAGAGCATTCACCCCTCTACTAAATTAATAAAAAGGCTTACCTTGGCATTAAATTCCTTATCCTACATTCCTAACCTTTCTTCTCTAATAATTCTCTAGAATATTTTTTCCTTTGGGAGCATAGTCAAAACCTTCTCCATGCATAGTTAGAGTTTCATGTTATTGTGACTGCTCAATTCATCTGTATCTCCTTGAGGAAGCTCTAACTAATCAATTAAAATCTTACATTTTTCTAGTGGAAACACCACCTCTCTGTGAAACCCTCTGTGATCAGCAACAAGTGACTTCAATCCTCTGAGCTCATACATCTAAATTAGCTACATTCATGTAGGCTTGTACTGTTTATACTCATGAGTTAGTAGATGTCCTCTAAACACAATAGTAGAGCATATAATTGACCCTCAATGTTGATTTCCTTCTACCTGAAGATTCTAATGCTGTTAATATCTAATATCTCCCATGTTCTCTATAGTGCTCATGCTAAGAGCTCAGTAAATTTGTGCAGACGAACAGATGAAATCACTATTTGCAACCTATTTAATTTGGTGTAAAAAGTGGGCCTGTTCTATAAGATAAAATCTTCCCATGAAATGTGTATGGTATTTCTACATTAACCTCTGAAACCCCCAAACTCACAGCATGTGAACATAACCCTTTGCCTAAAGATAGTATTTTGGGATAAGAATGCTGGTGATTTCATGAGATCTAAGAGGGCTTTCTGAAGAGCATTCCATGAAGCCCCTGCAAAAGTTATCCTAGCAAAATTTCCCACATCAATTAAATAAGCCAAAGATGGCTTACATGGAGATTAACCTCTGGGTTTAAGAGTAAATTGACTTCCTTCTTTTATTTAAAATAAATTACTTCTCACTGGACTGGAAAGCCAAATAGAGTTAAAAAAAAAAAAAAAAAGAATGAATTCACTAGAGACTGTATAAAGTAAGGTATGTGGCAGCAGCATCTATTCTCTAAAGGCTTAAATTTGACCCAATGATAGAGCCTCTTTTAAAATAAAGATGGAATGAGTGTTTGGAAGAGAAATAAAGGGCAGGAGTAAATTCTCAGCATGGAGAATAATTAATGATGATTCTTATGACAGATGTTTATCTTATTTAATATTTATATTTCATTACTGATTGTATTTAAATGTTCTGTTTTTAAAATACTTTTTATCCAGAAAGTGTTCAGCACTAAAGGAAAGGTGTTTTCTAGCAATTACTTTGTTAGTTATCAATCAGTTTGAAGCTTTTTGTCATTTTCTGTACTTGGTGAAAATGAGTTCTCTGGAGAAGGCTGATTCTGTAGACACAGTTTAGGGAAGTGATGTTTTGGAGGAATATCTCTGAGGCTGGAGTTCTGTGTAGAATTCCTTAGAACCCATTCTACGCCATTGTTGCTTCAACAGCCCCACCAGGGTAGAAATTCAGGGAGAGATGTTAACAAATGATCCAAGTTTAAAGTCTTCCTGCTTCAGGGGGCCTGTAGACAATAATCTTATATATAATGCAGTAGAATTTGGCAGTTTTAATAACATTTCTTCTTTTGAAAAATCCTATCTACTCTGCATTTCTGATAATTCCATATTTCTAGGTCTTCAACCTGAGAGACTCTCTCTCCTTAGTGCTCATTTCTTTTCATTCCCAGGAAACCTTTACTGCCTTCTCCTGTCTTTTGGAATATCTCACACTCTCTCATGATTCCTCACAGTGTACATTTAACTTTGATCCCATTCCTAGGAAGCCGCACTTCTGGTAACTGGTAAAACTGGGATGTGAACCCATGCTTGCAGATACTAAAGCTTAAGCTCTTAATCATGTCTTTATACAACACTAACTTTGCAACTTCAGTATGATTGTCATTGCTGATGTTTATTTAATGCCTGATATGTGGCAGGCACCGGGGTTGGGTTCTTTATATCTGTTATGCTACATTTCAAGCTAGCTATTCCATTTCACTGATGAAATTTTAAGCCTTGGGAATGGCCCAAAGAGGAACATTAGGATTGGTTGTTTGCATTTTTGCATAGAGGGTGTTACTTTTACTCTGACTTTAGTTCAGTAAGATCTCAAAGATAGGCATAATTCTGGAGTGTGTTTGTATACTGCTGTCTTCCTTTTAAGTTTCTTTAAAATAGAGTTCACCAACTCAAATTTCTGCATTGCTAGAGCTGATAACCTAAATGAGTAAACCAGACTTCAAGATGATAAGGACTAATGAGATTTGTGGAACATCAATACTTTATACTTCATATGAAGTTATTCAGGTTTATTTTGAAATGATGGACTTCCCAGTAGCTCCCACAGTAAAGAATCTGTCTGCAATGCTGGAGACCTGGCTTCGATCCCTGGGTTGAGAAAATTCCATGGAGAAGGGAATGGCAACCCACTCCAGTATTCTTTTCTGGAGAATCCTATGGACAGGGGAGGCTGGTAGGCTACAGTCATGGGGTCCCAAAGAGTTGGACATGACTGAATGATTACTACTACTATTAATTTGAAATGACATTGTACAGGTAAGTGTGTATGCACACACACGTGCACACATGCACACTCAGGTTAACATTTTGCAGCCTTTTGAATGATCACTTTTATCTTAAGTGAAAGTTATATAGACTAGATAGATACAGAAATGTATAATTCCATTTGGGGGGTGAATGTGAAGTCATTGGTTGAATGTATTCATATTTACACCCTTAAGAATAGTCTGGTGAATGCCTGGCAATCACTTTAAAGGAGTTACTCCTTTGAATTGTCTCACTTAGGTGTTAATGATATACATATGCCTGAGTACTTTTTTTCGAGAAGACACATCATAACTTCCTTTCTTCTTTTATCAGCTGATTATAATTTATAGCCTGAGAACCCAAGGGTTGCCTCTCTATGGGAGGACACCCAAGTACGCAGCGTGGCGCTCCCTCCTGTGTGGACAGTCAGTAGGCCGGGCTCTGGCCCTCACTGGGGAAAGCCTGGGCAACTCCTTCGCCACCTGGATTTTCAATGCCGGCAGATGGGACTGCATTGTTTCAAAGTTTCAGTCTGGAGAATTCAGACATTAAGGGTTAATCTACATTTTAAAATAGCTGTCTTTGGAGGAAATTATGCTATAAATGAGAAACCTGTGTGGAGTTCTGGGTTCTCTCTTTATGTTAGCTTTGGCAGGGCCAGGAGTCTGTTTTGATGATAAAGCCAGCATTTGAAACCTGGATTTTATATCGCAGGAAAACTAAGCAAATTTAAAACACTCCACATTTGCCTTTTGACACCCCATAACCAAAAGATGAACTTTAATTTCTGGGAGGCCTCCCAGTGATTAATGCCTTTCCATTTATGGCGTGAGAAGAATGAGCCGTATGTTACAGTTGGTCTTCTGTCCGTTTCTGAAGAGCACTCGTGCCAGGATTTTGATGTGCACTCGCATTCTGGCACCAGGTTTCACACTTCTCACCCAGCACAGAGCCAGCTCACAGATCCTGTTCAGTACAGCGACTCCAGACACACAGCCTGAATTTGAAGGCGGCCTCCTAAAATGTGGCAGGCACAGTCTCGCTCTTCCTATTTGGAGCCCGTCGCGTGGGGCTAGGACCTCTCCCAGCCTGCCCGCAGAGCAGCCTTGGAGAAGTGGTGTTTGTTAGCTGCTCCGGGAATCAGTCTCTGGGAAGGTGAGGGCTTGGTGCTACATGGCCGCTTCATAAACCTTTTCTGTGGCCTATACTTATTCTTAAGAGGAAATTGTTATACATTCGCATTTCCATTAGAAATCGCGTACTCTACTCTCTTGGAAGGGGAGCTATAGAGTAAATCCACTGGGGACTTCCTTCATTCCAACATCCTCCATAGGAGAGAAATGACATGCACTAAGCCACGGCAATAAGCTGTTAATCATTAGCGTTGTTCGGCCGCTAGGTCGTGTCGACTCTTTGTGATCCCACGGACTGAAGCTCACCAGGCTGCTCTGTCCTTCACTATCTAGTTGAGTGTGCTTAAATGCATGCCCATTGAGTCGGTGATGTTATCTAATCACTTCATTCTCTGCCTCTCCCTTCTCCTTTTGCCTTCAAACTTTCCTAGCATCCACGCTCTCCAAGTATTTTTGGTTCTCCTCCATTTAAGAGACATGGTAGAAGAGTATTTCCTTCTTTTTCTGCAGCCATGTATTTTGTTTTCCTCCATAAAATTTGAGCAGAAGAGACAGGTGTTACTCTGCACTGTGGACGTTTAAAGCCAGCATGTGATTCCCCACTTGCTTCTCTTGCTGCTGCAATGACTGAAGAAGCAGAGGTTGAGAGGAGGTCTCAGTCAGCCCAATTTCCTAGTCACTGGGATGAAGAGAGAGCCCCCAGCTCACTAGTGTTAGCCTTGTAGCACAAGCAAGAACAGCATGGTGGTATGTTAACGACTGATTCGGGGATTTCTTACTACTGCAGAGTGACTCATACCGACCTAGAGGCCTTGTTAATGGGACAGTAGAGCCACAGCCTTGAAGCTTGAACAGTGCAATGCCATTTCCGTTGCTTTCTCATCTCACTTTCTCTTTCAGGCATCAGTAAAACAAGTGAGTTTCCTTCATTTGGCAAAGAGACAAAGTCTATTTCCACAGGTCCACTGTCTTCTAACTTTTCTCCCGGCGACAGGCTAGAGATACCGAAGTCTAAATTCAGAAAGGAGACAGGAGAACCTACATTCTCCAACCAGCTTCACCATTAATACTTTTACTATATTTTGATCTCATTTAGTTCTTACATTTCTTCTCATATGGGTTTGGAAACAAACATGAGGAGAAATGATGATGGCTTTTGTCTCAAATTGCCAATACCTACAAAACCTTAGTTGTTTGTATAGAATATCACTTTGTCACATCTGTAGATGAAAGATGTAGACATAATATTTTTGTTGTTGATTAAAAGTTCTGAAATGGTGGCAGCCTCATGGTTGATAGATATGGTAGGCACGAGTCTACCATGGACCCTAAATGTCTAAGTCCCTGATGCATATGCCCTGGATCCCATTCCCTTTGGAGTTTAAATGCAAATGCCATTTATGTGTAAATGAAATACCCCTCCCATGGCTGTTAGGTTACATTTTATGGCAAAGGTTGGGAAGAATTTGCCAATGCAATTAAGATTCCTAATCGGTTGAGTTTTGAGTGAATAAAAAGGGGATTATTCTAGTTAAGCCTAACTTAATTAGGTGAGATTTTTAAAGAGAGTTTATAGTTTACAGATAAAAGGACTCAAGAGTCATTTTCCTCCAGCACCGAAGAAGGAGCAAATAGCCATGTTGTGAACGGCCCATGGAGGAGGCCACATGTTAAGGACCTGACGTCAGCTGCTGGTTGCTCAGGGTAGTTCTTGCTGACATCTAACAAGAAAATAGGGACCTTAATCAGAGACAAATTCTGCCAACAACCTGAGGGAACTTGGAAGCCGATCTTTCCCTAATTGATTCTCCAGATGAGGACAAAGGCAGCCAGCATCTTGATTGAAGCCTTGTGAGACTATGAGTAAAGGATTTAGGGGAAAATGTGCTAGACTCCTAATCTACAGAAACCGTCAGGTAATCCATTTATTGTTAGATTATTTTATTCATTTATCAACGAATATGTGACAATTCATTTTGCAACATCAGAAAACTAGTACAGAGGGAACCTGACCTGACAGTTTTTTTTCTTGAAATATCTGCAGTGTTGATTTAACAGCAAATCTTCTAGGCTTGTCCTGCTATCTCCTTTTTAACTCCCACGTGGAATGATGAGATTGGAAGAGGCCCTCACAGTGGTTGAATGGGGCCCTTGATGTCTTCAGCAGGCCTCCAGTCAGACCCCTGCAAGCAGCCTTGAGAGAGCTTTCTGGTCTCCAGTACTTTTGGATGAAAAGTGTCTACCTTCACCACATTGGAAGTGCTCTTGTCGTTACACTGGCATCATCCAGTAAGAGTAGAAGCTGGGGAAGCACCTCGATGATTGTGGGATACCAGAGAGTATGCAGCATGTCTCAAAAACCAAATGACAGGCCCCTTCTGATTCCGGAAGGAAACTATAATGATAAAGAAATATCCATTTGACTCGTTGGAAAGTACTTGTTCTTTTAAGGTAGGTTTCAACGTTAGAATGTGTACTTTCATAATGTGCAGCACAGCCAGGCAGAAATGAGCCTCAGTGCAAAGAGGAGAGAGACTTTTGTTTGTTTTGCTCATTTTGGCAGTGTATTTCTGAAGTTGATAATCCAAGAGGAAAGAACCAGTTTCATAAAGCACTGTCTGAAGTAAGTAACTTCTTTATAAATGTCGGTGGTTTGGCTTGTTACATTTTGTGTAAAGCTATTTTAATGAAAAGAGAGAAGCAAACAGAAAGGCAATATATGATTAATAAGGATTATATAGAAGAATGGAAAGGCACCAAGAGACTTGGTTTTCAGGAAAAACTACAGATTTGCCAAAGCTGGGAGAGACAGCTTTTTTGAGGAAAAAGAGAGAAAAGAAGGAAACCCAGAAGTGGGGAATGGGTTATATCCTTTCAACTGGGAACAAAGAGGCACGTGACCACGTAGCCTTGAGTGTCTGGTTAGAGCTGTAAAGAGCTCTACTCCAGGTGAATTTATGAACAGGATCCCACTTTAAGGTAATAACATTTATGAGGAGAAAATTCAGAGTGAAGGACTTCAAAGGCCTTTAAAGCAGTGGCTTCCTCCACCGAGTTTGTGAAGGCTTTTGCTCAGAACACTGATGACATAGAGTGGACAAATAGGGCTTACATATAACGTTGTTTGAATTTATGGCATGAGGGTTCCCAGGAACGCTGAGTTGTCACTTCCCCATGGATTGACTAGATAGGTGTAAACTAAGAAATATTACATGATTGCTTATCCGCATTGTTTCCCCAGCGCTGCAGCTGGTCCCTTCTCAGATGAAGCCCAGGCAGTGCTAGGAAATGGCCATTACTGGCTTTCTTCATGCCGGGGAGTCATCCTAAGATTTACAGGCAGCCTGTTTTTTGCATTGTTTATTCTGCCTTTATCACTGGCTTCCCTGGTGGCTCAGATGATAACGAATCTACCTGCAATGCAGGAGAGAGAGCTGGGTTTGATCCCTGGTTCGGGAAGATCCCCTGGAGAAGGAAATGGCAACCCACTCAAGTATGCTTGCCTGGAGAATTCCCTGGACAGAGAAACCTAGCGGGCTACAGTCCATGGGGTTGCAAACAGTCAGACACGACTAAGTGACTAACACACAAACATCTCATTGGCCAGGGAAGGGGCATCAGCCCGGCAGGGAAACTGACTTGATACTCCAAAAACAGTGGTCTTTAATGCATCTTATTCTGGGTGGTGACTGTTGGGTCCTGCCAGCTTTATAAGTTTGCTTATTAATTTTCATTGGTTATTGACCATCTTTTAAAAAAATTTTACTTATAAACTATTATTAAGGATGGCATCTAGTGATAACTAAAAATTTCAAAGAGATGATTATCTGTAATGAAAAAAACCTTTTATTAAAAAATCTATCTCTATTTTATCTATATTAATAGTAGAAAATCTCTGAAGATGATTTTTAGGGATATGGGAGAGGTGAGCTGAAAGCTAAGATTATTAGGATATTATGAAAAGATATAAGGCTGATAGTCTTGTTTTGATCACCTTTTGTTCCCCCATCCTATGAAGATTCATTCCCTGATTTATAGTAACATTATGCTGGCCATTTACTATTTTAAAAAGTGTTGCTTTTGCTACTTAAATTTGCCAGCCCAGTTAAGTTTTAATTCGATGGGTACAAATCCAATTATTTAACTAAAGTATGAAAGCAGGATCACGTTGTGAAGGATCCATGCACTTATTCCTTCAAGGTATAATTAAAGTTTAAAGACAGTGTTCATTAAACAAATCTCTGCTTGAGCAATACAGCTGGACTTTTGAGCCTGAGATCTATGTATACTTCTTTTCTTGTCACATTTGCCATTTTTGTATCTTTTCCCCATTAAGAACAGGGGTCTGTAATGGAAAACTCTACCCCTGAAAGGCTGCCAACCATCTGCAGTAAATAAAAATACTTTCTCACAAAGACATATAGTTCCCATTGGGATTTATACCACTTTGTCCTCTATCTGAGCTCTAAACCAAATGAGAGGTACACGAAAGAGTCAGGCAACTGGAAATAAAATGACCAGTTTTAATACTAATAATACTGTTAGAAAACAAGATTTAGACAGATGTGCCCCAGAATTTGGCATATCCATTCACCTAGTCAGAGACACCTTGGAAAATCACAGCTTTGCCCACGAGAACAATTTACTGTTAAACTTCCTGCAAGTGGAGAATTGGCCCAACCATATGCTCTCCCAACCCAGGTTGATCCCAAAGAGAGGAGGAGAGGGAAAGAGTTGAACTACTCACATATGGTTCTTTCTCACAAACTGACCAATTTTTACAGCTTCACTTCTACAACTGGCTATATAAATTGTTGGGTCCAGCGCAAAATGAAAATGCAGGATCCCCTCTTTAAAATGTTTTAACAGTTTCAAAGTGACGGTAGAGCATTGACTTAAACAGGAATCTTTCTAAATGTGAAGCCCTGTGTAAATGTCCAGACCGCTCATCCGTGAAGCCAGTCTTGTTCACATCTTATCAGGAAGGACTGAGTAAGGAAGTAGATGGAATGCAAAATAAAAAAAAAGTATTATGAATTCATATCTGTCTAACTGGGCACAAAATTCAAGTACAAAGGAGGTTCCCTCAAGCAGTGACATTTCTAAGCCTCTGTTCACTTATCCCTTAAGCTTAACTGCCACACCTATGGTGCACTAGAATATTTCTATCAGTTCCATTGCTCAGTCATGTCCAACTCTTTGTGACCCCATGAATCACAGCATGCCAGGCCTCCCTGTCCATCACCATCTCCCGGAGTTCACTCAGATTCACGTCCATCGAGTCCGTGATGCCATCCAGCCATCTCATCCTCGGTCGTCCCCTTCTCCTCCTGCCCCTAATCCCTCCCAGCATCAGAGTCTTTTCCAATGAGTCAACACTTCGCATGAGGTGGCCAAAGTACTGGAGTTTCAGCTTCAGCATCATTCCCTCCAGAGAAATCCCAGGGTTGATCTCCTTCAGAATGGACTGGTTGGATCTCCTTGCAGTCCAAGGGACTCTCAAGAGTCTTCTCCAACACCACAGTTCAAAAGCATCAGTTATTCTGTGCTCAGCCTTCATAGTCCAACTCTCACATCCATACATGACCACAGGAAAAACCATAGCCTTGACTAGACGGATCTTAGTCGGCAAAGTAATGTCTCTGCTTTTGAATATACTATCCAGGTTGGTCATAACTTTTCTTCCAAAGAGTAATCGTCTTTTAATTTCATGGCTGCAGTCACCATCTGCAGCGATTTTGGAGCCCCCCAAAAATAAAGTCTGACACTGTTTCCACTGTTTGCCCATCTATTTCCCATGAAGTGATGGGACTGGATGCCATGATCTTCATTTTCTGAATGTTGAGCTTTAAGCCAACTTTTTCGCTCTCCTCTTTCACTTTCATCAAGAGGCTTTTTAGCTCCTATTCACTTTCTGCCATAAAGGTGGTGTCACCTGCATATCTGAGGTTATTGATATTTCTACTGGCAATCTTGATTCCAGCCTGTGTTTCTTCCAGCCCAGTGTTTCTCATGATGTACTCTGCATATAAGTTAAATAAGCAGGGTGACAATATAAAGCCTTGACGTACTCCTTTTCCTATTTGGAACCAGTCTGTTGTNAAAATAAAGTCTGACACTGTTTCCATTGTTTCCCCATCTATTTCCCATGAATTGATGGGACCAGATGCCATGACCTTAGTTTTCTGAATGTTGAGCTTTAAGCCAACTTTTTCACTCTCTTCTTTCACTTTCATCAAGAGGCTTTTTAGCTCCTTTTCACTTTCTGCCTTAAGGGTGGTGTCATCTGCATATCTGAGGTTACTGATATTTCTCCCGGCAATCTTGATTCCAGCTTGTGTTTCTTCCAGCCCAGTGTTTCTCATGATGTACTCTGCATATAAGTTAAATAAGCAGGGTGACAATATACAGCCTTGACGTACTCCTTTTCCTATTTGGAACCAGTCTGTTGTTCCATGTCCAGTTCTAACTGTTGCTTCCTGACTTGCATATAGATTTCTCAAGAGGCCAGTCAGGTGGTCTGGTATTCCCATCTCTTTCAGAATAGTGTATATTAACACATATATGTGGGATCTAGAAAAATTGTATGTGCTTAGTTGCTCAATCATGTCTGACTCTTTGTGACCCCATGGACTGTAGCCCTCCAGACACCTCTGTCCATGGGGGTTCTCTGGGCAAGAATACTGGAGTGGGCTGCCATGCCCTCCTCCAGGGGATCTTTCTAACCCTGGGCTCGAACCCAGGTCTCCCTACTCAGTGATCGAAAACCCAAGAAAGGGGATTATTTACAAATGCAGGCATATGCATACATATAGCTGATCCAGCTATACCTTGCTGTACAGCAGAAATTAACACAGTATTGTAAAGCAATGAAACTCCAATAGAAATTAATTTTTAAAAGAAATTATAAAGAAAATCTTATTTCTATTTACAAAGGCTATGCAAATATATTGTAATAACTCAAAATCAACAAAAAATTCTTAAAATTAAAAAATAATAAAGAGTGGCTCTTAGTTTTATTGTGTATTAGAATCATTAGAGAAGATGTAAAAATACCCTGAATCTGCACCAGGCTCCTCTGTCCATGGAATTCTTCAGGCAAGACTACTGGAGTGGGTTGCCATTTCCTTCTCCAGAGGATCTTCCCAACTCAGGGACTGAACCTGGGTCTGCTGCATTGCAGGCAGATTCTTTACTGTCTGAGCCCCCAGGAAAGCCTGCTTTCAACATCTCCCTAACTGAGTCTGATGAACACAGAAGTGCCCAAAGTGCCCAAAGTAAGGTAACTGTCGATGGCAAGATGGCAAAGCCTTTCCTCATTTTTACGTCCCACCATCTGGCGTTTAGAAGCTGCTCAGTTATTCTTTGTTGGATGGATGTCTACAGGGAGACTGAGTGAATGGGCAAATGTGTGAATAAGTTGAGGGGTTTTGTTAACAGCACCCAGCCCCTGCTCACTTGATTACAGAGTGTGTGATTTACAGAGTGGCTTTGCTTAGCCTAAACTGTGATTTCTGCCTTTGAAGTCTCAATTTGATTAAAATACGTTTAGCAAGGAACAATAACTTTCTGAAATGCTGGGGATTATGCAGCTCCGAGGAGCTCTGTGGGGAACAAGCAATTCCAGCAAGCATGTCGGTCTTTGTGAACCTAGAGAGGCTACTCGGCAAGCCTGTATCGGGGCCAAACATCTGACTCCTCTTAATTACATTCTGTCCTTGTTTCATTCCTTCTCATCTCTTGCTTTTGGGTCCTGAGTTTTCCCCAAACTGCCACGGTTGAATGATCTCAAAAATAATGCTGAGCCTGTTCCCACGGTGCTGGGGCCCGGGGCATGGACAAGTCTCCTTCCCTTTGGAAAGACGGAAAAAATGGAGATCACTTTCTCTCCCACCCTCAAGCTCTGTTGCCAAGTTATTTAGTCCAGTATCACCTGCAGGCAACTTATCCTTCAGTGAAAGAGGAAGGAACAGAGGCTGGCTACTGACCTGCATGCATGCTTGCATGCTCAGTCATGTCAGACTTTTTGGGACCCCATGGACTGTAGCCTGCCAGGCTCCTCTGTGGAATTCTCCAGGTGAGAATACTGGAGTGGGTTGCCATGTCCTCCTCCAGGGGATCTTCCTGACCCAGGGATCAAACCTGCATCTCCTGCATCGCAGGCAGATTCTTTACCCACTGAGCCACCTGGGAAGCCCTGATACTGACTTATGTGCTTTTAAATCACATAGGTCAGTAGCCCGGCNAGAATACTGGAGTGGGTTGCCATGTCCTCCTCCAGGGGATCTTCCTGACCCAGGGATCAAACCTGCATCTCCTGCATCGCAGGCAGATTCTTTACCCACTGAGCCACCTGGGAAGCCCTGATACTGACTTATGTGCTTTTAAATCACATAGGTCAGTAGCCCGGCTTCCCAGATGGGAACGCTTGCTGAATGAGATGTCTGGGAGGGTAACAGCAGATAAAGGATACATGATGTTGCATAACGGTTCAAATGAAGACCCTAGAGCCTACTTGCCCAGGTTGGATTAGCCACTTACTATAGCTTGACACATGACTCAAACTTTCTGTGACTCAATTTCCTCATCTGTAAGCAGACACTTATAGTCATAATTCATGGCATTTCATAACTATGAGAACTGCATGAAATTAATACATATAAAGACAGATTATTTTATGACCCATAGTTGCACCTCTGTGAATGTTGCTGCTGCTACTGCTGCTAAGTCGCTTCAGTTGTGTCCGACTCTGTGGGACCCCATAGATGGCAGCCCACCAGGCTCCCCCGCCTGTTGTTAAAAACGTCAATAAAAATAACACTAATGATGGTAGCTTTGAATGACTTCCCTTTCGACATGTGGAAAACTGTCTCTTCCTCCTGCAAGTAGCTCCTCAGAGCCTCCCCCCACCAAACCCCCCATCCTCATTTTGGCTTTTATCTCTTTAAACGGACCAAGGCTGCTGGTTGACATAGGGTGTTGCTGAGTCATCTGAGGACACCGGGGACCTATGTCACGAAGAGCTGCTGGCAGGGGAGGCCTGCAGGAGACAGATTAGACTTCTCCCAGGCAGGAGTGAGTCAGTCGGGGGTCTGCGCCAGGCTCCACCATGGAGCCCAGAGGGGGCAGTGGGTNTCCTCCAGGGGATCTTTCTAACCCTGGGCTCGAACCCAGGTCTCCCTACTCAGTGATCGAAAACCCAAGAAAGGGGATTATTTACAAATGCAGGCATATGCATACATATAGCTGATCCAGCTATACCTTGCTGTACAGCAGAAATTAACACAGTATTGTAAAGCAATGAAACTCCAATAGAAATTAATTTTTAAAAGAAATTATAAAGAAAATCTTATTTCTATTTACAAAGGCTATGCAAATATATTGTAATAACTCAAAATCAACAAAAAATTCTTAAAATTAAAAAATAATAAAGAGTGGCTCTTAGTTTTATTGTGTATTAGAATCATTAGAGAAGATGTAAAAATACCCTGAATCTGCACCAGGCTCCTCTGTCCATGGAATTCTTCAGGCAAGACTACTGGAGTGGGTTGCCATTTCCTTCTCCAGAGGATCTTCCCAACTCAGGGACTGAACCTGGGTCTGCTGCATTGCAGGCAGATTCTTTACTGTCTGAGCCCCCAGGAAAGCCTGCTTTCAACATCTCCCTAACTGAGTCTGATGAACACAGAAGTGCCCAAAGTGCCCAAAGTAAGGTAACTGTCGATGGCAAGATGGCAAAGCCTTTCCTCATTTTTACGTCCCACCATCTGGCGTTTAGAAGCTGCTCAGTTATTCTTTGTTGGATGGATGTCTACAGGGAGACTGAGTGAATGGGCAAATGTGTGAATAAGTTGAGGGGTTTTGTTAACAGCACCCAGCCCCTGCTCACTTGATTACAGAGTGTGTGATTTACAGAGTGGCTTTGCTTAGCCTAAACTGTGATTTCTGCCTTTGAAGTCTCAATTTGATTAAAATACGTTTAGCAAGGAACAATAACTTTCTGAAATGCTGGGGATTATGCAGCTCCGAGGAGCTCTGTGGGGAACAAGCAATTCCAGCAAGCATGTCGGTCTTTGTGAACCTAGAGAGGCTACTCGGCAAGCCTGTATCGGGGCCAAACATCTGACTCCTCTTAATTACATTCTGTCCTTGTTTCATTCCTTCTCATCTCTTGCTTTTGGGTCCTGAGTTTTCCCCAAACTGCCACGGTTGAATGATCTCAAAAATAATGCTGAGCCTGTTCCCACGGTGCTGGGGCCCGGGGCATGGACAAGTCTCCTTCCCTTTGGAAAGACGGAAAAAACGGAGATCACTTTCTCTCCCACCCTCAAGCTCTGTTGCCAAGTTATTTAGTCCAGTATCACCTGCAGGCAACTTATCCTTCAGTGAAAGAGGAAGGAACAGAGGCTGGCTACTGACCTGCATGCATGCTTGCATGCTCAGTCATGTCAGACTTTTTGGGACCCCATGGACTGTAGCCTGCCAGGCTCCTCTGTGGAATTCTCCAGGTGAGAATACTGGAGTGGGTTGCCATGTCCTCCTCCAGGGGATCTTCCTGACCCAGGGATCAAACCTGCATCTCCTGCATCGCAGGCAGATTCTTTACCCACTGAGCCACCTGGGAAGCCCTGATACTGACTTATGTGCTTTTAAATCACATAGGTCAGTAGCCCGGCTTCCCAGATGGGAACGCTTGCTGAATGAGATGTCTGGGAGGGTAACAGCAGATAAAGGATACATGATGTTGCATAACGGTTCAAATGAAGACCCTAGAGCCTACTTGCCCAGGTTGGATTAGCCACTTACTATAGCTTGACACATGACTCAAACTTTCTGTGACTCAATTTCCTCATCTGTAAGCAGACACTTATAGTCATAATTCATGGCATTTCATAACTATGAGAACTGCATGAAATTAATACATATAAAGACAGATTATTTTATGACCCATAGTTGCACCTCTGTGAATGTTGCTGCTGCTACTGCTGCTAAGTCGCTTCAGTTGTGTCCGACTCTGTGGGACCCCATAGATGGCAGCCCACCAGGCTCCCCCGCCTGTTGTTAAAAACGTCAATAAAAATAACACTAATGATGGTAGCTTTGAATGACTTCCCTTTCGACATGTGGAAAACTGTCTCTTCCTCCTGCAAGTAGCTCCTCAGAGCCTCCCCCCACCAAACCCCCCATCCTCATTTTGGCTTTTATCTCTTTAAACGGACCAAGGCTGCTGGTTGACATAGGGTGTTGCTGAGTCATCTGAGGACACCGGGGACCTATGTCACGAAGAGCTGCTGGCAGGGGAGGCCTGCAGGAGACAGATTAGACTTCTCCCAGGCAGGAGTGAGTCAGTCGGGGGTCTGCGCCAGGCTCCACCATGGAGCCCAGAGGGGGCAGTGGGTGGCTCCCAGGCTTGTTCAGCGTTATCTGCAATGTGCGTAACTGCTCAGTTGACCAAGCCAGGCTGCGCTGTAGATGCAGGAGGTGTGTTACCTGACTAGTCCCCCGAGCACACTTCTCTCTCTGACCTTCCTCTCCCCTTGTCTTTCTGCACTCCTCGTTCTCTCCTCCTCCTCCTCTCTCCCCATCTCTTCTTCCATCCTTCTCCCCCTCATATATCCCTGTCCCTCTTTCCTATCTGCCCCTTCTTTCTTCCTTTCTCCATCTGGATCTTTTCCCTTTCCTTAGAAGAACTGGACAACCTACAATATCAACTCTTCTCGGCCTCCCTTGTCTTCCTCCAGACAGAAAAGGCCAGGGTCATCATACTTTCCCGACAAACGGCCCAATAATAAATATTTGGGGTTGTGCAGATTCTACGACTTCTGTTGCAACAATATGACTCTGCTGTGGGAGGGGAAACAGCCACAGACAATACCTGAATGAATGGGTGTGGCTGCGTTTCAATAAAACTGGATTTTCAAAAATAGACAGTAACGCTCCTTCTCTATTTACCTCCTTGATCACAGACTCACTCAGGACTTACGATCCACTCCAGTTCTAAAATATAATCTTGCTGATTATATTGATCCCAGAAAAGTGCGTTAAAAAGAACAGAGCAAATGTATTTGACTACTAGAGCACACAAATTAGATAACAGGAGAACTTGCCCGCATGGCAGTGAAAATGTCGGTCAGAGGCTTGGGAAGACTGTCCCCCTGGACAGTGGTTTAGTGATTTCCTCTCTGTGTCTCTTGCCTAGAGATACCTGATGTTCATCCCAAAGAAAATAACATTCTGAACTGAACTTCATCAGAGCAGGTATTTGATGAATGAAGTAAGCCTCACAAAAGTATATCTATGGTATTTTCAAATCCATACATTCATTTATTCATTCACCTAATAAGTTTTTTTTTTCTGTTTTATTTTTATTTATTTTTAAAAAATGTTTCATGTACATTTATTTTTTATTTATTTATTTTAATTTTAATTTTTACTTTATTTTACTTTACAGTACTGTATTGGTTTTGGCATACATTGACATGAATCCATCTTGGGTATACATGAACTCCCAAACTTGAGCATCTACTATGTGCAAGGCTCAGGAGTGAGTCCTAGGGGAGAGGAAAGGGCAACAGAATGGACATGAAAGTGAGTGGCCTGTGTTGGTGGGAATATAAATTCATGCAGCCCGTAGAGAGAACAGTGTGTATGTGTGTTTAGCTCTGTCCAGATCTTTCTGACCCCCTGGACACATAGCCTGGCCAGCTTCTCTACACATGGAGTTTTCCAGGCAATATTGGAGTGGGTTGTCATTTTCTTCTCCAGGGGATCTTCCTGACTCAGGGACTGAACCTGCACGTCCTATGTTGGCAGGTGGGTTCTTTTACCACTGAGCCACCAGGGAAGCCCATTTACTTTCATGCTTAACTGAGGAGCCTGGAACTCAGAGAAACAGACGGCCGCGCAGCTAGGAGTTACAGAGCCTTCCGTCACACCCCTTCACTTGTGTCACTTAGTGAAATGGCACACAGATGCTATAAGCATGGAGCTAAAGGAGTTTCCTTTCTCCATGAAAGGGGTTTCATGGAGCTGAAGGCTTCCCGGGGGGCTCAGTGGAAAAAGAAGGTGCCTGCAATGCAGGAGACGCTCAGGAGACCCGGATTTGATTCTTGGATTCGGAAGATTCTCTGGAGAAGGAAATAGCATCCCACTCTAGTATTCTTGCCTGGGAAATCCCATGGGCAGAGGAGCCTGGCAGGCAGCAGTCCATGGGGCCATAAAGAGTCAGATAGGATTGAGTGACTACACAGCAACAACAACAACAAAGAGGGTTGCAGTTTGTCAGCATATCTAGAGCTGCAGTCTTTAAGGGAGCCTTCACAGAGGGGTGTGTGGGCTGAAGGATGGGTCAGATATCAGATCAGGAGGTGAGTTCAGGAGAAGATGGGAGAAGAAACTCTGAATTTAAAGCAGGAGGGTTGCATAAAAGGATCCATGCTTCTGAAAAAAAAAAAAAAATCCAAATGATGCAATTTCAGATACTGTAGGCAGATGAGCACAGAAAATACTTAGGAGTGAGGTGGCCTGCAGTGATCTCTTCCACCCACATGGCTGTAACTTCATGGCTTAAGCCAGCCCTAAGAAGATGGGCTGCAAAGCCATGCAGGGATGTATGGGTGATGCTCATCACCCAAGTTGTGGGGGCGCCTCCCTGAGACTCATACGTCAGCTCAAAGATATTAAGCTGGGAAGCTTGATGAGGACAGTGCTCAGGACATTAGCAACCCGTTCCATGGCTCAGAGCAATTTATGAGAGTCCTAATTAGATACACAAACGACTTCTGCAATCACACAAACACACTCGAGTCTGGCTGGCTGCATGGGGTCCCTCGCCATCAAAAGCCATCCTGCGCGCTCAGTACAAGGGCTACCGACAAATAAAGGAATCAGGAACGTTAACAGTGAGCCACTCAGAAGCAGGGAGTGGGCTTCTCCACTGTCAGGCCCCAGCACTCCGCCCCCCTTCCCAGAACTGCAAGCATCTTATCCAGGAAGCTCTAGAGTCGACTGCAGCAAGGTTCTTAGTAATACTAGAGCAGACGTGTGGTCCCGTCTGATTTGTTACCAGCTGGATGAGTCTTCAAAATGACTGCTTACAAAGTTGCAGTACCAAAGGGACAAAGGGAACCAATCCAACTGAAATGATATAGATGGGCTCTGGCGAATATTCCAACTATGAATCTACTACTGCTGCTGCTAAGTTGCTTCAGTCGTGTCCAACTCTGTGCAACCCCATAGACGGCAGCCCACCAGGCTCCCCCGTCCCTGGGATTCTCCAGGCAACACTGGAGTGGGTTGCCATTTCCTTCTCCAATGCATGAAAATGAAAAGTGAGAGTGAAGTCGCTCAGTCGTGTCCAACTCTTTGCAACCCCATGGACTGCAGCCCACCAGGCTCCTCCATCCATGGGATTTTCCAGGCAAGAGTACTGGGATGAATCTATTATGTACATCCAAATATGATACAACTGGGGCTTCCCAGGTGGCACTAGTGATAAAGAACCCACCTGCCAATGCAGGCAGACTTAAGAGATGCAGGTTCTATCCCTACATCAGGAAGATCCCCTGATATAGGAGGGCATGGCAACCCACTCCAGAATTCTGGCCTGGAGAATCCCATGGACCAAGGAGCCTGGTGGGCTACAGTCTCCCGTACGGTCTCACAGAGTTGGACTTGACTAAAGTGACAGCACGCATGGGGTCACCGGCTAGTTTTAAAACCAAGAGAGTCCCAGCAAAATGGGTTGAGCTGGTCAGCTTAGAATACAAGATGAATACACACGCATGTGTCATACCATTCAAATATTTATACTTGATATCTGCATTTATCTAATGTACATGCAATGGGATATGCCTTATAAATTTTATAAAAATATTTGATAAATGCACATATTTCATTTTATTTGTTTAATGAGCTCAGACTAGACACCAGGGAGAAGTAATGGTTTTCTGAGTTTAAAAAGAAACCAACAACCATGAAAACTGAGCAAAATACAAGAGGAAAATGAAATGTTTTTCAAAGCTAAATATATGACTTTTGCTAAAGTGATCTGGCCACCCGTAAGACTTCTCCAGAAACCTAGTTGAATGGAAAGATGATCAGAGCTGGAATCAGGCAAACGTGGTTCAATTTTCACCTCTAACAATAAATCTATACAGGGCGTGGTCCACAGACCAGCATCAGCAGCATCACCTGGAGCTTGTTAGAAGTGCAGACTCTCAGGCTCCCCAGATTGACTGGAACAGAGCCTGAATTTTAAACAAATCACCGGGTGAGTCCTGATTAGGTTAAAGTTTGAGAAGCTCTGCTATAACTCATGTGTGCGTGCAAGCTAAGCTGCTTCAGTCATGTCCAACCCTTTGCAACCCCATGGACCACAGCCCTCCAGGCACCTCTGTCCATGGGAGTCTCCAGGCAAGAATACTGGAGTGGGTTGTGATGCCTTCCTCCAGTAGTGAATCTTTCTGACCCAGGGATCGAACCCATGTCTCTTATGTCTCCTGCACCATCAGGCACGCTCTTTACCTCTAGTGCTACCTGGGAAGCCCCTTGCTGTAGCTCATATAACCTAAATGAGACTCGTTTTCCTGCTCTGCAGAACGTAGGTAATAGGATCTACTCCAGAGCACTGTACAAAGAATTATAAAGATCATTTGTGATGCACTTAGCATGGTAGTGGACCATTGAGTATAGGCTCAAAATCTTGGTTTCCTTCTATTTTCTCAACACCACCTGTTTCTGAATAATGTTACAATATCAACTTGTTTTCCTTGCTATATTCTTGCTGGCTTCTATCCATCAAAAGGGCCTTTAACCTCTTATGATTTTCTACTGTCTCTTCAAGTCCCAAAATCACATAAAAATTACAAAATCCATGAGACTGATAGGGCCTAAGAGACTTTCTGTTCAGCCTCTCCTTTGAAGCCAGAAATGCCATTTTTTTAGGTTCCAGACTTACTCATTCTGTACATTCTCAGTTAGCTGTCACCTCTTAGGTGCTGGGATGATATCAGGGACCCAGCAGCTATTTGTTGGCTGCTGGATAAGCTAATGAATGGGGCTTTGGGAACCCTGGCCCATCCTAATCTCTGTCTAAATCTTACTTGTTTTCTTTATGACTTATTCTGTATTTTCATTCCTCTAGTAAAAAATAAGATATTTCATATTTCTCCTTGACCACTCTCTCATCTTACTCAAGACACCAGTGTGTGTGTGTGTGTGTGTGTGTGTGTGTGTGTGTAGGCTTCCCAGGTGGTGTGAGTGGTAAGGAATCCACCCGCCAATGCAAGAGACCCAAGAGATGCCACTTTGATTGCTGGGTTCGGATGATTCCGAACCCAGTATTCTTGCCTGAAAAATTCCATGGATAGAGGAGCCTGGTGGGCTACAGTTCATGGGGCCACAAAGTGGTGCACACAACTGAGCGACTGAGCCCATACATATATAAGTATGAATATATGGTATATATTAACATATATACATGAATTATTGCAAATATGTTCATATTTTGAAATTAGACATTTTAATTCCACCCATTGCCAACCGACTGGATGGTAAGCTCCTTGAAGGAATGATTTCTTCTTGGAACCTCAGTGCCTAGGAACGTGTGTTTCTTCGTAAACAATGGGTATTGATGATAGATGCTGAAAAGTATCTGTGAGAGTCCCCAAGTGAACCCCCAGGTGGCGCTAGTGGTAAAGAACCCACCTGCCAATGCAGGAGACCCAAGAGATGCGGGTTTGGTCCCTGAGTCAGGAAGATCCCCTGGAGAAGGGCAGGACCCCCCATTCTAGCACTTTTGCCGGGAGAATTCCATAGGCAGAGGAGCTGCGGGCTACAGTCCATGGGGTCGCACAGAGTTGGACACGACCGAAGCAACTTAGCACGCCTGCACGCATGCAGGTGCACGCCACTCTTTCAGAAAGGACACAACAGTCAGACAGGAAAAGGAGGGTAAGGTCTTACTGGGATCCTGTGTATCTCTTACGGGAGACTGGCAGACCCTTTCCTAGGGAACTGCTTGGTAGGCTTCACATAAGAGGTTCCCCCAATAACCAAACACTCTACTCAAAAGGTTATATTTACACAGCTCATTAGGAAAATTTTTTATACTTTTGACACTCATTAGACTCGTAATCGTCCACCGAAGCTACTCTATAACAAGAGATAAACATTCCATTCCAGGGGATGAATAATAATTAGGGACCGCTCAGCACTGTGTTCTTTCCAGGTCTAATTTTGGAGTATAATTAATCCTGCAGAAGCTGCATAAGATAAGTGAAATATTTATGCAGCTGTGTTAATTCATGTATTTACTCCTAGAGAGACATTCAGAATTGGATGTGGCTTTCCGGGAAGATTATCTCAAGACACCCCCTGGAGCCACATCATTTTCTCTGCCATGGCTTGGCCTCCAGATGGTCTCTGAAGATGAAGCTGTGAAGACACATCCCCCAATCCAGACAGTCTGACCAGGAAAGCCCTGGACTGGGACAGAAAATGCCTCTAAGAATCTAGACACTCTGTTAAAACAGGGAACACCTCNTGGACTGCAGCCCACCAGGCTCCTCCATCCATGGGATTTTCCAGGCAAGAGTACTGGGATGAATCTATTATGTACATCCAAATATGATACAACTGGGGCTTCCCAGGTGGCACTAGTGATAAAGAACTCACCTGCCAATGCAGGCAGACTTAAGAGATGCAGGTTCTATCCCTACATCAGGAAGATCCCCTGATATAGGAGGGCATGGCAACCCACTCCAGAATTCTGGCCTGGAGAATCCCATGGACCAAGGAGCCTGGTGGGCTACAGTCTCCCGTACGGTCTCACAGAGTTGGACTTGACTAAAGTGACAGCACGCATGGGGTCACCGGCTAGTTTTAAAACCAAGAGAGTCCCAGCAAAATGGGTTGAGCTGGTCAGCTTAGAATACAAGATGAATACACACGCATGTGTCATACCATTCAAATATTTATACTTGATATCTGCATTTATCTAATGTACATGCAATGGGATATGCCTTATAAATTTTATAAAAATATTTGATAAATGCACATATTTCATTTTATTTGTTTAATGAGCTCAGACTAGACACCAGGGAGAAGTAATGGTTTTCTGAGTTTAAAAAGAAACCAACAACCATGAAAACTGAGCAAAATACAAGAGGAAAATGAAATGTTTTTCAAAGCTAAATATATGACTTTTGCTAAAGTGATCTGGCCACCCGTAAGACTTCTCCAGAAACCTAGTTGAATGGAAAGATGATCAGAGCTGGAATCAGGCAAACGTGGTTCAATTTTCACCTCTAACAATAAATCTATACAGGGCATGGTCCACAGACCAGCATCAGCAGCATCACCTGGAGCTTGTTAGAAGTGCAATTCAAAGCTAAATATATGACTTTTGCTAAAGTGATCTGGCCACCCGTAAGACTTCTCCAGAAACCTAGTTGAATGGAAAGATGATCAGAGCTGGAATCAGGCAAACGTGGTTCAATTTTCACCTCTAACAATAAATCTATACAGGGCGTGGTCCACAGACCAGCATCAGCAGCATCACCTGGAGCTTGTTAGAAGTGCAAACTCTCAGGCTCCCCAGATTGACTGGAACAGAGCCTGAATTTTAAACAAATCACCGGGTGAGTCCTGATTAGGTTAAAGTTTGAGAAGCTCTGCTATAACTCATGTGTGCGTGCAAGCTAAGCTGCTTCAGTCATGTCCAACCCTTTGCAACCCCATGGACCACAGCCCTCCAGGCACCTCTGTCCATGGGAGTCTCCAGGCAAGAATACTGGAGTGGGTTGTGATGCCTTCCTCCAGTAGTGAATCTTTCTGACCCAGGGATCGAACCCATGTCTCTTATGTCTCCTGCACCATCAGGCACGCTCTTTACCTCTAGTGCTACCTGGGAAGCCCCTTGCTGTAGCTCATATAACCTAAATGAGACTCGTTTTCCTGCTCTGCAGAACGTAGGTAATAGGATCTACTCCAGAGCACTGTACAAAGAATTATAAAGATCATTTGTGATGCACTTAGCATGGTAGTGGACCATTGAGTATAGGCTCAAAATNAGAACGTAGGTAATAGGATCTACTCCAGAGCACTGTACAAAGAATTATAAAGATCATTTGTGATGCACTTAGCATGGTAGTGGACCATTGAGTATAGGCTCAAAATCTTGGTTTCCTTCTATTTTCTCAACACCACCTGTTTCTGAATAATGTTACAATATCAACTTGTTTTCCTTGCTATATTCTTGCTGGCTTCTATCCATCAAAAGGGCCTTTAACCTCTTATGATTTTCTACTGTCTCTTCAAGTCCCAAAATCACATAAAAATTACAAAATCCATGAGACTGATAGGGCCTAAGAGACTTTCTGTTCAGCCTCTCCTTTGAAGCCAGAAATGCCATTTTTTTAGGTTCCAGACTTACTCATTCTGTACATTCTCAGTTAGCTGTCACCTCTTAGGTGCTGGGATGATATCAGGGACCCAGCAGCTATTTGTTGGCTGCTGGATAAGCTAATGAATGGGGCTTTGGGAACCCTGGCCCATCCTAATCTCTGTCTAAATCTTACTTGTTTTCTTTATGACTTATTCTGTATTTTCATTCCTCTAGTAAAAAATACGATATTTCATATTTCTCCTCGACCACTCTCTCATCTTACTCAAGACACCAGTGTGTGTGTGTGTGTGTGTGTGTGTGTGTGGGCTTCCCAGGTGGTGTGAGTGGTAAGGAATCCACCCGCCAATGCAAGAGACCCAAGAGATGCCACTTTGATTGCTGGGTTCGGATGATTCCGAACCCAGTATTCTTGCCTGAAAAATTCCATGGATAGAGGAGCCTGGTGGGCTACAGTTCATGGGGCCACAAAGTGGTGCACACAACTGAGCGACTGAGCCCATACATATATAAGTATGAATATATGGTATATATTAACATATATACATGAATTATTGCAAATATGTTCATATTTTGAAATTAGACATTTTAATTCCACCCATTGCCAACCGACTGGATGGTAAGCTCCTTGAAGGAATGATTTCTTCTTGGAACCTCAGTGCCTAGGAACGTGTGTTTCTTCGTAAACAATGGCTATTGATGATAGATGCTGAAAAGTATCTGTGAGAGTCCCCAAGTGAACCCCCAGGTGGCGCTAGTGGTAAAGAACCCACCTGCCAATGCAGGAGACCCAAGAGATGCGGGTTTGGTCCCTGAGTCAGGAAGATCCCCTGGAGAAGGGCAGGACCCCCCATTCTAGCACTTTTGCCGGGAGAATTCCATAGGCAGAGGAGCTGCGGGCTACAGTCCATGGGGTCGCACAGAGTTGGACACGACCGAAGCAACTTAGCACGCCTGCACGCATGCAGGTGCACGCCACTCTTTCAGAAAGGACACAACAGTCAGACAGGAAAAGGAGGGTAAGGTCTTACTGGGATCCTGTGTATCTCTTACGGGAGACTGGCAGACCCTTTCCTAGGGAACTGCTTGGTAGGCTTCACATAAGAGGTTCCCCCAATAACCAAACACTCTACTCAAAAGGTTATATTTACACAGCTCATTAGGAAAATTTTTTATACTTTTGACACTCATTAGACTCGTAATCGTCCACCGAAGCTACTCTATAACAAGAGATAAACATTCCATTCCAGGGGATGAATAATAATTAGGGACCGCTCAGCACTGTGTTCTTTCCAGGTCTAATTTTGGAGTATAATTAATCCTGCAGAAGCTGCATAAGATAAGTGAAATATTTATGCAGCTGTGTTAATTCATGTATTTACTCCTAGAGAGACATTCAGAATTGGATGTGGCTTTCCGGGAAGATTATCTCAAGACACCCCCTGGAGCCACATCATTTTCTCTGCCATGGCTTGGCCTCCAGATGGTCTCTGAAGATGAAGCTGTGAAGACACATCCCCCAATCCAGACAGTCTGACCAGGAAAGCCCTGGACTGGGACAGAAAATGCCTCTAAGAATCTAGACACTCTGTTAAAACAGGGAACACCTCTTTGGTTTAACTGGATGCCTCTACTAAACGTTTTTTTATTTGCCACAGAGGGGAGGTTTCTGTTCAGAACAGCATTTCCATGATGCTAACTTGACCATATTATCACCAACATGACACTAAAAATGCTTTTTTGAATCCTTGAGCTGTGGATGGACAACAATAATGTGGGGGGCGGGGAGGGGAGAAGAGTGGAGGAAGGGGAGGGGGACAGTAATGATGATGGTGGTGGTGAGGATGGCATTTACTGAATCATTTCTATTTCTGGGTGGCTGTTTAAATATAACTTTTCATTTTATCTTCATGACAACCTTATCTGTTAAATATTTCTGTACTCAATTGCAGATGAATAAACTGAGGCTAAAAAAAATTAACCTTTTCATAGAAGCATTTGGAAATGGGACAATAGATATCACCCAATATACACTAAATTACTTCTTCTTCAAGGGTCTATGGGCTTCCCAGATGGTGCTAGTGGTAAAGACCCTGTCTGCCCAGGCAGGAGATGCTGGTTTGATCCCTGGGTCTGGAAGATCCCCTGGAGTAGGAAATGGCAACCCACTCCAGCATTCTTGCCTGGGAAATCCCACGGACAGAGGAGCCTGGTGGGCTACAGTCCATGGGGTTGCAAAGAGTCAGATATGAGTGAGTGTGCAAGAGCACATACATACATATATATGTACACACAGAGGTATCTATACATCTCAAGCATCTAATTAGCAAACTTTNAACCCACTCCAGCATTCTTGCCTGGGAAATCCCACGGACAGAGGAGCCTGGTGGGCTACAGTCCATGGGGTTGCAAAGAGTCAGATATGAGTGAGTGTGCAAGAGCACATACATACATATATATGTACACACAGAGGTATCTATACATCTCAAGCATCTAATTAGCAAACTTTGATAGGCATTCTGGAGAATTAAATGAAGCAAAAGTCTGAAATGACTGACCCTCATCAACAGTAAGTCCCCTTAAAGAAGAGGCTTCGCCACTTACTCACTAAAAAATGATAAGCCTGTGAGCTACTGTTTCATTCTCTGTAAAATGATCATAGGCAATATTTAACTTTATAAAGTTGTGATGAATATTCAATTAAAGAACACATGTAACACATCCGGTGTGGTGATTGGCATATCCTATTCCCCAAATATGTTGCTATTTCATAAAAGATGCTGCAGAAGTCACAGCAGTGGTAGGTAGGTGTAGAGTTAGAACCGACAGATTTGACAGCTACCCATCATATTTAGAAGTTTCCTGTCAAATGAAATACATCCTGACACTAACCATTCATCCATGTGTGTATATATCCATCGAGTCCTTCAGTGACCAGTTACTCGTTATGTTCAAGATGCTGTGGGTTTTACTGCTGGAAATGAGACCCTCGTCAGCAGGATAGTTCACACCACAGGGAGGTGCTTAGGTGACCACGAAGGCAGATGGGTGCTTCACTCCCCTGAGCACACACGCCTGCTCGTCTGACTCCAAAACTCCTCTTTACAAGGCCGAGCATACTCCAGAGCAGCGGTTCCAACCTTTTTGGCACCAGGGACCAGTTTCACAGAAGACAATCTTTCTATGGGTGTGGGGTGGGAAATGGTTTCAGGATAACTCAGTTCAGTTCAGTTCAGTTCAGTCGTTCAGTCGTGTCCGACTCTTTGCGACCCCATGAATCGTAGCACGCCAGGCCTCCCTGTTCATCACCATCTCCCGGAGTTCACTCAGACTCATGTCCATCGAGTCCGTGATGCCATCCAGCCATCTCATCCTCGGTCGTCCCCTTCTCCTCCTGCCCCCAATCCCTCCCAGCATCAGAGTCTTTTCCAATGACACATTAAATCTATTGTGCATTTTATTTCTATTATGATTACATCAGCTCCACCTCAGATCATCATTAGACCCCAGAGGTTGGCACCCCTGCTTCAGAGTATACTTTGGGCTTGGCCATAGGACTTGCTTCAGACATTCAAATGTGAATGTGATGAAGGTAGCCAACAAGGACCTACTGTATAGCACAGGGAACTCTGCTCAATATTTGAAAGAAAGGCTTAGTCGCTCAATTGTCTCTGACTCTTGGCAACACCAAGAACTACAGCTCCCCAGGCTCCTCTGTCCATGGAACTCTCCAGGCAAGCATACTGGAGTGGGTTGCCATTCCCTTCTCCAGGGGATCTTCCCAACCCAGGGACTGATCTGGGGTCTCCTCGCATTGCAGGCAGATTCTTTACCGTCTGAGCCACCAGGGAAGCCCAATCAATATTATGTAACAACCTAAATGGGAAAAGAATTAAAAAAAGAATAGACACATGTATCTGTGGAACCGAATCACTCTGCTATACACCGGAAACTCACAGAGCTCTGCTCACCCAACTATGTGCTGTGCTGTGCTCAGGCGCTTTAGTTGTGTCCGACTCTTTGTGACCCCATGGACTGTAGCCCTCCAGGCTCCTCTGTCTGTGGGATGTGGGATTCTGCAGGCCAGAATCCTGGAGTGGCTAGCTGTTCCCTCCTCCAGATTTCCCCAACCCAAAGATCAAACCTAGATCTCCTGTGTTGTAGGCAGATTCTTTACCTTCTGAGACACCAAGGAAGCCCATGGCTCCTCTGTCCCCAGGCTCCTCTGTCCATGGAACTCTCCAGGCAAGCATACTGGAGTGGGTTGCCATGCCCTCTTCCAGGGGGTCTTCCCAACCCAGGAAAAGAACCCATATCTCCAGTGGCTCCTGCACTGCAGGCAGGTTCTGCAACTATACTCCCATATAAAAGAAAAAAATTAAAAAAAGAAAGCTGAGACTTGAAATGTGCCTGCACAGGTGGGTGTTTTCTCCTGTGCCTCCAACACAGCCACGAAAAGAGCTTCTCGCAGCTAGCTGCTACCCTTTTAGTCTGAGACCCAGAATAAACACAGATGGAACAAAGACCATAGAGATGATCCCCTTGCAGCAGCAGGAGGTGGAGCCATCATGGCCCAAGGCAAGCTTTCCCACTCCACCTGTGCTCCCACGAGCAAAATAAATGCCAATTGTCATGTTCTTCCAAGATGTCACAGCAATAGCTGGGCGACACAGCTACAAGTCACCATGACACAGCAAAGAACATGGCTGTTGATCTGACTGAAAGGTACCAATGCCCTAGAGAGAATCCAAAGGTTCAGATGCTCTCATTTGGGCGTTAAATATAAAACACATTTAGGTTTCTTGATGACACTGTGAGAACCTAAGGTTTAAATCTGGGAGTAGAGGCTGTAAGGCATTATGCCCTTTGCTCAAGTTTACACCAACCATACACACAAACCTCTGCCTCTTTCCACACTGTGTTTGGCCACAGTGGTTGAAGGACCGTTCTCTCCAGCCCTGGACAAGAGCAGCATGTTTTGGCGTGTGTGCATGCTCAGTTGCTTCAGTTGTGTCCGACTCTTTGTGATCCTATGGATTGTAGCCCACCAGGCTCCTCCGTCGGGGAAGGCAATGGCACCCCACCCCAGTACTCTTGCCTGGAAAATCCAATGGATGGAGTAGCCTGGTGGGCTGCAGTCCATGGGGTCGCTAACAGTCGGACAGACAGAGCGACTTCACTTTCACTTTTCTCTTTCATGCATTGGAGAAGGAAATGACAACTCACTCCAGTATTCTTGCCTGGAGAATCCCAGGGATGGGGGAGCCTGGTGGGCGGCCATCTATGGGGTCACACAGAGTCGGACACGACTGAAGTGACTTAGCAGCAGCAGCAGGCTCCTCTGTGCATGGGATTTGTAGGCAAGAATACTGGAGTAGGTTGCCATCTCCTACTCCAGGGGATCTTCCTGACCCAGGGATCAAACCCAAGGTTCTTCTATCTCCCTCATTGACAGGCGGGTTCTTTATTTCTAGTGCCACCTGGGAAGCCCTGCATTTTCTGGAACCATCTCCAAATATAGCCTCCGCCCATTCTTGAATGCAGCTTCTGACCTATACCCTGAACTTTTGTTTCCTACTCATATGTACTCGTTTTTAGGGTTCACCTGCCATCTCTGCTGCTTTTGCCTTTCCCATCTCAGTGTTGGCAAGTCCAAAGGGAACCAGCATGCCATGTGAGCCAGGACAGGATTCTAAAACCATGTCCTGGAGTAATGGGCTATGTTGAAATCCCCAACTAAAAGTAGAGATGGACAGAAGGAAATGCTGCTGGAGAGAGTTAGTCCAGTTCGCTGGAAGCTCCAGAAACACCCTCATTCCATTAGACTGCAAGCCCATGAGGGCGGAAATGGTCTTTTTTCAGGATAGGCAGCCAAGGGGTGGATAGTAGTGGAAACCCATGGGGTTTCTGCTAACTCTTCCTTGTATAGCGATCACCTCTCCTTCATCTCTCCATAGGAAAACAGTAGGAGCTGTTGCGTTAGGACAACGTAACCCTACCCTTTATCCCTTTATTCACTCCTGAGGGGTCCAGGAAAGAGCCTTTGACCCAAAATTGATCGGGAATCTTTCCTTTGGAATTTGAAATTTAGAATTTGGAAAACAGAGACTTGGACTTATTACAGCCTAGTTGTGTGATATCACTGCTCTAGAAATAGTGATGGATAGGGGAGCCTGGTGTGCTGCAGTCCATGGGGTCTCAAAGGGTCGGACACTGAGCGTGACTGTGTTCAGAGATTTAGCAACTGAACAACAAGTGCTCTAGAGCAGAGCTTCCCCCTAACCCTGATACTGCAAACGTGTGAAAGTCAAAGTTGCTCAGGCGTGTCCAACTCGTGACCCCATGGACTGTAGCCCACCAGGCTCCTCTGTCCATGGGACTCTCCAGGCAAGAAGACTGGAGTGGGTCGCCATGCCCTCCTCCAGGGGATCTTCCTGACCCAGGGATCCAACCTAGGTCCCCTGTGTTGCAGGCAGATTCTTTGCAGTATGCTTGGGGTCAGATAATTCTGTGTTTTGAGATGTTTTTTGGGGGGGTGCTGTCCTGAGCACTGAAAGATCCCAGCACTCCTCACCCTTGGCCTCTACTCACCAAATGCTGGTATCAAATAACCTCCTTGTCATGACAATCAAAAATATCTCCAGATGCAGCCAAATATCCCCCAGGGGATGAAATCCCTGCCCCGCACTGAGAAGCACTCCTTCAGAGAGAGAACCCATGAATTCCTGCTGCCGAGGCCCCAGGGCTGCCCTGGTTCCTGTTTTTCCCTCTGAACTTATTTGCTCAACTGTTTCCTAAATTCACTGAGATAGACACTTCTGCATCCTTAAAATAAACTTTTAATTGACTTAGTTGTCCATAATTGGTTTCCATTATAAGCAACCTAAAGAACCGTGGTACCATGTGGTCAGCACTCAGTAAATGTTTTTATAGTGAGCTAAGTCATTATCCAAAGATCCACTGGAAAGCCAGTTAGGAAGCAGAGAGAGTGAGGGTCTCCAGTCCCCCGGAAGTAGGGGAAGTCAACCAGAGTCTTACCATCACCCACAAACTGGAGCAGGGCCAGGTCAATCTGCCTCTTCCACGGTGAACCCTTCTGGAGGGCGATCCCATAACCAGTGGTCGCAAAGATGTACCCACTCCCAATGGTCACCAGCTTGCAGCCTTCGTCTCTCCCAGCCTTGTAATTCAAGACGGCAGCATCGTAGATGAAAGCATCCAGTTTCCTGCAATGACAAGAAGCCAGGGAGTTGAGGTGATGGCGAGGTACCATCTTGGGGCTCATCTCCCGAGGCCTGATCCAGCATCGCACACTTCCCTGTCACCCAGGAGATGATGACTCATGACTGCTCCATCCCGTCATCATAAAAGGATCTATTTTTAATGAGGAGATAAAAGCCAAAACCTTTTCTCCCCGAGTTACAAGAGGCAGCTAAATAAAGACATGAAGAATCCTTATGCCCAAGTGAGTAAACAGTTGAGTTTGCTGGTTGCTAAGTGTTTGCCATCAGCACTCCCAACAGTGTAGAACGGTGGCCTATTTAGAGAGGTTTGCGTTGGAACAAAACAAACCATTAATGGACAGGAGAATTTGGTGGCTGCATGTAGGAAGCAGAGACTAAACAGGAATGATGCCCCTTCCTGCCCAAAGAGACAAGTTTACTATTCATTTCTATTACAAAAATTATTATATCATAATTTTTAGAAGCCCAAATAATGTAGAAAATATTAAGAATGCAGTTAAAATTGCCTATAATTCTGTAACTCAGAGGCAATCTCTGTTAATGTATTTGCAAACAAATTTCCGAATTTTGTATGCATTTGCATACACACATACACATACACACATCTTTGAAAACAGGGGCTGGTAACTTCTTTTGTAAGGACACTATAATAAATAGTTTAGGCTTAGTCTCTGATGCAACTACTCAACTCTGCTGCTATAGCATGTTACAGGCCGAATTGTGCTTTCTCAAAATTCGTATGTTGAAGTCCTAAGCCCCAGTATCTCTGAATATGAGCTTATTTGGAGATGGGGTCATTGCAGATGTGATGAATTAAGGCGAGGTCATACTGGAGCAAGGTGGGCTCCTAACCTAATAACACTGGTGTCCTGATAAAAAGAAGGAATTTGGAGAGAACAAACTTATGTTGCCAGAGGGAAGAATGGGGAGAAGGGATAGTTAGGGAGTTTGGAATGTGTATGTAAACACTGCTCTATTTTAAGTGAATAGCCAACAAGGACCTACAGGGTAGCACAGGGAACTCTGCTCGATGTTACGTGGCAGCCTGGATGGGAGGGGAGTTTGGGGAAGAATGTGTGTTAGAGGTTCAGTTGTGTTGGGCTTTTTGCAACCCCGTGGACTGTAGCCCACCAGGCTCCTCTGTCCACGGGATTTCCCAGGAAAGAACACTGGAGTGGGTTGTCATTCCCTTCTCCAGAGGCTCTTCCCAACGCAGGGATCTGAACCCTGCACTGAGGACGGACTCTTTACCCTCTGAGCCACCGGCGGAGAATCAGGTCTGTCAGTCAGTTCAGTCGCTCAGTCGTGTCTGACTCTGTGACCCCATGAACTGCGGCACGCCAGGCCTCCCTGTCCATCACCAACTCCCGGAGTCTACCCAAACTCATTTCCATCAAGTCGGTGATGCCGTCCAGCCATCTCATCCTCTGTCGTCCCCTTCTCCTCCTGCCCCTAATTCCATCAGGGTCTTTTGCAATGAGTCAACTCTTCGCATGAGGTGGCCAAAGTATTGGAGCTTCAGCTTCAGCTTCAGTCCTTCCAGTGAACACCCAGGGGAGAACAGATATATGTATATGTATGGCGGAGTCCCTGGCTATCCACCTGAAACTATTACAATATCGTTAATCGGTTAGACCTCAGTACAAAATAAAAAGTTTTTAAAAAGTAAAAAGAAGGAATTTGGACACAAACGTGCTCATAGGAAGACTATCAAGGGAAGGTTGGAGTTATGCCGCCACAAGCCTAGGAACCACCAGAGGCCAGAAGACCCTTCTGGTGCCTTCAGAGGGGCCACAGCCCTATGGATAACCTTGATCTTGGCCTTCTAGCCTCCAGAAATACGAGACCAAAAAAAATTCCTATTGCTTAAGCTTCTCGGTTTGTGATGCTTTGTTATCAAAATCCTAGGAAACTATACAGAGTATGAGAGCAGCCATCGATAATACATAAATGAAGGAGTTCAACTCTGTCCCGATAAAAGGTTATTTACATGAAATAGCCTGGCCCATGGGACATTAGTTTGCCAACATTGTTTCACTCTCCAAAATATAACAATGCCATGCAAACCATTTTACCAATGGCTTTCTTCTCTTATTTCATCCCACACACAGTGAATGTGCTTCTATGTCAATAAACAGAGCACTCTTTTTAATTTTTTGGTACATTTATTTTTATTGAGGTATAACTTATATGAAATAAAGCGCTAGATAAATTTTTACCTATGTGTACATCCTTGAAATCATCACACACATCAAGATAGAAAGCAACATCACCATCATCTCAAAAGTTCTGTTCGCCTCTCCCAGTCAGCACCCTCCAAAAAGCAAGCGTCCAGTAATCCTCTCAAAGATATTGTTGCTGCTGTTTAGTTCCTAAGTTGCGTACGACTCTTTCTGACCCTAAGGACTGCAGTGTGCCAGGCTCCTCTGTCCTCTACTGTCTCCCGCAGATTGCTCAAATTTACATCCATTGAGTCTATAGACTCAGTGCTGTCTAACCATCTCATCCTCTGCCGGCCTCTTTCGCCTTTGATCTTTCCCAGCATCAGGGTCTTTTCCAATGAGTCGGCTCTTCTTTTAATAGTCTCAGAGTATAAAACTGAGTCTCCAACCCTACAGCAAGAGTATTGGAGCTTCGGCATCAGTCCGTCCAGTGAATATTCAGGTTTGATTTCCTTTAGGATGGACTGGTTTGATCTCCTTGCTATTCAAGGACTCTCAAGAGTCTTCTCCAACATCGCAGTTCAAAAGCATCAATTCTTTGGTATCCAGCTCTCTTTATGGACCAACTCTCACATCTGTACATGACTACTGGAAAAACCATAGCTTTGACCACAAGGACCTTTGTTGGCCAAGTGATGTCTCTACTTTTCAATACCCTGTCTAGATTTTGTTGTGGACCACATTTTGTCAGGAACTCTTCACAGTGGAAGGACTGATGTTGAAGCTGAAACTCCAATACTTTGGCCACCTGATGTGAAGAACTGACTCATTTGAAAAGACCCTAATGCTCAGAAAGATTGAAGGCAGGAGGAGAAGGGGACAACAGAGGATGAGATGGTTTGATGGCATCACTGACTCAATGGACATGAGTTTGGGTAAACTCCAGGAGTTGGTGACAGACAGGAAGACCCAGCGTGCTGCAGTCCACAGGGTTGCAAAGAGTCAGACATGATGGAGCAAATGAACTGAACTGAACTGAGTTTCACTGCAACCCATCCATCTTGGGTGGCCCTTCACGGCATGGCTTATGGCTTCTTTGAGTTACACAAGCCCCTTCACCACGACAAGGCTGTGACTGATGAAAGGGTTCAAAGATATGGCTGTGCCTAATTCATGACCTACATACCTATTAGTGGGCATGTATGTTGTTTCCTATTTTTTAAGTTATTTAAGAAGGCTGAAATGATCAATCACCCTTGAAAACAAGGATGGAAGTATAAACTCTAAAGTAATAAGAAAAGTCAGTTGAGGAGTGCTCAACTTCCTGACACCTTTTCAGCTTTACTGCCCTTCTCTCCTTAACAAGAAAACATAAAACAGTGAAGCAAAGAAAAATGAAAGTGGCAGCAAGAGCATGTAAAATGCTGCATCCTTCCAGAGACAACTGCGGAAGGGCTCCCTGTGGGAACAAAACTATTTGGACGGTTTACAGCTATGTTCTTCATTTTAATTTTTTTGTTTCTTTAATGGCTAGAGATGGGGCCAAACTACAGGACGTGTCTCACTAACAGACTCTGAAGATTTCATCTCAAGGCTGTAGGGTTGGAGGCTCGGTTTTATACTCTGAGACTATTAAAAGGGCATCAGATGATCCAAGCAGAAGAGTGGGAAAAACGAGGTGTCGTCAACGGTAATGATGAACAAACTGACAAACCAAGAGGAAACAGCCTTTCTGGAGAGCCAGCAGTTACTGTGGTTCAGGCACTCGGTTGTGTACAACTCTTCGTGACCCCATGGACTGCAGCACACCAGGTTTCCCTGTCCACCATCTTCCAGAATTTGCTCAAATCCATGTCCATTGAGTCAATGATGTCATTCAACCATCTCATCCTGTGTTGTCCCCTTTTCCTCCTGCCCTCAATCTTTCCCAACATCAGAGTCTTTTCTAAGGAGTTGGCTTCTCCCATCAGGTGGCCAGAGTACTGGAGCTGCAGCTTCAGGATCGGTCCTTCCAATGAATATTCAGGACTGATTTCCTTTAGGATGGACTGGTTTGATCTCCTTGCAGTCCAAGAGACTCATTCTCACGAGTTCACCAACACCACAGTTTGAAAGCATCAATTCTTCACTGCTCAGCCTTCTTTATAGTCCAGAACGTGGACCATATAGTCCAACTCTCACATACGCACATGACTACTGGGAAAACCATAGTTTTGACTATATGGACCTTTGTCAGAAAAGTAGTGTCTCTGCTTTTTAACATGCTGTCTAGCTTTGTCATGGTTTTTCTTCCAAGGAGCATGTGTCTTTTAATTTCATGGCTGTAGTCACCATCTGCAGTGATTTTGGAGCCCAAGAAAATAAAGTCTGCCTCTGTTTCCACTGTTTCCCCATATATTTGCCATGAATTGATGGAACCAGGTGCCATGATCTTAGTTTTTTGAATGTTGAGATTTAAGCCAACTTTTTCACTCTCCTCTTTCACCTTTATCAAGAGCTTCTTTAGTTCCTCTTTACTTTCTGCCATAAGGGTGGTGTCATCTGTGTATCTGAGGTTATTGACATTTCTCCCAGCAATCTTGATTCCAGCTTGTCCTTCATCCAACTCAGCATATTGCATGATGTACTCTGCATAGAGGTTAAATAAGCAGGGTGACAATATACAGCCTTGACGTACTCGTTTCCCAATGTTGGACCAGTCTATTGTTCCATGTCCAGTTCTAATTGTTGCTTCTTGACCTGCACAGAGGTTTCTCTGAGACCCATAGATGTTGTGGGGGCGGGGGTGTAGTTGTAATAGAGGTTAAATAAGCAGGGTGACAATATACAGCCTTGACGTACTCGTTTCCCAATGTTGGACCAGTCTATTGTTCCATGTCCAGTTCTAATTGTTGCTTCTTGACCTGCACAGAGGTTTCTCTGAGACCCATAGATGTTGTGGGGGCGGGGGTGTAGTTGTTAAAGGTTGCTTTGTGCATGATGGCAGAAGGGCTTGTGACAGGAGCCGTGGAGGAACAGGTGGAAGGGATCTATGTTCTTTGCCTACATTTGGATGACAGCATCACCTCAGGAAAGCCACTTCCTTCTTTTGCCCGGCTGGCTTGGCATCTGTGAGATGAGGGTGACACTGTGGTCCTGTGGAACTGTGGAATTCTACAGTTCTGAAACCTGAGTCATCTCTGCCACTCCGAATAGGGAAACTGAGACTTAGGATAACATGTGTCCCGGGGTCTTTGGGACAAACGGATGGCATGTATTGTCTTAATGAAGGTGGAGTGCTTGCAACTCCAACACTTTATGTTGCCCTGGGGATGCTAAGAACCTGGGTTTTATTGAAACTTTCTAAGACTCACCCATCTCTCTGACCTCAATTCCTCAAAAAGCAAAGACTAGGTGTATACAAGGGTATTCATATATTAAGGCCATTTGTTGGTATTCATGGGGTGAAAGTACTCCCCATCCTGCTAACCCACCACATGCTGATACATTTCTGGAATGGAAATTAAATCTGTACCTGGCCCCTGTATGAAAGCTATCCAAGAGCTGTTTAAATTTGTATTTTATGAAGAGGCACAGATTTCTGCAAATCATTACCATATTTCATGACAAGTCTTGAGCTGAGCAAAAAACAGCTGGATAAGCGCAAAGAAAAAGGGGAAGTTTACTTGGAAAACAAAGCTTGCAAAAGCAAGATATCATCTAGTCAGAGGGAGGACACCTGCAAAAGACAGAGTTAATCCTGAGCAAAGTGACCACATGTGGGCAGCTCTGGGTGGACTGGCACCAGTACCCTCAAAGGTCTCAGGGTCACATCAGAACCAAAGTGAAGACAACACCTGAAGGAAACCACAGAGCTATGTGACTTTGATTTCTGTCCCTCATGGAGGATTCTAGAGAGCTGGAGTCTAAATGCATTGGTCGCAGATACCTGCATGTTCAAGAACATCTGAAGGCTTACACAGTACCCCCGATAGACATGGCCACTGTTTGTACAATGCTCGATAAAAGCACACAGTTATTTTACATGCATTGTCCCTGTGGGGCCTCACAAATGCCCAGTAGGGAGATTTGTTATTATTATTTGTTTTATTTTCTTGTGTTGTTTATGAGCAGATGAGATTTCAAGAGGCTAAGGAACTGTAGTGCTGGAGAAAACCTGAGAGTCCTCTGGACAGCAAGGAGATCAAACCAGTCAGTTCGAAGGAAAATTGACCCTGAATACTCACTGGAAGGACTGATGCTGAAGCGGAACCTCCAATACTTTGGTCACCTGATGGGAAGAGCTGACTCATTGGAAAAGACCCTGATGCTGGGAAAGATTGAGGGCAGGAGGAGAAGGGGGCAGCAGAGGATGAGATGGTTGGATGGCATCACCGACTCAGTGGACATGGGTTTGGGTCCATGAACTCCGGGAGATGGTGAGAGACAGGGAGGCCTGCCATGCTACAGTCCACGGGGTCACAAAGAGCAGGACACAAGTTAGTGACTGAACAATGAAAGACTGCCTGAAGCTCACCAGCAGTATCTCCAAACTTTGTACAGGAAGTTCCCTACAAAGGAACCTTCAAGTACGAACTTTCAAAGATGCTAACATGCATCCCATCAATGTTAAGCAGGAGTGAAATTGCAGCTTACCCCCCATCTCCTATTGCTGAATATCCGTCGGCTCTGCCATCTCCCACCTCCTTTCTCCCCTCCAGTCAGTAACTCTTCTTACCTGTTTGCTCCATGCCAGCCCCTGTATGCCAGCTCTGTTGTATTGAACTACTGTACTTTTCAAGGTACTGTACTGTAACATTAAAAATGCTTTCTCTATTTTTTGTGCCTGTTTTTTTTAAATGTATTATTTGCATGAATAGTATTATAAACCTATTATAGTACAATACAATATAGCTGACTGTGTTAGTTGGGTGCCTAAGCTAACTCTGTTGGACTCAGGAGCAAATTGGAGTTATGAACGCACTCTTGGAATGGAACTCAATTGTACGTAGGGGACTTACTGCATGCACACTCTCTATAGCAGCACAGTCCAGGAGAACTTTCTACAGTGATGGAAATACTCCATATCTGTGCTATGACTATCGAGCACTTCACATGCGGTTACTGCAACTGAGGACCTGAGGCGTCCATTTTATTTCATTTCATTAAATCAGATTCTGGTATAAATGGCCATACGTGGTCGGGGCTACAGAAGTGGCTCCCAGTGGGTGGGGGAGGCGGAGCCCTGCCTCTCCTGGCTCCAGCTCAGAGACCTGTGCCTTTGATCTCCTTCCCACTGAAGGGAAAATGTTCCCATTGTTAAAAAGAAAAGATGTAAAGCTCGCTGACGTCCTCCAGCTCGGGCTTTGTGGTCAAAGCCTTTGAACACGGCCCCTGTGTTTCTCAGCCTTCTTCTTCTCCCTGTAAAGCGGGGCAGACACGAGCTGCCCTCTGAAGGCCACTGGGAATAAAGGGAGGTTATGTAAGGAGATGTGTGTGCAGGGCCAACACTGATGGATCCCTGTGCATTCAGATTTTCCAGCAGAGGGGCTTACAGCGTTCATGCATTGTGCAGGACAAACCCGGTCCTGAATACTTTATAGACATTATCTTGTTTCACTTACTTCTGAGTAAAGTTGGATGCATGCCTGCCATCCCTGTGGAATGAGGAAGCAGAGGCCCTGAAAGGTAAAGTGAGGGACATGGCAGGCCAGCTTATGAAAGTGTCAGACAGCACTTGGGCTTAACACAGCCTGACGACAAAGGCCACAGACATAATCACTGGGACCACATTATCCATAGACTGTGGAGGAAACGGAAGCAGCACTCTTACGAAATTCAGCCTGGGGGTTACAGCTCAATGTGAAGCTCACTGTGATGAAAAAAGGGAAAGGATCAGACCAGAGCCATCGGGGTTTTAAAAGATCTGGTGGGTTGTTCAGTTTCATCTGTCTCTTCCCCAGGAGATGTTCAGCCATGTGAGGTCTAGAGTCACCTCCAGAGGAGACATCTCTTGCCCCCAACACATCTTAACCCTACTCGTATGGGAGTCCTTTAGGCATAGATGGCCATAGCTTCTTGTTGAGGGTGGAGCGTCAGAAAGAGAAGCCCAACTGAGACCAAAAGCGCTGGGGGGATTGGAACTGCGATGGTGGGCGAGAGAGAGGCCTGTCAGGCTACACCGTGGTGACTGGCAGCTCTGGGGATGAAACAACACAGACATTAGAGGCGGGCACTGGAGGGAGACCCCCTCAGAACTCAGAGCCGTGGCTGGAAGCCTCAGGCCTCACAGGGAGGAGCCGGTGATGTTTTTCTGCTTGCTTTTTTCCCCTTAATTTACTCATTTACTTATTTTTGTGGTGGGTCTTTGTTGCTGCGCAGGCTTTGCTCTGGTTCCGGCGAGCAGGGGCTACTCTTCGCTGCGGTGTACAGGCTTCTCATTGCAGTGGCTTCTGTCGCTGCCGAGCACAGGCGCTAGGGCATGCAGGTTTCAGCAGTTGCGCCACGTGGGCTCAGAAGTTGCAGCTCCAGGCTCTAGAGCACAGACTCAGTAGTCGTGCATGGGCTTAGTTGTTCCGCAGCATGTGGGATCTTCCCGGACCAGGGATCAAACCTGTGTCTCCTGCGTTGGCAGGCAGATTCTTTACCACAGAGCTACCAAGGAAGCTTCTATTTTCCTGCTTTTAAAGCAGAGATGTCTACTGCCCTGCTATCCCAGCTCCTGCCAATCCACATGGCTGCCACTGGCTCAGTGCTTCTCCCACTTAGGGGCGGGGGAGGTTCTCCCATCTGAGAACCATGATGGGGACAGAGTGCCTGCCAGGCCCACCTCTGCTCCCTACAGAAGGGTGAGCTCTTCTCCAAACATTTGTGACAAATGAACCGACACCTCGGCTCACCAGTGCGAGGGCTGGAACACAACCAGAATCATGCTGTGTGGTGCTGGCTGTGGGACATCCCCACCCCCTGCCAGGCATCACCGAGGCTGTGTGGGTGCTGTCATCCTCTCCCTGTCACCCGCGGTCCTCAAGGAAAGCAAATGATTAAAAATGACAGCGATTCCGAACGAGAGGGGGAAATAAGACCTCCTCTCTGCAAATCTGCAAAGAGCAAAGGAGGACTCTCACATGGGTCCCATGCTACTTTCACCCAGTGGCTTCCTGCCGCATTTTTCACAGCTTTGCAGAGCTGCTGTGGCTTCCTCCAGTGTGCAGATCTGACCCTGTTACTTCAGCGGGTCTCTCTTGTAGCTACATGATGGCCTGAACGTTCACTCCTGGCCCTAAGACTGTCTGCCGGCCAAGCAGACTTCCCCTTGCAAAAGGGGAGACCGTGGCCTCCAGTCACTGCACAGCTCCTTTGTGGAAAGGGGCTTGTATTGTCAAGGGGCTTGACATTTCCTCATCAGAAGTTTCCGGTTTTAGCTCATCATCTCCTTGTGCATGTTTTCAGAGGCTCTCTGGGGGGTCTCAGCACATTTAAAGGCTAATTATACAGTTAAAGTTAATTATTCATTCATTAACATTCAAGAAGTCTTTAACTTAGACACTGACTTGTTCTGGTGAATTAATGAAACCAGAACACGTGTGTATGTGTGCTGTGTGCGTGTATGTTTTGGAGGTCTAGTGCAAAGCGTTAGTGAGACTTGAGCATCTCTTGGATGATAACTGGTTGTATTTTGGGGGGTGGACTCATCAAAGCCTTGTTAGGAAGAGGAGCACGGCAGTCAGCGGTTCAGGCAGGTCAGCAGGATGAATGTGGGACAGTGGAGGGGGCTCAGGTCTGCCTCGGCCAGCGCTACGGATGAGAGCTGGTCATGGGACCTCTCTGAGCTTTGGTTTTCTCATCTGTAAGATGGGGGAATAGCAGCTCCTTCATGGGGCTGGATATTTCTTGTTTAGTTGCTCAGTTGTGTCTAAATCTTTATGACCCCATGGACCACAGCACACCAGGCCTCCCTGTCCTTCACCATCTCCCCAAGTTTGCTCAGACTCATGTCCATTGAGTCGATGATGCCACCCAACCATCTCATCCTCCGTCATCCCCTTCTCCTCCTGCCCTCCATCTTTCCCAGCATCAGGGTCTTTTCCAATGAGTCAGCTCTTCACATCAGGTGACCAAAGTATTGAAGCTTCAGCATCAGTCCTTCCAATGAATATGCAGGGTTGATTTCCTTGGACTCTGGATGGATAAAAATGGGAGTGANTCTCCTCCTGCCCTCCATCTTTCCCAGCATCAGGGTCTTTTCCAATGAGTCAGCTCTTCACATCAGGTGACCAAAGTATTGAAGCTTCAGCATCAGTCCTTCCAATGAATATGCAGGGTTGATTTCCTTGGACTCTGGATGGATAAAAATGGGAGTGAAGGTGTTTTGGAAATTGTGTTTCCTGTACGAATCCAGGGGATGGCTGGAGCAGGGGTGACATCAGTGAGCAGAGAAGCCATGGTGTGCAGATCACCATCAAAGCATCCAGACTCAGTGCTACTGGTGGGTGAGGTGCATTCATGGGCCCAAGAAGAGGTACCCTTGACACACGACAGCCTTTGGAAGTGTCTGCTTGGGCAAGGGACGCTCGATACATACAGAAACTGTACCTGCCATCAGCATGGGATGGTCTGAAATAGATTTTAGGAAAATGACCCAGAATCACATTTTGAAGTTTATGTGTACAAACTTTGAAGTCAGAGTTATATGAACCCTGATGCCTTTTCACTAAGGAAGCATTTTTCAGAGCAAACTCCATTAAGCTAATTTAATTCCTAGATCAATGTCTCGCATAGCATAGTTGAATTATTTCCAATTTTTTTTTTTTTAGAAACTATTTTCACTGGGATCAATTCCTTTGTGTTGCAATTTTACAAGGATTTGATTCATTGATCAGTGTTTGGACCGTAACAAATTTTACTAATTTATAACTTCTACCATCTTGAGCTTTCTCTAATGGGGATGGTGGCCATCAAGTCCAGTTCTCCTGGATCAAAATTGTGCAGAGAGGCAAAGTTGGCCAAGAAGATCTGAGTCATTTATGGATTTGCAGTCAATAACAAATTTCACCCTGTGTGCTTTTTGCTGCTGTCAGTTTAATTTGAGTTGATTAATTCTTCCAGTAATATTCACTGTGAATTGGGTAAAAAAGACGGATGGTGACTATTTTTTAACTCAGAACATTGTGAGCAGTATTGTAAGATTGAGACAGAGAGAGGCAGAGAAGGAGGGAGAAAACAAGGGAGGGGGAAATACAGATGGAAGCAGGCACCAAGGAAAATGGGAAGACAGGGAGAGAAGAAGACAGGAAAGAATAGCAAAGAGAGAGAGAGAGAGACAGAGGAGGGGAAGTGGTTAAGACAGAGAGGGAGAGTGAAGAGAGGGAGACAGGCCTACAAGAAGAGACTCAGAGATGCGAGGGAGGGAGAAGGGAGGCCATGAGAGGGGAAAGAGAGAGAAGGAAGAAGGAAGGGAGCAAATGAGGAGGGAAGGAAGGGAGGAGGGGAGAAACAGGAGGAGGGAGTTCAGCTCAGACCAGTCGCTCAGTCGTGTCTGACTCTTTGTGACCCCATGAATCACAGCACGCCAGGCCTCCCTGTCCATCACCAACTCCCGGAGTTGATTCAAACTCATCTTCATCGAGTCAATGATGCCATCCAACCATCTCATCCTCTGTCATCCCCTTCTCCTCCTGCCCTCAATCGTTCCCAGCATCAGGGTCTTTTCCAGTGAGTCAACTCTTCGCATGAGGTGGCCAAAGTATTAGAGTTTCAGCTTCAACATCAGTCCTTCCAATGAACACTCAGGACTGATCTCCTTTGGGATGGACTGGTTGGATCTCCTTGCAGTCCAAGGGACTCTCAAGAGTCTTCTTGAAGGAGGGAGAGAGGGTGGAGAAAGGGAGAAATAGCAGAAAGGAAACAGGGCAAACAATTTGCCTACTAACAACCTCACAAGGTTAAAATGATACATCAAAGCCCCTCTTCTTCATTATTGTTGAATTTAACAAACTAACCTTATCCAAGATATTGATAGACCATGTACGGCAATCTTTTGATTTTTCAGGAGAGAAAACCAAAGCCCAGAGGAGGTCTCTGTCCTGGGTGTTCCACAGCATCAGAGCTTCCAGATCTGTCTACCACCTGCCAATGCAATGCGTCTTCAGGGCAAGGCTGCCACCGGCTTCCTGAATCAGAGCGCCTGTCCTCGGGTTGGGTATGGAGTTGGAGAAGCATCGCTATGGGGCGTTGGGTGAGTCTGTGCTCAGACCTAAGCCTTGACTTCCCCGTCTGACCAGAAGGAAAACAATCTCTCCCAGTGGTTGTACTCTGATTGAAGGAAGGAATGACTGTAAATTTGCTTGAGGGGTTATAAAGCACTATGCAAATGTTATTCCTTCTTTATGCTATCGCTCATGCTCTGACCCAGGAAAAGTATTGATTCCTACCGACATGTCAGTCTTTTATGGAGTTACTTAGTAGATATTCTTCAAGGGTTGGGATCAGAGTAACCCAACTACTGCAAAAGTTCCATGGTGCACAGCACATTATTTAAAACCCTCATATTACAAAATGTTTTCTGTTACAGACTTTTCCTGAATGTTTACTGTGTGTCAGACACTGCTCTCTGCCTGCCTATCTCATTTAACCCTTACAATGGTTCTAAGTGCAGGCTCCTAAGCTATGGTTCCTAGGTGAAGGAATCGTAGTTAGCATTATTTTATAAACAAAACCCCTGAGGTCTATGAAATTAATTAGCTTGTCTAAAGTCCCATGGCTGACAGCAGAGAGGGAACTCGAATCCAGGATGCTTGGCTCTTAAGCATCACCACACACTCCTGGTAGAGACGGTGATCCTGCTGAACTTGTCACATGCCAGGACTGAAAGACAGGGACTCTCAAAGGCCAGAAAATATATGACAGTGAGAGACTGGGGAAAGAATCAATGAAAGCCTATTATGCGTCTGATACAGTGCCAGGATTTCCCCTAAGTCAATTCATTCAAACCTCAAAAGTGTTCTGAATGTGCATGTTCAATCCTGTCTGACTCTTTGTGATCCAATGGACTGTAGTCCACCAGGTACCTAAGTCCGTGGGATTTTCCAGGCAAGAATACTAGAGTGGGTAGCTATTTCCTCCAGGATTTGGAAGATGTGGGAAATAGCCTCAGAGAGGTTATTTAAATTTCCAGAAGTCACACAGCTGATAATTAGCAGAGTAAGAAAATGAAGCTAGGTATTTTTCAATTCGAGGTTAGTGCTCTGAATCATTCAGAAAATAAATAAGTCAATCAATCAGCTGAATAAGACTAACCTGTTCTAGAAAGTATAAATACTCTGACCCAGAAATCATACTTCTTGAGATCATTCCTAGAGAATGACTTGCCGAAGTGCACAGATACCTCATCATGGATTTTAACATGACCATATTACCAAGAGCCCCCCAGAGGGAACTAATATAATAAACTGTACTATATGCAAACCATGGAATTCTTTCCAGCCATCAAAGAGAATGAAGGCCAGAGACACCTACGGACATGGAAGGCACTTCAAAACATATTATTAATTGTTTAACAAGGACTTAGAAGAAATAAAAAAAGAGTCAACACATAATGAATAATGCAATAAATGAGATCAGAAACACTCTGGAGGCAACAAATTGTAGAATAACGGAAACAGAAGATAGGATTAGTGAAATAGAAGATAGAATGGTAGAAATAAATGAATCAGAGAGGAAAAAATTAAAACGAATTAAAAGAAATGAGGACAATCTCAGAGACCTCCAGGACAATATGAAACGCTCCAACATTCGAATTATAGGAGTCCCAGAAGAAGAAGACAAAAAGAAAGACCATGAGAAAATCCTTGAGGAGATAATAGTTGAAAACTTCCCTAAAATGGGGAAGGAAATAGCCAACCAAGTCCAAGAAACCCAGAGAGTTCCAAATAGGATAAACCCAAGGCGAAACACGCCAAGACACATATTAATCAAATTAACAAAGATCAAACACAAAGAACAAATATTAAAAGCAGCAAGGGGAAAACAACAAATAACACACAAGGGGATTCCCATAAGGATAACAGCTGATCTTTCAATAGAAACTCTTCAGGCCAGGAGGGAATGGCAAGACATACTTAAAGTGTTGAACGAAAATAACCTACAGCCCAGATTACTGTACCCAGCAAGGATCTCATTCAAATACGAAGGAGAAATCAGAAGCTTTACAGACAAGCAAAAGCTGAGAGAATTCAGCACCACCAAACCAGCTCTCCAACAAATGCTAAAGGATATTCTCTAGACAGGAAACAAAAAGGGTGTATAAACCCGAACCCAAAACAATAAAGTAAATGGCAACGGGATCATACTTCTCAATAATTACCTTAAACGTAAATGGGTTGAATGCCCCAACCAAAAGACAAAGACTGGCTGAATGGATACAAAAACAAGACCCTTGTATATGCTGTCTACAAGAAACCCACCTCAAAACAAGGGACATAAACAGACTGAAAGTGAAAGGCTGGAAAAAGATATATCATGCAAATAGAGACCAAAAGAAAGCAGGAGTGGCAATACTCATAGCTGATAAAATAGACTTTAAAGCAAAGGCTGTGAAAAGAGACAAAGAAGGCCACTACATAATGATCAAAGGATCAATCCAAGAAGAAGATATAACAATTATAAATATATATGCACCCAACATAGGAGCACCGCAATATGTAAGACAAATGCTAACAAGTATGAAAGGGGAAATTGACAATAACACAATAATAGTGGGAGACTTTAATACCCCACTCACACCTATGGACAGATCAACTAACCAGAAAATTAACAAAGAAACGCAAACTTTAAATGATACAATAGACCAGTTAGACCTAATTGATATCTATAGGACATTTCACCCCAAAACAATGAATTTCACCTTTTTCTCAAGTGCTCACGGAACCTTCTCCAGGATAGATCACATCCTGGGACATAAATCTAACCTTGATAAATTCAAAAAAATCGAAATCATTCCAAGCATCTTTTCTGACCATAATGCATTAAGATTAGATCTCAATTACAGGAGAAAAACTATTAAAAATTCCAACATTTGGAGGCTGAACAATACGCTTCTGAATAACCAACAAATCACAGAAGAAATCAAAAAAGAAATCAAAATGTGCATAGAAATGAATGAAAATGAAAACACAACAACCCAAAACCTGTGGGACACTATAAAAGCAGTGCTAAGAGGAAAGTTCATAGCAATACAGGCATACCTCAGGAAACAAGAAAAAAGTCAAATAAATAACCTAACTCTACACCTAAAGCAACTAGAAAAGGAAGAAATGGAGAACCCCAGAGTTAGTAGAAGGAAAGAAATCTTAAAAATTAGGGCAGAAATAAATGCAAAAGAAACAAAAGAGACCATAGCAAAAATCAACAAAGCCAAAAGCTGGTTTTTTGAAAAGATAAATAAAATTGACAAACCATTAGCCAGACTCATCAAGAAACAAAGGGAGAAAAATCAAATCAATAAAATCAGAAATGAAAATGGAGAGATCACAACAGACAACACAGAAATACAAAGAATCATAAGAGACTACTATCAGCAATTATATGCCAATAAATTGGACAACGTGGAAGAAATGGACAAATTCTTAGAAAAATACAACTTTCCAAAACTGAACCAGGAAGAAATAGAAAATCTTAACAGACCCATCACAAGCACGGAAATTGAAACTGTAATCAGAAATCTTCCAGCAAACAAAAGCCCAGGTCCAGACGGCTTCACAGCTGAATTCTACCAAAAATTTCGAGAAGAGCTAACACCTATCCTACTCAAACTCTTCCAGAAAATTGCAGAGGAAGGTAAACTTCCAAACTCATTCTATGAGGCCACCATCACCCTAATACCAAAACCTGACAAAGATGCCACAAAAAAAGAAAACTACAGGCCAATATCACTGATGAACATAGATGCAAAAATCCTCAACAAAATTCTAGCAATCAGAATCCAACAACACATTAAAAAGATCATACACCATGACCAAGTAGGCTTTATCCCAGGAATGCAAGGATTCTTCAATATTCGCAAATCAATCAATGTAATTCACCACATTAACAAATTGAAAAATAAATGCCATATGATTATCTCAATAGATGCAGAGAAGGCCTTTGATAAAATTCAACATCCATTTATGATAAAAACTCTCCAGAAAGCAGGAATAGAAGGAACATACCTCAACATAATAAAAGCTATATATGACAAACCCACAGCAAACATTATCCTCAATGGTGAAAAATTGAAAGCATTTCCCCTAAAGTCAGGAACAAGACAAGGATGTCCACTTTCACCGCTACTATTCAACATAGTTCTGGAAGTTTTGGCCACAGCAATCAGAGCAGAAAAAGAAATAAAAGGAATCCAAATTGGAAAAGAAGAAGTAAAACTCTCACTGTTTGCAGATGACATGATCCTCTACATAGAAAACCCTAAAGACTCCACCAGAAAATTACTAGAGCTAATCAATGAATATAGTAAAGTTGCAGGATATAAAATCAACACACAGAAATCCCTTGCATTCCTATACACTAATAATGAGAAAGTAGAAAACGAAATTAAGGAAACAATTCCATTCACCATTGCAACGAAAAGAATAAAATACTTAGGAATATATCTACCTAAAGAAACTAAAGACTTATATATAGAAAACTATAAAACACTGATGAAAGAAATCAAAGAGGACACTAATAGATGGAGAAATATACCATGTTCATGGATTGGAAGAATCAATATAGTGAAAATGAATATATTACCCAAAGCAATCTACAGATTCAATGCAATCCCTATCAAGCTACCAGCGGTATTTTTCACAGAACTAGAACAAATAATTTCAAGATTTGTATGGAAATACAAAAAACCTCGAATAGCCAAAGCAATTTTGAGAAAGAAGAATGGAACTGGAGGAATCAACTTACCTGACTTCAGGCTCTACTACAAAGCCACAGTCATCAAGACAGTGTGGTACTGGCACAAAGACAGAAATATAGATCAATGGAACAAAATAGAAAGCCCAGAGATAAATCCACACACATATGGACACCTTATCTTTGACAAAGGAGGCAAGAATATACAATGGAGTAAAGACAATCTCTTTAACAAGTGGTGCTGGGAAAACTGGTCAACCACTTGTAAAAGAATGAAACTAGATCACTTTCTAACACCACACACAAAAATAAACTCAAAATGGATTAAAGATCTAAATGTAAGACCAGAAACTATAAAACTCCTAGAGGAGAACATAGGCAAAACACTCTCCGACATAAATCACAGCAGGATCCTCAATGATCCGCCTCCCAGAATACTGGAAATAAAAGCAAATATAAACAAATGGGATCTAATTAAAATTAAAAGCTTCTGCACAACAAAGGAAACTATAAGCAAGGTGAAAAGACAACCCTCTGAATGGGAGAAAATAATAGCAAATGAAGCAACTGACAAACAACTAATCTCAAAAATATACAAGCAACTTATACAGCTCAATTCCAGAAAAATAAACGACCCAATCAAAAAATGGGCCAAAGAACTAAATAGACATTTCTCCAAAGAAGACATACGGATGGCTAACAAACACATGAAAAGATGCTCAACGTCACTCATTATCAGAGAAATGCAAATCAAGACCACAATGAGATACCACTTCACACCAGTCAGAATGGCTGCGATCCAAAAGTCTGCAAGCAATAAATGCTGGAGAGGGTGTGGAGAAAAGGGAACCCTTTTACACTGTTGGTGGGAATGCAAACTAGTACAGCCACTATGGAGAACAGTGTGGAGATTCCTTAAGAAATTGCAAATAGAACTGCCTTATGACCCAGCAATCCCACTGCTGGGCATACACACCGAGGAAACCAGAATAGAAAGAGACACATGTACCCCAATGTTCATTGCAGCACTGTTTATAATAGCCAGGACATGGAAACAACCTAGATGTCCATCAGCGGATGAATGGATAAGAAAGCTGTGGTATATATACACAATGGAGTATTACTCAGCCATTAAAAAGAATACATTTGAATCAGTTCTAATAAGATGGATGAAACTGGAACCAATTATACAGAGTGAAGTAAGCCAGAAAGAAAAACACCAATACAGTATACTAACACATATATATGGAATTTAGAAAGATGGTAATGAAGACCCTGTATGCAGGACAGCAAGAGAGATGCAGATGTGTAGAGTGGACTTTTGGACTCTGAGGGAGAGGGAGGGGGAGGGGGAGAGGGTGGGATGATTTGGGAGAATAGCATTGAAATATGTGTACTATCATGTAAGAAATGAATCGCCAGTTTGTGTTTGATGCAGGATGCAGGATGCTTGGGGCTGGTGTATGGGGATGATCCAGAGGGATGATGGAGGGTGGGAGGAGGGAGAAAAAAAAAAAAAATCCAAACTGTGCCTTACTAGCATAGAGTTTGAAAGCACTTCACAGAATAAAATTTTATAATTATATGTGAACACATAAATATTTGCAAATGCATCTGACAAAGGTCTGGGAGAAATGGCATGTATATCAAAGAGAGCACACTGCTTACCTGCAGGGAGTGGGGGTGATTTGGAATTGGGGCACAGTCAAATGGATGCTTATTTATATGCATTTTTTTTTTTTACCAGCAAGAATATCTTCTTTTGTGAGAAGTGATAGAGCATAGTGATTAATAGCAGAGATGCTAGAGCCACTTCAAATCCCATCTCTGAAGCTCACTAGCAAGAAACAAGCTGTGCATGGCAGTGTGTGCATACACGCTCATTCACTCAGCCGTGTCCGACTCTTTGCGACCCTATGGACTGCAGCTTGCTAGGCTCCTCTGTCCATGAGATTTCCCAGGCAAGAATACTGGAATGGATAGCTATTTCCTCCAGGATTTGAAAGATGTGGGGAAAAGGCTCAGACAGGTTGTTTAAATTTCCTTAAAAATTTAGGAGTGGGTTGCCATGTCCTTCTCCAGGCAATCTTCCCGACCTAGGGATTGAACCTGAGTCTCCTGCACTGAAGGTGGAGTCTTTACCTCGAAGCCACTTGGGAAGCCCACGAGCAGTGCAGGGGAGCCAAATTTGCCATCCCAGATGCTGTCTCTTTGGCATGAGGACTAAGTTAGGCTGATTATTTTTAAGAAACAAGAGACTCAGGAAATGTTTCTTTTTACCTCCTCCTTAACTGCCTGAAGAATTTAGATGAAGGGCTTGTTCCCAGAATAGAGCTACCACCAGAGCTGTCTGCAAAGAACATGGGTTTACTCTGTTTGGGGAGACAGAACAGGGGTTAAAGATCGGTGTGTCCCACTGTCTCCCGTGGCCCGGCAAATTTATTTCCCAAACATCTGCTTTTCTATCTCCATGTCATTTGCCTTCCTCTCCTGGAAAGCCCCAACCTGCCCGCCTCCAACATCCTCTTTTGTCTTTCGCTGAGGATGGTATTTAAGGTGAGGTTTGGGCCCTTTTGGTGAGTTAGCCAGTTCTCCTGGGCCTCTCCCACGTACACAGTATTAAAATTTTGTTTGACTTTCTCCTGCTAACCTGTCTCATGTCAATTTAATTCTTCGGCCAGCCAGGAAACCACTAGAAGAGTCGGGAAACATTTCTCCCCCTCCCATGCCTGACGATCGTTTCTCTGTGCACCCAGTGCAGATTGGATATGCCAACCCTCGTGGGGCGGCTGTGAAATTAAATGAAGAATTATAAGTAAGTGCTTATAAGAGCATCTGGCACAGAGAGAGAACAACTAAGCATCTGAGATGAGGAAACAGGGATGGAAACTAGCCAACATAATGATCGCATCGCCCAGGGGTGAGGTAGTTTACATGCAAGAACCCGTATTGCACCCTTGTCCACTGAGCATCATCGGGGTGACACTCCCAAGCCATACTGGATGGAGGCCTCCCCCGCAGACCCCAGACCCCAGACAAGGGCCTTCTGTGGCAGTGCTCATGTCAGATACCTATCAGAGGATGCTGTTGGGAAACCCACACTAGTGCCCAGGTGAGTGTGGTGGGTTGAATAGTGTCCCTTCCTCAAATCCACATCCATCAGAACCTCCGAATGCAACCTTACTGGGAAGCTGGGTCTTTGCAGATGTAATTAGTTAAGGCTCTCCAGACAAAATCATCCTGGGTTTAGGTGGGCCCTAAATCCGGTGATTTAGAAGCATCCCTCATAAAAAGAGGAGACACATGGAGGTCACACGGAGGAATCAGGTCACACGGAGACAGAAGCAGAGATCTGAATGATGCTGCCCAAGCAAAGAGCCGCCAGAAATGAGAAGAGACAAGGACAATTCTCCCCCAGGGTCTTTGGAGGGAGTGCGGCCTTGCTGACACTTGGCTTTTAGACTTGCAGACTCAAGAGCTGGAAGGGATTATGTTTCTGTTGTTTCAAGCCCCCAAGTTTGTGGTTATTTATTACGGCAGTGCTAGGGACCTGCCACTGTAGGGAAACCCGAGGAGCGGTGGCCGAGTTTCTATCGCTCTTCAACCTGCGTTTCTCTCGATGGAAGGAGGGCAGAGGCCACTGTCTGGGCCCCAGGCACTCACCACGGGGTGTGGACAGCATCTCCCGACCTGTGCTAAGAACTAACCTGGCAGCTGGAAAACTCACACGTCCTCCCACTCCTGCTAGAAAGAGCAAGAGGACACACAGAGCTGATGCGTTAACACGGAGACCATTTTAGCACCTGGGTCAGTGGGAGCTTGTTCACGATTTTCACACTGGAGAGAGAGGTGGCACACTACGGAAATTTTCCAAATCTGAGCCCCTGATGGGCAGGAGCATCAGCTTCTCTGGTCCTAGCCCTCATACCTCATGACAAAAGTGAGGTTCAGCGCTTCCTGGAATCGTTCACTTGTCAGGACAGGCAGAGAGGTAGACATCAAGGATAGAAGGAGATGCTGGGCTGAGTCTGAGTGCCAGCGCTGTTGCTCACTTAACTTTTGGACAAGTTGGTTCTGCTCCTTGAGCCTCAATTTCATCTTCTGTAAAATGGAGAAAACTCCTGTTTGGCAGAGTTGAATCAGGGTGAAATGAGATGTTATATCTGACGTTTGAGTTTGGTAACTCAACTGTGTGAGTTTGGCAACCAATCAGGAGAGCTGATCCCTAAGGAGACAAGGAGATGGAATCTGCCAGGAAGCTCCTGCTCATTCAGTTGCCCCAGGAAGAATTTCCTAACCACGTGGCTCCCAATATAAGGAACGCATCCTTTGTTCAGCTGGCTTTTCTCTGTGAGCTCATTTCTTTCCTCCATTTCAATGGAAGGAGAAATATTGACCATTTTAAAAGCAGCACTAGCACTTTCAGAGAGAGGAAGAGACATTTTAAAGCATGGACAAAATTAGTTCTGAGTTTTTATAACAGTGAGCAATCAGAAACAGGCTAATTGTGCACTGTTCTAGAAATGTTCATATTTAGTGTTTTAAGTCATGACTCAAAGCGTGGGCTCTGGAGCAAGTGTGACCGCAGACAAGTTCTTTAACCTTCCTGGTGCCTATTCCCTCAACTGTAAATGCAAATCGTGATCATTGTTGCCTCCCAGAGTTGTTATGAGGTTTAAATAAGACACTTCAGGCAATGCATTCAGAACGGTACCTGGCACACAGGTAAATAATATCCTTTAGTTGGAACTACCTTGCTTGGTTTCCAAAAACAATTCAGGCAGGTTATTCAAACTGCAGTAGAAGTTTTCAGCATATGGAGAAAGCAATTTGAGAGAACGGAATTCTGAGATGGAAAAGCAGGTAAGGCCTTAGGGAAAGTCAGAAAGCAGATATTCACACCGTAAGCTCTCTGCAGTTGCTAACGGAAGATCATAAATTAAGTTTTGAGTTATGTAGAAGCCCTAGCAAAAGGAGCACTATGAGGAATTACAGGACTTGTTGTCCACGAGATAAAAGCACCTTACAGCAAAGAAAACCAATGTTGTTCACAGCACAGAAGTCTGAGACATGATGTAGGATGACAGTCTGAACAAACTGGTACAGTAACAGCATCAGCCAGCTCTCTGAAATAACTGTTTTCTTGGAGGGCCCTCCAGTGCCAGACAGCGTATGAGGAAAACACAGAGCAATAAAAGTTAAATTAATTAATCTTTTTCTAACTCAGTGAAATAGCACCTACTCATTAAATGTGATAATTGTCCAACAAAACTTTATAGATTCAACTGAGGAAAGCCAAACAGGTTTGCAAGGACACCGGTTCAGTGTGTGTAAACTATGGACATGTGGACAAATGCCCGAAGGAAATGCAAGAACTGAATAATTATGTTAAGAAAAACACTGTTTCCTTCTTACTACAAGTAACACTTTTGTTGCAGAAAAATGTGTTACATAAAAGAGGATAGAAAGTCCACAATCTTCATCAACTACAATATCTCTCATAGTGTTTGATGTATTTCATTTCACTCTCCCTCTGCCTTTCTCTTCTCTGAATTATAGAATTTGGATCCCATTTTATTCAACTCTTCCCCCATTTAAAAAAAATTTAATACTTTATGGGTGGTCATGAACGTCCCTTAATATAGTTTTAATGGAGTTTCAGTTCAGTTCAGTACAGTTCAGTCGCTCAGTCGTGTCCAACTCTTTGCGACCCCATGAATCGCATCACGCCAGGCCTCCCTGTTCATCACCATCTCTCGGAGTTCACTCAGACTCACGTCCATCGAGTCCGTGATGCCATCCAGCCATCTTATTCTCGGTCGTCCCCTTCTCCTCCTGCCCTCAATCCCCCCCAGCATCAGAGTCTTTTCCAATGAGTCAACTCTTTGCATGAGGTGGCCAGAGTACTGGAGTTTCAGCTTTAGCATCATTCCTTCCAAAGAAATCCCAGGGTTGATCTCCTTCAGAATGGACTGGTTTTTTCAAGAACAAAAAAGATTTCTCTGCTTTCTTGAGTTTTTATTAAGGGCAAAATTGCTAACTCTCTGATGTGGTAGCAATTATTTTTGAGCTTTATTTGCCGTGTGGGGGTGGACCTCAGAAACCAGGTCACTGTCGATCCGATTTTCTCTGGAGACTGTGCTATTTCATTTAGGAGAACAGCTCACCAAACCCTGAGATCTATGCCTGTTTTCGAACTCAGCAGCTGGAAAGGAACCCTCTGAGTAGGATTCTGCTTGACTGGTAAAATATAGCTAATAAAATGTGCTCAGATGACACCCTTGAAAGAACTTGCTCTGCATGGCAACTCGGCATCAGTGAGGAGACTCATGCCTTCCTGGTCTACTTTGGCCCTGGCAATTTGAGCATCCTTGGACCAGTTTCTTCTGAGATGGAAAGGAGGATGCTGGGATCTTATCGACTCTCAGATTGCCAACTGACACATATATGCTATATAGTATCTGCATATTACACATCATATTAAATATATGTACATATACATATCGTGTTGTTGCTACTGTTCAGTTACTAAGTTGCATCGGACTCTTTGTGACCCCATGGGCTATAGCAATCCAGGCCTTCCTGTCTCTCACCATCTCTGGGAGTTTGCCGAAGTTCATGTCCATTAAGTCGGTGATGCCATCCAACCATCTCATCCGCTGTTGCCCCCACTCCTCCTGCCCTCAGTCTTTCCCAGCATCAGGGTCTTTTCCAGTGAATCTGCTCTTAGTATCTGGTGGCCAAAGTATTGGAGCTTCAGCTTCAGCATGAGTTCTTCCAGTGAGTATTCAGGCTGATTTCTTCCAGGACTGACTGGTTTGATCTCCTTGCTGTCCAAGGGACTCTCAAGAGTCTTCTCCAGTATTCTACTTACAATACATATTGTAGGGGAGCAAAATTTACCACTCCAAAATATCTCTTTGGCATGTAGATCATTTCAAGCTGAAGCAATCAAGGCCCAAAACACTCAGGAAGAAACTTTGCCATTCCTCCTGCCTAAGAGAAAGATGGATGGCCTGTCCCCAGATTATAGCTATCAGCAGAGACATCTGCAAAGGACATGGGCTAAGTGTGGTCAGGGAAATTCTAGGCTGGGCCTAGAGGTGAGAGTGTACTCCATTGATTCTGCTGGCCCAGCAAACATTTATTTATCAAACATTTGCTTTTTCATCTCCATGGCAATTGCCTTCCTACCCTTTAAGTTTCAAACCACTACCCTCAACACCTTCTTTTGTCTTTAGCTGAAAATGGTATTTAAGGTGAGTCTTTGGCCATTTTGGTGAGTTACTTGGTTTTCCCAGGTGTCTCCAAGGTTTCAGTTCAGTTCCATTCAGTCACTCAGTCATGTCCGACTCTGCGACCCCATGGACTGCAGCATGCCAGGGCCTCCCTGTCCATCACCAACTCCCGGAGTTTACTCAAACTCATGTCCATTGAGCCAATGATGCCATCCAACCATCTCATCCTCTGTCATCCCCTTCTCCTCCTGCCCTCAATCTTTCCCAGCATCAGGGTTTACATGTTATTAAACTTCTGTTTGACTTTCTCCTGTTAATCTGCCTGATGTCAATTTAATTCTTAGATTAGCCACAAGAATCTAGAAAGGAGGCACACATCTTCCTCCACATTAATATAATACAGAACTTTGGTCTTCAATTTTCCTTTCAGTTCTAATCTCATATGTCCAATTGCCTTGCTGGCATTGACAAGTCAGGAAGCAAGCCTAACTCCTACAGTCAATAACTCTACAATGTGAAGTACTTAGTTAACTAGCCTGTTGGGTAATTCATTAACCTTGTACAGCCTAAGGTTCTTCATCTCTTTAAGTGCCCAGCTCATAGGAATAATAGTACTCAGCTCATAGCAGTAAGAGTACCAAGCTCATAGCAATAATAGTACCCAGCTCATAGCAGTAAGAGTACCAGCTCATAGTAATAGTCGTATCCAGCTCAGAGGAATAATAGTACCCCTGAGTAATGGTAGTAATGGTACCCAGTAATGGCAGTAATAGTACCCAGCTCACTGGCATCTTCTGAGGATGAAACGAGATTATGCACATGAAGTGCTTGGAGCCGCATCTCACAGATTGCTAGGTTTCAATCAATGCAAATGTGAAATGTCATGATGTTGTCCCAAAGGCACTTTTAACTTACCTCACTCAAACCTAAACGTATGTTCCTCCATGCCTCTGTTCTTTCTGAACCCTTCCTCTTCTCGGTCCTGTCCACTCCAGACAGAACAGCAATTCTCAGTACTCAATGAGTTAACCTTGCAAAGCCCAGGGACTGCCTGTACCTGAGTCACCAGCAGTGCCAATAAAAACAGGGACTCCTGGCTCCACAGGCTTGGAGGTGCTGGCCCTAGCACAGGTATGCAATGTTTACTTTCCTTTGAAAACGCTGCTGATGCTTGCAAAGAGATATGACCACCCTCCGCCTTTTAGTATACGGACACATCACTGGGCACGGTTTGGGTCCTTCCAATTCTTCTTCCAAACTACTCAGTGTAAGAGAAGCCAAAAGATGTGTGTCTGCTTCCCAACATTGTTGGATTGGAAATGAAATCAGCAAAGGGACTGGGGAAGAGGCCTGACTGATGCTTCTAAAGGAAACTGGGACTTTTCCATAAATTTATATACGTGTAATTGGACATGAAAGTCGGTTAAGATAAGAAAACATAAACCATCCCACTATGTCTTCAAATATTAGGCTCTTCAGAGTCGTAAGAACGTAGATTGTTTAATTTAAATCTGGCGTAAGAGCTATGCTTGCAGTTTTGCCTACTTGCCAAAACCACTTGGAGAACATTGGCTTCTGATGACTGAGCGTTTATAAATCTAAATCTGTCTCCACTCATTTCAGCTTCAGCTCCCTCTTCTAAAGCACATGGGCCCCACATTTGATTACTGTAAATCAGAGTCAACTGAAGAACTTGTTAAAGCATGCAGATTCCCAAGCACAGGATCTGGAATTCGAATGCAGATCCAGAATTTGAATCTCCAAATTCCAGAGATTCAGGTTCTGTTGGCTTAGTGGGGCTCAGGAATTCACATTTTTATTAGCATCCCTACTGATTCAGGTGGGCCTCCCAGGTGGCTCAGGAGTAAAGAATCTGCCTGCCAAAGTGGGAAACACGGGTGTGGGTTGGGAAGATCCCAGAGGAGAAAACGGCAACCCATTCCAGTATTCTTGCCTGGAGAGTTCCAAGGATAGAGGAGCCTGGCGGGCTACAGTCTACGGGGTCACAAAAGAGTTGGACATGACTTAGTGATTAAACAACAACTGATTCAGACCCAGTTGGCCTGGAAACCCAGGGTCATGAAATGCTCATCCACCTTTGGTTCAGGAGACCCCCACATGTCAGAACAGAGCTGTTTCTGAAAACCCCATCTGTCAATATCTGCAGATCAACCCTATTTTCTCACTGATTTACTTGATATTTTCTGGGATGTTTTATCTCCATTTATTATACATTTCAATAAACCATGACACTTAAAAAACTTAGTTTCAAATGACACAACAACTTAGTTTCAAGTTTCTGTGCCCCAAGACTTGTAAAGTGATTATGGATTCTGAAGAGAAGCTACATGTTTATATTGGCTGGCCTACTCTTTATGTGCATAATGTATTTATTGAACTTGCAAACAGTAGTTCTCAGATTTTACCTCGTATCAAAATCACGTTGGAGCAGCAGGATGCTTGTTAAAATGCAAATCCAAAATCTCTGCCACTAAAGAGAAGGTCTTGTGTTAGTCCCAAACCTTGCATTTTTACAAGTAACCATTCAATTCAGGTGGGCCTCCCTGGTGGATCATTCAGTAAAGAATGTGCCTGCAATGCAAGAGATCCGCGTTCGATCCCTGGGTTGGGAAGATCCCCTGGAGAAGGCAATTGGCAACCCACTCCAGTATTCCTGCCTGGAGAAGTCCATGGACAGAGGAGCCTCGTGGGCTACAGTCCATGGGATTGCAGAGTCGGACATGACTGAGCGACTAGCGCAGACGCACATTTGATTTAGGTAGAGCTGGTTCCCTGGCCAGGGTTGGAGACACCCAGCTGTGAAGAGTCATTCTAAATCCTTTCTGCAAAACTGACAGCCGTTTATAATTGTGGTTTGTCTGGATTTTGCATTTGGGAAAGTGCTAAAGAAGTATTCAAGTTGCTGACACAAGTAAAAGAATCTCAGAATTATTTCAGAGACTGAAGAACCCAGCCCTTTTACTCGTTAGATGGGGAAACTGAGGCTCAGGGACGTGACATGACTTGTCCAAGGTCACAGCTCGCTAACGATAGAGCCCAGACTCAGACTGAGCTGGGACTCTTGTTTAACCATAATCCAAAGTCCCTCTTGCGTTCCAGACTCTTCTAGTAAGTTACAGTTCATAAAGGAGCCTCCCCGTTTCATTGACCCTGCTGTATATGTACTTATAATCACTAAAGCACAGATGTCACTGAGACTTGGGAGTGGAGGGGTGGGACCCAACAGCTGAGCTACTTGCTCTGTACTTTCTAAGCCAAGCCTCACTGGATTTTAGCATGTTGGGGGTAGCATAAAGGGAATATCCTGAAATCCAACAATCCAGAAGCACGTAGGGCACCTCCCTGTACCTTTTGAGAAGAGAAACTTCTAGAGATGCTATACATAGTGAAGGAAGGGAATGTCTATTTTTTTTAAAGCTGGGGTTTATTTTATTATTATCATTATTACATGAGGAGTTTATTATTCCTTTAACTGTATATCCTCATGATATTTACTCTTATAAAATAATTTCTTAATACATTTCCTATTTTAAAGTAATGTATTTCAAAATGAAAATTTAAAAAAGAAAATGGGATGGGAAAGGGAAAAGGCAACTCAGTGTGGAGAAGTGGACACCGGAAAGATGGAAGTCTCACGATGGGATGAGCAGACACGATCAACACACAGAGGCTGTCAGACCTTTGTGCAGGTCAAATTTAGAGCAGCCTCAAATTTAGTTCTCAAAATCATCTGAGCAGTGGCAGTCATCTTTGCGATCCCATGGACTGCAGCCTGCTAGGCTCCTCTATCCGTGGAATTGTCCAGGAAAGAATACTAGAGTAGACATCCACCTCCCTTCTCCAGGGGATTTTCCTGACCCAGGGACTGAACCCAGGGCTCCTGCACTGCAGGTAGTTTGTTTACCATGAGCCACCAGGGAAGGTCCTCTCATACCTGAGCCCAAGAAAAATTCCAAATATTAAAAATGCAACCAAAATAGAAGAGGATAAAACTATTTTATATCTGAGTGAAAAGGAGTTTTGAACTACAACTCAAAATCAGTGATGGAAAAAAAAAAAGATTGATGAGTGTGACTAGACAAAATATAAATCTCCACAGGGGAAAAAAAAATTATCTGCAAGCTCAAAAGATAAAGTAACAACAACAGAAAACTGGGACAAGCATTTGTAATCACACCACAAATAAAGGGCTCATTTCTCTAATAGATAAAAATTAATAAGAAAAGATCATCAAAACAAGAGAAAAAAATAATGAATGTTTTCAAAAAAGTAATTGCAGAAGGCTTTTAATTACATTTGGCAAAAAAAAAAAAAAGTCATGGATAATAAAAAATGGTGCAAATTTAAATGGTGGCACATGTTTTACCTATTATCTTTGCAAAATTTTCAAAGACTGATGACACACTGTGTTGATGAAGACTTTGGGAGACAGGTACGTTTATACAGCAGGGGGTAAAGGTGAATTTCCTTGGGAGGGAAACTTGTCAATGTTTGTCAAAATTACAGCTATGCCTGTAGTCTTTCACTCAGCAATTCGAGAAATTTCTCCTACAATGGATGTATGTGATGCACATGTAAGAATATTCACTGCAGTATTGTTTGCAACAACAGAAAAATGATATCCTAAATATCCATCAGTAGGGGACTAATGAAATACCATATGGTATACTCACACAATGAAAAAGACTATAAATTTGTAAAAAAAAAAAAAAAGTCTCTGCAGCTGTTTATGCTTTGATAGAGAAAGATCTNTATCTGAGTGAAAAGGAGTTTTGAACTACAACTCAAAATCAGTGATGGAAAAAAAAAAAGATTGATGAGTGTGACTAGACAAAATATAAATCTCCACAGGGGAAAAAAAAATTATCTGCAAGCTCAAAAGATAAAGTAACAACAACAGAAAACTGGGACAAGCATTTGTAATCACACCACAAATAAAGGGCTCATTTCTCTAATAGATAAAAATTAATAAGAAAAGATCATCAAAACAAGAGAAAAAAATAATGAATGTTTTCAAAAAAGTAATTGCAGAAGGCTTTTAATTACATTTGGCAAAAAAAAAAAAAAGTCATGGATAATAAAAAATGGTGCAAATTTAAATGGTGGCACATGTTTTACCTATTATCTTTGCAAAATTTTCAAAGACTGATGACACACTGTGTTGATGAAGACTTTGGGAGACAGGTACGTTTATACAGCAGGGGGTAAAGGTGAATTTCCTTGGGAGGGAAACTTGTCAATGTTTGTCAAAATTACAGCTATGCCTGTAGTCTTTCACTCAGCAATTCGAGAAATTTCTCCTACAATGGATGTATGTGATGCACATGTAAGAATATTCACTGCAGTATTGTTTGCAACAACAGAAAAATGATATCCTAAATATCCATCAGTAGGGGACTAATGAAATACCATATGGTATACTCACACAATGAAAAAGACTATAAATTTGTAAAAAAAAAAAAAAAGTCTCTGCAGCTGTTTATGCTTTGATAGAGAAAGATCTGGAAGGATACATAGGAAAAGCAGTAAAGGTGATTACTGGGTAAGGGTAAAGGGCACTGGGGCTTTCCAGGTGACGGTATAGCGGTAAAGAACATGCCTGCCAATGCAGGAGATGTAGGAGACACGGGTTTGATCCATGGGGTCAGGAAGATCCCCTGGAGGAGGAAATCATAACCCACTCCAGTACTGTTGCCTGGGGAATCCCATGGAGAGAGGAGCCTGGTGGGTTACAGTCCATGGAGTCGCAAAGAGTCACATGACTGAAGCAACTTAGCATGCACGTGCAGAGGGTACTAGGCAAAAAAGGCACAGTGTGGAAGGAAGGCTCTCCACTGTTTAATTTTTTATTTTTGAATTGTGTAAACGAACTATATATTCAAAATTTGATTTAAATAATTATCTGAGAAGCCTGTTAAACACATAAGTGATTTCCCCTAAAATTAACTTCACTGAGACAGAATATCCAAGTATAAGCAGGAGTGCCCTTACCTGTTACAGTGTGTATAGTTATTTCTTAAAAAAAAAAAAAAAAGGCACACCCATTAAGCTCTAGTTTCTGAGTTTAAAGTAACAATGTCATGCATTCTCCTCTCTGGAGATTGAATGTAGAGTAAACCCACCATCTGCCCAAGTTTGCTAAGATGGATGTTATAATCATTATATGGCTTCCTGAGAACAATTCATACAATTTATGGCCAGGGATGGTTTGTATATCTCTACTCTTTTTTGTTTGCATTATTTTAAAAAATTGAAAAAGAAAAAAAAAACCTATTTTGTCCTCTGGGGGACAGATAGATGAAGAGAAGACCAGTCAGCCTTCAACCATTGTTTCTAACTATTGTTCTCACATTTATCCTCATGGTCTGTTCAGAATAACAGCATATATTGATGAAAATACCACAGTGGAAACAAACAAATAAAAACTCATGCCCATGGCTAAGCTGGAAAGTCATCAAAAATTTGTCTATTCTGATATCTATCGAAAGTGAACATCCCACATTCTATAGTTTGGCAATTCCAATGTTAGGTATATAACAAGGAAAATGTATACACTTGTGCAACAAAAGACATGTAGGAAAAAGCCCTAAGGAGCTTGACTCACAACAGCCCCATGTGGAACACCACCCCAACATCCATCACAGTTAGCAGAGATGTGTGCATTGTGCTATGTCCCCACACCAAAAATTCTGCATAGCAACAAGACTGAAAGAGCCAGAAAGACATACAGTGACTCCACTAACAGAATGGTGAGCCAAAAAAGGACAATCCGAAAAGAAAACGTGATCTTGTTATATGTTAGAATAACAGGGCAAAAGAATCTACGGTTTTAGAAGTGAGGATGGTAGATGGAAGACAGTACAGTAAGTCTCCTGCATACGAACAAGTGCCATTCCGAGAGTGAGTTTGTTAAGTCCAATTTGTTTGTAAGTCCAACAAAGTTAGCTTAGTCCCCAGCTAACTCAATTGACTATATAGTACTGTACTGTAATAGGTTTATAATACTTTTCACGCAAATAACGCATAAAAAACAAACAAGCACAAAAAATAAAGAAAACATTTCTAATCTTACAGGACAGTACCTTGAAAAGTACTTTCAATAAGTTTTTAAAAAGTCATGAACAGTGTGTGAATGAGTTTTGGATAAGTAACAGGCTCGACTTCTAAATAAATGCTCTCCCAGCCCCTGTTGAGATACCAAGAGATCCCTAAGGAGACTGAAAGATAAAATGCCATTGGCCTCAGCTTCTGGAAATGATGCAGAGATCTGGGCATGATGCAGAGGGGTCCCTCCACCCCACCAGAAAAAAAGAAGCAGCGAGACCTTCTCAATGCCTGGCAGAACAGCCAAGGGAAAGAGGCTGTGTGTTAATCTGCAAGGAGAATACACTGCAGCCCATTTTACTTGTCAGAATTCCTGACAGCTGAGAGGGTACATGTAAGTTAATTTTCTGGATAAGCAAAAATTTCCCTTTAAACAATCCCACCATTTAAAACAAAATTATTTTTAATGGAACCCTTTCAAAAACACATTTCACACATCACTGACTTTTCAAAAAGTTGAAGAGTCCACGGAATAGAATTTAACCTTTACACCAAATAACACTAGCAATTAGGTCCCATTTCAGTGCCAGGCACTATCTGAAATGCTTTACAGTAAATTTCCTCTTAATCCTCATAAAAACCCTAAGAATTAGGTCTTATCATTATTCCCACTTCACGTATGAGACTGAGGGCGATTGATTAATTGTCTGAGGTCATAAAACAGGTCTTCTGTTTACAGCCTCAGTTATTTCGCATTTGCTAACTTCCACAATGCCAACAGGTAGACGAGAATGTTCACTGTACCTCTGCAGAGACTGAGTTCTCTCTGCTTTGCTGTCCATATTTCCTTTCTCCTTCCTCAATGTGACACTCTTCTACAGAAGGCTACACCTCATAAACTCCTACCCAAAATCAGATAAAAATTGATGGCACTTTGTTTTCACCACTTTATATAAATTCCATCTCCTTAGATCTTCCTATGGCTAAAATAATCCCACTGAGTTGGGCCAACTTCTTTATCAGTTTAAGAGATCCCACTGGTTCTCTGCATTTCAAAGTGTCCTGGATTTGCTTTTTGCTTAGCACAACTCAGAAGGAAGGCTTGGATTCTCATCAGATTAACAAAAAGCAGCCCTCAGCAGGGGGCTTCCTTGACCTCCAGCTCTTGAGAAAGTACAACAGGGAAGCAGATAAGCCCCGAGGTGCGCAGTTATTGTCTGTAAGGCGTGTGGACGGGCAGGCCTGCAGAGCCAAAGAAAAACCATCCTTACCCTGTTTTCAAGCTGACCAAGGCGTCCTCGACTCCCTTCTGGTTAAATTTGGTCATGTACTGGTGCATGTAGGGGTAGTTGTTCCGGATGTTTCTCTCCGTACTGCCATTGGGCACCGTGCCAAATCGAAAGGGCGGGGAATAATCGTGAGGTCTCTGAAACTGCAGAGAGACAGAGAGAGAGAGAGAGCAGGAGGAGAAAGAAGAGTCAGCCATCCTCTGCCTTGTGTCAGGAGTCAAACGTCGGCACGCGTTAGCGCAGGACAGAAGAAACCCATTCATTTTTGTGCCTCCTTTCTGCTTAATCACACCTTCCAGTTGTCTGGGAGCTCCAGGAAGTCAGAAACAGAGTCTGTCTTGTTTCTCACTGTTCCCTGGAGCCCACCATAGAGCCCGGCTGGGTGTGCAACAGATGCCTGTTGGGTGGAATTTTAGAGAGACTGGCCTAGTGGTAGGGACACAGGGAGAAGCCGGGAAATGCTAGTTGAGCTGGAGTTAATGTATGACGCTAGTTCATTCATCAGCTTTACAGTGACATTTTCTGAGATCCTCACCAATCACTCCCATCTCTGGACTCCATTTACAATTCCTTCCAATACATTCCATCAGAAGATGATGAAGGGGAGCAGAATTTGCCATCCCCAAATATGCCTCTCTGGCATATGGATTTTGGGGGGGCTGTTTTTTTTTTTTTTTTTTTTTAAGATAGAGCAGACACAGGAGAAACTCTGAAAACTGAGTCCAAGTTAACCTTTTTGGAAGAAGCAAAAATCTTACATTTATAAGGGTGTCTTCCTCTCTGTAACCTGGAAGAGGATGATGACTAAATCTCTAAAACTCTTATCAGAGGAGAAGGCAGTGACATAAATCTGCATCACGACCGTATCCTTGCTTACTGTGTTTTTCCTGGTCACCTCCTAGAACTGACCTTCCTTCCACCCTGCCACACATTCCCAGCCCTCACCACCCTGCATCTTTCTTACATCTTCAGCTGAGGATACAATTTAAGCTGGTGGTTTGGGCTATTTTAGGGAGTTATTCAGTTTTCTTGGGTATCTCCCATATATACAGGAGGTATACATGTTTTTCTCCAGTTAATCTGTCATTTTTTTTTTCTTTATGGGGAGTGGAGGTCTCAACCAAGAAACTAGAAGGGTAGCTGTTAAGTCACTTCAGTCGTGTCCAACTCTGTGCGACCCCATAGACGGCAGCCCACCAGGCTCCCCCATCCCTGGGATTCTCCAGGCAAGAACACTGGAGTGGGTTGCCATTTCCTTCTCCAATGCATGACAGTGAAAAGTGAAAGTGAAGTCGCTCAGTCGTGCCCAACTCTTCGAGACCCCATGGACTGCAGCCCACCAGGCTCCCCCATCCCTGGGATTTTCCAGGCAAGAGTACTGGAGTGGGGTGCCATTGCCTTCTCCGAGAAGGGTAGAGGGACAGTCATCTTTCTTCCCTTACAGTGATTCTATGTCATCATTTACTCATTCTCTAGCCATCATTCATCCATTCATCATGCAGGCAGGCGGTACTTATCGAGGGCCTAACACATCCCAGGGGCTTCCCTGGTGGCTCAATGGTAAAGAATCTGCCTATCAGTGGCAGAGACACAGATTTGGTCCCTGGGTTGGGAAAATCCCCTGGAGAGGGAAATGGCAACACATTCCAGTATCCTTGCCTGGGAAATCCCATGGACAGATGATCCTGGAGGCTACAGTCCATGGAGTCACAAAAGAGTCAGGCACAGTCCGCAACTAAAACAACAACCCATGCCAGGCACAACGGCAGCCTCCATGAAGGTTTCCTGAGCTGGAGTCCATACTAACCTTAGCTTCCCAGGCATACCCATGTCCAGTGCGGCTCCTGAGCCTCTCTAAGGGCTCACTGTTCATGCTCCCCTCATCTTCCCTGATTGGCTGAGGTTGGCTGTTCAGAACAGTCCTCCCCAAGATGTCCCACTTTGATCGTGTGGTTATTTTTTTCATTCTATTTATGCTGTGTGTTACATCAACTTATTTTCATATGTTTAATCATCCACACATTCTTTGGATAAATGTCGTTTGGTCATGACATATTATTCTTTTCATATGCTCCTGTTGACTTGGGTTGCTAGTATCTTGGTGAAGATTTTTGCATTAATATTTTAAAAAGATGTAGAGAACAAATGTACAGACACCAAGGGAGGATGCGGAGGGTGGGATGGATTGGGATTGGCATATATACAGTACTATGTATGAAACAGATGACTAACGAGAACCTCCTGCCCAGCACAGGGAACTCTGCTCCACGCTCTGTGGTGACCTAAATGGGAAGGAGATCCAGGGAAGAGGGGATATATGTATACGTAGAGCTGATTCACTCTGCTGTGCAGGAGAAGCTAACACTGCATTATAAAGCACCGATATGCTTGCGCTCAGTTGCTCGGTCCTGTCTGACTCTTTGTGACCCCTTGGACTGTAGCTCACCAGGCTCCTCTGCCCATGGAATTTATCGGGCAAGAATACTAGAGTGGGGTGCCATCTCCTTCTCCAGGGGACCTTCCCAACCCAGGGATCAAACCCACGTCTCACATCTCCTGCATTTAACCTCCTGCTGGCAGGTTTTTTTTTACCACTGGGCCACCTAGAAAGACCCAAAGCAACTATACTCCAGTTAAAAAAAAAAAAAAAGACATTGGCCCATCATTGTTTTCCCCTTGTGATATCTTTGTTTACTTTAGTATCAAGGGAAAATATTGGCTTCATAGAATAAGTTAGGCAGTGTTCCCTTACTCTCTATTTTTCTGAAGAGTTTAAGAAGGATTGGTGTTAATTCTTCTTTAAACTGGTAAAATTTACCAGTGAAGCTGTCTTTTCCTGAAATTTTCCATTCTTTAAAAAAAAAATTTTTTTTTAATTGAAGTGGAGTTGATTTACAATATTGTGTGAGCTTCTGGTATACAGCAAAGTGATTCAGTCATATATACATATTCTTTTCCATCATAGTTTATTACAAGATGTTGAACACAGTTCCCTGTGCTATACAGAGGGACTTGCTGTTTATGTTTGACATACAGTAGTTTGTATCTGCTAATCCCAAGCTCCTAATTTATCCCTCCCCCAGATATACCAATTTGGCATGTGAATTATTTTCAGCTGAAGGCATTCGAGATCCTGTGGGCTCAAGAGAAACTTTTCCCCCTTTCCTTAAAGAACTTAAATTGGGGGCCTTGCCCATAAGAAGAATGATTATCAGAAACAACATTTTATGACCTATGACAGGCAAACATTTAATTACTGAACNCCCTCCCCCAGATATACCAATTTGGCATGTGAATTATTTTCAGCTGAAGGCATTCGAGATCCCATGGGCTCAAGAGAAACTTTTCCCCCTTTCCTTAAAGAACTTAAATTGGGGGCCTTGCCCATAAGAAGAATGATTATCAGAAACAACATTTTATGACCTATGACAGGCAAACATTTAATTACTGAACATCTGCTCTTCTCATCATCCTGTGAACCACCCACCTCTCTCTACAGCCCCAGGCTCCTACTCTGCTCCTTAGCTTGGGATGGCAGTTCATCCTGATTTTATCTTCCTGTCTCTGAACCTCTCATGTAAGGCAGCGGGGGATAGGAGGGGGTTCCTGTGCATTCAAAATTAAATTAGATTTTCTCCTGTTGGTCTGTCTCATGTTAATTTAATTCTAAGACCAGGCAGAAGAATCCAGAAGGAGAGAGAAAGGTTTTCTTCCTCGTTGACATCTGCTCACATCTTCAGTGTTTGGGGTAATCTAATCAGATTAGGCATCCAGAGAACTGGGTCTAAATCCTGGAAATACAGTTAAAATCTAGAGACAGCATAAGGTGATGGTTATTGTGTGAGGTTCCAAAATCAGTCCCTTACGGACTGTGGAGTCTTAGTGAAGTCACTTCCCTTCCCACTGTTTCCACTTACTTTCTGTCTGCAGAGTAGGAAACTCATCAGTACTTCCCTCTTGGGGTCAAGAGGAAGATCTAAAACTACAGTGTTTGTCAACTAATAAGAATAGTATATAAATCAGAAGAAACACTACAAAATAAACCTGTCCATAGCTAGTGGTGGTGGGAAGCTGCTATATAACACAGGGCGCCAGCCTGGGGCTGTGTGATGACACAGAGGGCTGGGATGAGGGGGTAGGAGGGAGGCTCAAAATAGAGGGGATCTAGATATATAATTACAGTGGATTGGTCTTGTTGCAAGGCAGGAATCAACACAACATTATAAAGCAATTATCTTCCAATTAAAAACAAATTAAAAAATTTTAAATAAAAAAGAAAGCTCTTACTTTTCATTTCTACTATCATCCTGGGCAAAAAAAAAAAAAAAAA
>SJYX01002072.1:180957-194430 GCA_006410675.1 Oreotragus oreotragus
CACCAAAGGACTGAAATGTAACAGAAAATTATTTTGTGCAAGGAAATAAGTGGCTGTGATTTCCTGAGAGTTTCTACATGTGGATGAGCAGAAAACAAAAAGCCTCCAGGTGGTGGAAGGGCTGGGCATTTGCATGCTAGATTCCTTCCTTCACAACAGTGTGTGTTTTGGCCAAAGGAGAATGTATTGTACATGATGGCCTTTGGGTAGTTTTTAATTAATATCTTCCAAAATACATTTCAAACGTGTCCATTCACCTCCATCTCCATCATCTCCATCCAAGCCCAAACCACTGTAATTCTTTCTCTTGGAAACCAACACCACCTTCCTTAACTAGCCTCCCTCTTTCCACATCATCTTGATAGACTGTCCTTCAGTCACTCAGTTGTGTCTGACTCTGTGACCCCATGAACTGGGCAGCTTATATTGATAGATAATAACTTTGATGGATAGAAACTGACCTTTCTGCACTCTACAGGTGTCTATTCTGCCGTTTCCCTGCCATTGTATTTTGAAGAAAGTCTGAAATGCTTACCACTGACTCTGTCTTATACCACTGTCTACCTCACTTAGGTCTTTTCTGTTTCTTGGGCAGGTCAAGGTTGATCCTGTGCCAAAGACTTTGTATCTGCTAAGATACAAGACTTTGTAAAGCCTGCCTGGAAGGCTTTTCCCTCAGTTTTTCATAGGTTGGAATCCTCATCCTTAAGGTCTCAACTTAAGCATCATCCCTTCCTGAAGCTCTGTCCTTCTTGACCATCACATTTAAGATGTGCTCAAATCCCATCATTTTCCCCCCTGTCCTCTTGAAATTTACTACAATCTGTGATTATTCATGTATGCAGCTGACATATTATCTCCACAACTAAATTATCAGTTCCCACTCATCCTTAAGGTCTCAACTTAAGCATCATCCCTTCCTGAAGCTCTGTCCTTCTTGACCATCACATTTAAGATGTGCTCAAATCCCATCATTTTCCCCCCTGTCCTCTTGAAATTTACTACAATCTGTGATTATTCATGTATGCAGCTGACATATTATCTCCACAACTAAATTATCAGTTCCCCAAAGGTCAGGAACTCTCTATCCAATTTATCACATTACCCTCCTGCTCCAGTACCGGTCTCTCAATAAATAATCATCAAATAAATGCATGAATTCATACACAACACAAACTCTGATATTGCAAATGTAAACATCTACTCTCCTGCAATATTATCACCCATAGAAAACTGCCTCAGGACCCAGTCTGTTGGAAAGCTTCTTACTAGGTTAATTATATTACCTGCTTAGTGAAAGACTGGCAACTCTGCCACTTAAACACAACATGATTATTTAGGGCATTTTTATTCTGTTTGGTTGATGGGAGGTGATTTATGTGGCAATCACCACTCTTCAATGGTTAAAAAGCGGGAGGACTTCAATAAAACTGAGTTCCCAATAGATCCCCATGACCTGTTGGCTGTTTTCAACACTGAATCTTCCTAGTGGAAAGAACATATGGCAAAGTGCCTTGTTTTTTTTAATAACTGTACCTTGAAGATCTTCTATCTTCCATCATCTAAAGTCATTTTTCAGGAAACAGCTTTGGTCTTGGCATCCTTCTGATACCATTTACTTAGAATGTGTTGTGCATTGAGAAAAATTCACTCAAAATTGTGTGATGTGTTTATGCATAAGGCTCAGGTGCGAGCCTCTTAATAAGTTATAGCCAATGAATGCATCTCAATTCAATTTTCTGCTTACTGATTGCCACTTTATCAAGTACTAATGCACTAAAGTGAGGCATTTTCAAGAGGAAAATATAACCAGGGAAAATCACCATTTTATCATTATATTTATCATCAAACGAATGTGAGCACAATTCAGAAGTTTAGAGAATGTTTTTAACCCAGATTCTATAAAACCATTTTCTTTGCATAGACTGAAGTTGAGACTCAATAGTGGTTTTAACATTTCTTTTGATGCACATTTTGAAAGCTAATTGCCAGAAAAAACTGCTTCAAATAAGCTTTCTCAACAAATACCAGCTAGCAACTACTGACTCCACATTATAGCAAGCTTTAAAATGTCTCATGTTTTAAGTCTTGTCCTTTTCCGTTGAAGGGACTAACCCGTACCTGGATGGCATTGCATGTAGAATTAATGACACAGCATCATTAATATGATGGCATAGCAAGGTAGTGTAGGATCATGTGTTCTAAATCTGAACTCTTCACTGAAAGTCAATTAAATGGCATCAACTTTGAATCATGCGTGTGAAGGCAGCCTCACCTTTCCCTTTGGCTAGGTTCCTGTTGTATCCAACAGGACTGAAGTATTCAAAGACGAAAACAGCTATGGCAGAGACAATGAGCAGCATCACAAACATCATCACCCAGACGGAGGCGCTGAATGGTTCTGCAGATAAAAGAGGCCAGAGGGATGGAGACATGATCAGTTACGCGATCAGTTACCCCTCCTCACAACACGGGCAAGCAGGAAGCCTAGAGGTCCATTTTCAGACTCACTGAGAAACCCACTCTGGTATGAATTTCATCTTTCAAAAGAAGCTGTCATCGTGTACTGTTTGACCCTTGGTGACCCCATGAGTTGTAGCCCACTAGGCTCCTCTATCCATGGGATTCTCCAGGCAAGAATGCTGGAGTGGGTGGTCATTTCCTCCTCCAGGGGATCTTCCCAACCCAGGGATTGAACCTACGTCTCCTGCGTTGGCAGGCAGATTCTTTACCACCGAGACACCGAGGAAGCCCTTGTCATTGCTTATTCATACATTTAAATCATTCTCTATTTAAAAAAAAATACTTGAGGTATTTTATAAGACTGCATACAATAGGATAAAAATAGAGAAGCGCATATGACATTTTACAAACCAGGTCAAGGATAATAAAAACAAAATAGAATGATAAAACCAAGGGAGAAAGTTAAAATGCAAATAAAGAGGCCACAGGGTCACAGGTAATTATAGCATCATCCAGGAAACCAAAGCTAAAGAGAAACAAGACTAGACTCGAATAGTCAACCATAACGCTTCTGCAAACCAGCATGAGTTTTATTTTCATTTTTATCTTAACACGCTGGAGGGATGATGTGTGGGGAATCCCAGAAGGAAAGGGAGAATTATAACCTGCAAGAAAAGGTCATAAAATTATGGGAGTGACAAAAATATTGGAACGTCATAGTCTGCCCCCTCTGCTATTACTCTCATCCTTTCACCTTCTGCTTCAGACAGATGAGATCTCTACAATTCAAAAATCTTGTTGAGGTTGGTAATGGGATTCAATGCAATTGAAAAGCCATTTGAGGATACTCCAGTCACACGATAATTCAATGAGAATGCATTGCTTAAAGATAGAGGCAATGAGGTAGTAGATGGATGGATGGTTATTTCCCCTAAAAATAGTTTCATCAGTTCATTTTCATGTGGGTGTCTCAGAAGGATAGGGTGAGACACAGGGTTCTAAATCTCAGATCATTTTAGAAAGGTAGGAGATATTCTGTAAAATAAATTAACGTTTTTATTAAAACTGAACAAGAATATGAAACTGAGCTGAATGGAGCCATTTTATCCATGTATGACATAGATTTGCTAGAAAATCAACTGAGAATAACATTTTTTAAGACAATCTCTTTAACAAGTGGTGCTGGGAAAACTGGTCAACCACTTGTAAAAGAATGAAACTAGATCACTTTCTAACTCCACACACAAAAATAAACTCAAAATGGATTAAAGATCTAAATGTAAGACCAGAANCTGTCTCTTATACACATCTAGATGTGTATAAGAGACAGCAGCTTCACCTGATCACATTTGGGAAAAAACTGCCCTTGGACACCAATGAACTTAGAATTTTTTCATCATGAGCAAATATTTTCTAAGAATAAAATATAAAAAGCACAGTAATACCTCTGGAATAATAGACATTTTATTATTTTTGAATTTTTTTCTGATGAAGCTAGTAATAATAATAGAGAGCTAGGCTGATAGCAGGCCACCATTTTATTAAAGTCTGTGATTACTTAACACAGATCATCACAAATTCCAATGTAATGAGCTTATAATATATAATAAAAAGTTAATATGTCTGAAGCTTTGACTATATTGAATAATTTTAAAACCTGAAGGGATAATTTGTAATGCAGTTTGATAGTGCAAATACATTAAGAAGCAATAGGTACAAACACAACTTACTTCACTTAAATATACAAAAGCAGCTCAAAGAAATTAATAAGACTATAACTGAAATTTATCTTATTTTTAACTTGAGTACAAATCACATCATGTCCCTGAAATCATAGCAATTTGGTAATGAGGTTTATTCAAGAAGGAAGAGACATAAATGAACAATTAGGAGGTTAAAAATTACTTAATATTCAAGAATAGAGACGTTAAAGTAATTCCCCAAGTTGGATGAGCTAATGGCATAGTGCGTCTTACCAGAGGAGAATCACTGTAATGAGTAAAGGAGCAAATACATGTAAAGTATTTGGTGGTGTGTTTTGCACTGTGCATGCTCAATTGCTTCAGTTGTCCCTGACTCTGTGTGACCCCATGGGCTGTAGCCTATGAGGCTCCTCTCTCCATGGGATTTTCTGGGCAAGAATATTGGAGTGGGGAGCCATGCCCTCCTCTAGGGGATCTTCCCGACCCAGAGATCGAACCGTAATCTTCTGTATTGCAGGAAGATTCTTTACCACTGAGCCATCAGGGAAGCCCTTGAACACTGTATACACATAACAAATTACATGGAATAGCTGCTTGGTTCCATGGTTAAAGCCAGAATCAGTGGTGGTGGGGGTGGTGGGGTGCTGTCCAGGGTCCTGAAAAGGGAATGCTAGTTTAAAACATTGGTGTTTATTCGCTAAGACGTCTCACATAACTCACTGGAGCGTCTCACAAAACTCAAGAAACTAGTTTACTCAGTAGATTTACCCATTAGTCACAAGGAATGTTAAAAGGTATGAATCAACAGCCAGATGGAAAGATATATAGGACAAGGTTTGGGGAAAGAGCATGGAGTTTCTACGCTCTCTCCAGGCACACTGCTCTCCCCACACTTTCACATGCTCAGCAACCTAGTAGCTGTCCCTTTGGATTGTTATGGAACATTCATTACATAGCTGTGCGTGGGCTCACTCACTAAGTCATGTCTGACTCTTTGGGACCCCATGGACTGTAGCCTGCCAGGTTCCTCTGTCCATGGGATTCTCTGGGCAAGAATACTGGAGTGGATTTCCATTTCTTTCTCCAGGGGATCTTCCTGGCCCAGGGATTGAACCGTCACCCCCTGCATTGCAGGCACATTCTTTCCCACTTAGCCACCAGGGAAACTCCGTTTAAAACATGCATATTTATTAATCTGATAACTCCTTTTCTCTGAGGGTAATGAGGACATTCTTAAAAATATTAGGGGAAATCCTCCCTGAATTCTTATACTCACAGGGCAGAATCTGAAAGACTGCAGTGAACTTCACTGGGCACCTGATATGTCCCAATCACTAACTGTTCAGAAAATCAGATGGAAGATGATCAAACAGCTTATCCCAGATGTTTTCTCACTTCAAAGTGACAACATCTGTCACTTGACTAATGAGCATGACGGATTCTGCTGTAGAATTCTGGTTTCAGGTACCCATGAAGGATGGCTATTTCCAGACACCACACACACACACACACACACACACACACACACACACACCAACAAAGCAAATGATTATTAGAACAATGGTGGGGCTTCCCAAGTGGCACTAGTGGTAAAGAATCCACCTGCCAATGCAGGAGATGCAAGAGGCGTGGGTTTGACCCTTTTTCCCTGTGTAGGCAACTCACTCCAGTATTCTTGCCTGGAGAATGCCATGGACAGAGAAGCCTGGCAGCACATGGAGCCGTGAAGAGTTGGACTTGACTGAGTGGCTAGGCACACAGAGCAGTCGTGAGCTGCCATCTGTTGGATCTATAATGTGACCCAGAAATATTTTGAGATCGCTCTGGACTACTTTCTCTACTGGCTTAAAACAGATTCAACATCTGTTTGTGAAGGAACTTTAATCCAGAAGAGACTCCAGCTCAATATGTCTGTGGACTGAAGATGCTTACCTTCTTGGAAAGTCTTTAGAGCTAACTGAATGGAAACATTGTGAGAGATGTCATCTTTGTCCTTGAAGAGTCACTGGTTACATTTTCACACAAAAGCTCAGAGGCATTACCTACAAGTGTTTCCGATGTGAGTTAATGGAGTTTTCGGAGGAGAGAGAATAGGAAATAATGAAGAGCAATGCAATCAGATTGCGAATGTTTGGCTCTTCCAGATGACTGAGCCAGTGAATGGAAAAATGTAGCTTAGCATGGTTCATTATGACTTTCAAAACCTGCAGATAATGACCGTAAATGAGGGGGTGCAAGTCAATCGAATAGGGATGCAATTTGGTGACTAGGAAGAATATTAAGCCTACTGTGTAAAAACAGCATTGAAAACAGATTCCTCTGCTTACAATTTATCTTTTAAGGTGCAGTAAGAAGAGTGGGGTGGAAAAGAGGTTTATTTAAGTTGAGCAAAAATACTTGACTTTTATGGAAATGTTCTACTAATGCAGGTAAAGATAACAATCTAGGGAAACTGGGTTGAGGCCAGATTCAGTATCAGTGACCCATATTTACAAGACAAGTCAGTTGATATATTGTTTTTCCTCTTTGACTGAAGTGGATCAAAATTTCTCTGTAGCTCACTAAGGAGAGGAGTGGATAGTTTGTGATAAGAAACAGATCTCTTTCCATTTCTTTCATGAAATCCCTTCTTCCAACCCTTTCTTAACCTCTAGGGCCAAAGATTTCTGTTAAAGGATCCAATAGGGAGCAGTGAGAAAATGATTAGGGTGACTAATGTGAGAGTATATCTGATAACTACAGTCTGCTCATGGTATCAATGTCAGTGAGTAGTATTTTTCATGATACAGTGAGGCTCCTTTATTAAGATATGGGCATCACTAGCCATATCAGAAAGTGAAGAAGTGTCAGTCACTCAGTCATGTTCAACTCTTTGTGATCCCATGGACTGTAGCCCACCAGACTCCTCTGTCCATGGAATTCTCCAGGCAAGAATATTGGAGTGGGTTACCATTCCCTTCTCCAGGGACCTTCCCAACCCAGGGATCAAACTCATGCTTCCTGCATTGCAGGCAGATTCTTTACTTNTTGTGATCCCATGGACTGTAGCCCACCAGACTCCTCTGTCCATGGAATTCTCCAGGCAAGAATATTGGAGTGGGTTACCATTCCCTTCTCCAGGGACCTTCCCAACCCAGGGATCAAACTCATGCTTCCTGCATTGCAGGCAGATTCTTTACTTTCTGATCCATATCAGACACAGGCCCAAAAGGAACCTAATGAGGTGTGTATCTGTCAAGGTCCATGTTACTCCAACAAAGGTTACAAAAACTGAGGTGAGTGCAAAATCAAATCCAGTGAGTGGTAAGGATTTCAACAGCTTAAACGGATTATCAAAAACGAAAACAGTAAATCCATATGTGTCTGTGAGTCAGGCAGTATCCCAAATCCTGTTAGTCGATATTTCACTCAAGAGAATGAAGCACAGATGCTAACACACAAATATGAAGGGTAAGATTAGGGGCTTGGGGCTAATGTCCACAAACTGGCCCTACTCTACATTTCAGTTCTCTAACAAAGCTTTTTTTTTTTGGAAAAAACCTTAGAAAGTGAAGTGGAAGTGTTAGTGGCTGGCTCTTTGTGGCCCGATGGACTGTAGCCCACCAGGCTCCTCTGTCCATGGGATTCTCCAGGCAAGAGTACTGGAGTGGGCAGCCGTGCCCTTCTCCAGAGAATCTTCCCAACGCAGGGATCGAGCCTGGGTCTCCCACGTTGCAGGCGGACTCTCTACCGTGAGTCACTGGAGAAGCCCACTTGACCCTAATCTGTTTTCTCTTTCTCATGCAGTTTTCTTCTAGGGCGTCAGTGTTCGCCTCAACCTTTCCAAATTTGGAAGGTTATATGGGAATGCCAAGGGCAAGTTAATCTGAACCCTATGATCTTCAAGACAGCCACTTTCAAAACTTATTTATGATGACAAAACATTCAGCACAATGATTTCCTTTAAAGAAAATATTTAAAATGCTTGGCTACGTCCCATGCAGTTTCATCTACACCAGCCAGGCTACTGAATGCATAGGTGCTAAAGAAAACTAGATGATACAAAAAAACTGGAACTACCTTGGTTTAAAAAGCACAAACCTTTAATGTAAAAACATAAATTTATGAGGTAGTTAAAAGGAGAGTAAGAAGAATTTCCTCCCTTATACACCATTCAGCTTAAAGGATAGTCACATTTAAGATATGATTCCATTAATTTTAAAATGGTATATCCTCTTCAGACTGCTTCTGTTTTGTTTGTTGGAGTCCTAGTATAAATCATCGCACAGTCATCGTTATTTTTACTCTCACATCCAGTAAATAAATGACTGTCATTCTAATGAGGATGGAGGATGGGTATGTGGCTGCTAAATAAAAGTTTATGAGCTGACTTAAATTAACTGTGGGCCGACAGGTTTATTTTTTAAATGCTTTCAAGGCTGTAAGCAATATATCTCCTAATCTATATTCTACACTATCAAGGGCAGTATCAGAATATGTGATTGTATTTTTAGCAGCTATTTCCAAGTTAAAGATAAATGAAAGATGTTAACCTGGGGAAAAATCGGGATAATTCAAATGCAAGACGCTTTCAATATGCTCATGTGGTTAAATGGAACTGAACAAGGTCCTAACTGGTCCTGTCATTTGAGCAAACAAGACAGAAGAGCTGTGACTCCTCACAGGAAGGCAACAGGGGCTACGAAGTTCACATACCTAGAAATGCAGATGGTGAGACGGTGCCGTTACTTCTGGAAACCATGACGCTGATTCCTGTCTCCACGAAGGGCACCGAGAAATCCACCACTTCGGAACGTTCCTCGTTGATGGTGAGTGAGCCAACAGCCATGACCGCCCGCTGGTACACCACCTGGACAGAAGGCCAAAACAGAGCCATCTTTACCTATCCTTCCCACCATCCCNCTCAATATGTCTGTGGACTGAAGATGCTTACCTTCTTGGAAAGTCTTTAGAGCTAACTGAATGGAAACATTGTGAGAGATGTCATCTTTGTCCTTGAAGAGTCACTGGTTACATTTTCACACAAAAGCTCAGAGGCATTACCTACAAGTGTTTCCGATGTGAGTTAATGGAGTTTTCGGAGGAGAGAGAATAGGAAATAATGAAGAGCAATGCAATCAGATTGCGAATGTTTGGCTCTTCCAGATGACTGAGCCAGTGAATGGAAAAATGTAGCTTAGCATGGTTCATTATGACTTTCAAAACCTGCAGATAATGACCGTAAATGAGGGGGTGCAAGTCAATCGAATAGGGATGCAATTTGGTGACTAGGAAGAATATTAAGCCTACTGTGTAAAAACAGCATTGAAAACAGATTCCTCTGCTTACAATTTATCTTTTAAGGTGCAGTAAGAAGAGTGGGGTGGAAAAGAGGTTTATTTAAGTTGAGCAAAAATACTTGACTTTTATGGAAATGTTCTACTAATGCAGGTAAAGATAACAATCTAGGGAAACTGGGTTGAGGCGAGATTCAGTATCAGTGACCCATATTTACAAGACAAGTCAGTTGATATATTGTTTTTCCTCTTTGACTGAAGTGGATCAAAATTTCTCTGTAGCTCACTAAGGAGAGGAGTGGATAGTTTGTGATAAGAAACAGATCTCTTTCCATTTCTTTCATGAAATCCCTTCTTCCAACCCTTTCTTAACCTCTAGGGCCAAAGATTTCTGTTAAAGGATCCAATAGGGAGCAGTGAGAAAATGATTAGGGTGACTAATGTGAGAGTATATCTGATAACTACAGTCTGCTCATGGTATCAATGTCAGTGAGTAGTATTTTTCATGATACAGTGAGGCTCCTTTATTAAGATATGGGCATCACTAGCCATATCAGAAAGTGAAGAAGTGTCAGTCACTCAGTCATGTTCAACTCTTTGTGATCCCATGGACTGTAGCCCACCAGACTCCTCTGTCCATGGAATTCTCCAGGCAAGAATATTGGAGTGGGTTACCATTCCCTTCTCCAGGGACCTTCCCAACCCAGGGATCAAACTCATGCTTCCTGCATTGCAGGCAGATTCTTTACTTTCTGATCCATATCAGACACAGGCCCAAAAGGAACCTAATGAGGTGTGTATCTGTCAAGGTCCATGTTACTCCAACAAAGGTTACAAAAACTGAGGTGAGTGCAAAATCAAATCCAGTGAGTGGTAAGGATTTCAACAGCTTAAACGGATTATCAAAAACGAAAACAGTAAATCCATATGTGTCTGTGAGTCAGGCAGTATCCCAAATCCTGTTAGTCGATATTTCACTCAAGAGAATGAAGCACAGATGCTAACACACAAATATGAAGGGTAAGATTAGGGGCTTGGGGCTAATGTCCACAAACTGGCCCTACTCTACATTTCAGTTCTCTAACAAAGCTTTTTTTTTTTGGAAAAAACCTTAGAAAGTGAAGTGGAAGTGTTAGTGGCTGGCTCTTTGTGGCCCGATGGACTGTAGCCCACCAGGCTCCTCTGTCCATGGGATTCTCCAGGCAAGAGTACTGGAGTGGGCAGCCGTGCCCTTCTCCAGAGAATCTTCCCAACGCAGGGATCGAGCCTGGGTCTCCCGCGTTGCAGGCGGACTCTTTACCGTGAGTCACTGGAGAAGCCCACTTGACCCTAATCTGTTTTCTCTTTCTCATGCAGTTTTCTTCTAGGGCGTCAGTGTTCGCCTCAACCTTTCCAAATTTGGAAGGTTATATGGGAATGCCAAGGGCAAGTTAATCTGAACCCTATGATCTTCAAGACAGCCACTTTCAAAACTTATTTATGATGACAAAACATTCAGCACAATGATTTCCTTTAAAGAAAATATTTAAAATGCTTGGCTACGTCCCATGCAGTTTCATCTACACCAGCCAGGCTACTGAATGCATAGGTGCTAAAGAAAACTAGATGATAGAAAAAGACTGGAACTACCTTGGTTTAAAAAGCACAAACCTTTAATGTAAAAACATAAATTTATGAGGTAGTTAAAAGGAGAGTAAGAAGAATTTCCTCCCTTATACACCATTCAGCTTAAAGGATAGTCACATTTAAGATATGATTCCATTAATTTTAAAATGGTATATCCTCTTCAGACTGCTTCTGTTTTGTTTGTCGGAGTCCTAGTATAAATCATCGCACAGTCATCATTATTTTTACTCTCACATCCAGTAAATAAATGACTGTCATTCTAATGAGGATGGAGGATGGGTATGTGGCTGCTAAATAAAAGTTTATGAGCTGACTTAAATTAACTGTGGGCCGACAGGTTTATTTTTTAAATGCTTTCAAGGCTGTAAGCAATATATCTCCTAATCTATATTCTACACTATCAAGGGCAGTATCAGAATATGTGATTGTATTTTTAGCAGCTATTTCCAAGTTAAAGATAAATGAAAGATGTTAACCTGGGGAAAAATCGGGATAATTCAAATGCAAGACGCTTTCAATATGCTCATGTGGTTAAATGGAACTGAACAAGGTCCTAACTGGTCCTGTCATTTGAGCAAACAAGACAGAAGAGCTGTGACTCCTCACAGGAAGGCAACAGGGGCTACGAAGTTCACATACCTAGAAATGCAGATGGTGAGACGGTGCCGTTACTTCTGGAAACCATGACGCTGATTCCTGTCTCCACGAAGGGCACCGAGAAATCCACCACTTCGGAACGTTCCTCGTTGATGGTGAGTGAGCCAACAGCCATGACCGCCCGCTGGTACACCACCTGGACAGAAGGCCAAAACAGAGCCATCTTTACCTATCCTTCCCACCGTCCCGGAGGGCCCAGGGGGTGAAAAGGTGACTTACCTCCCCAATCATCCCGTTCCACACGTTGTTCACTTTTTTGCCGTGCTTCCCATTGGTCACCAGGTAAAGGTCATAGGTGAACTTCACCGTTCTGGAAAGCTTCTTGAGGATATCGATGCAGAACCCCTTGCAGCACTTTTTAACGTTCATGCCTTCATTGGTCGAATTGCTGTAGAGAAAATCCCAGGATGGTAGAGGGTGAGTAGTGGAAAATGTGTCCACGGTCATTGCCTACACTGTTCTGCTATATTTCACATGGGAAATTGAGGCTTAAAATAAGGAAGTGGCTTTTCCAATTCAAGCAGTAGGTTTGTGACAGCAGAAGTAGAAAGTGTTCTTAATGATGACAGTAATTGTGACAACATGTAATGTTTATTGCGTATTTATTGTTTGCTAGGCACTGTGATAAATGCTTTATATTAATTCTTGGATTAATCTTCATGACATTTCTCTTAATTAGGTAGTATTCAGATCCCCATTATACAGATGAGAATTACTACCTCTTATTTTTTAAAGCTTGTAAGACATCAAACCTCTTTAGATCAGTTTAGTCATCTGATCTAAACTGAATTATTCAACAACAACAAACAAAAAAAAACAGTGGAAAATGGAGGAGAGGAAGACATGAAATTATCAGAGCAAGGAGAGTTTTGCCTTATTCTTTCACTAAAGATAGAGGTTAGCAACCAAAGGGGAGAAAAATGGGTGCCTTACCTCCTTAGGAAAGGCACTTTCCTTGCTGAAGAAAACTAGGAATTCTCAGCTAAAAATCAGGAGACCTGGGGTCTACTCTGTGCCCAGGTCTATCAGCTTAATGTTTCTTGATTGAGTCATATGTCAAATGAAGGCTCATTCATAACATTTTCCCTACAGGGCAGGAAGGGTAAACAGTGACACTATTAAATAGCAATGCCCTTCATCAGGAAAAAGTCCTATTAAAATACAGAAGGCATTGCTGTCTTAAAACCTATCAAAACCTACCCAGGTTACACTTGTTGCTTTGTACCAGCCACTGTGCTTTATTTATTTGACCAAGTAATACTCAAAGGACACCCACAGAAAAATAAGAAATGTTTTTAAAAGGGGAGGAAACTGAGGTCTTCCTAATTGATAATAAAAACTATTTAAGCAACTCATGTGGGAGGATCAAGACCTCTCTGGACAATGCACTTGGTTCCACCTTGCTCTGGGGCGTTCCATTCGCATGATGCTCTGATGCCGACATGTGCATATCACAGGATCCACGCTGCCTGAATATTCCATTGTTGGCACATCTAAGTACTAAATGAACTATTGCCGAAGCACTAAAATGGTGTTTACAGAATTCTAACAGCATAATAGGAAAATACTTATGTTTCCATATCACATGAGAAAAGTAGGTTACACAGTGATACATACAGAATAGTCAAAGCGATATAAAAACAAATGAGCTTACGATGTAGCTGGATGGAAAAACAATGAAATAGGAAGCAGAGCTATTTTTGAATGGTAAGACATGTCTTCCTTTTTTCATATTTTTAGTCCCCACC
>SJYX01002072.1:197729-212586 GCA_006410675.1 Oreotragus oreotragus
GTGGCAGATTTATGTCAATGTATGGCAAAACCAATACAGTATTGTAAAGTAAAAAATTAATAATAATAATAATAATAAAATATTGAAAAAAAAAAAGATGATGCTGTGAAAGTGCTACACTCAATAAGCCAGCAAATTTGGAAAACTCAGCAGTGGTCACAGAACTGGAAAAGACCAGTTTTCATTGTAAACCCAAAGAAGGGCAATGCCAAAGAATGTTCGAACTACCACACAATTGCACTCATCTCACATGCTAGCAAAGTAATGCTCAAAATTCTACAGGCCAAGCTTCAACAGTATGTGAACCAAGAACTTCCAGATGTTCAAGATGGATTTAGAAAAGGCAGAGGAACCAGAGATTAGATTGCCAACATACACTGGATCACAAAAAAAGTAAGAATTGCCAGAAAAACTTCTGTTTCATTGATTACACTAAAGACTTTGACTGTGTAGATCACAACAAACCATGGAAAATTCTTAAAGAGATGGGAATACCAGACCACCTTACCTGCCTTCTGAGAAACCTGTATGGAGGTCAAGAAACAACAGTTAGAGCCAAACATGGAAAAATGGACTGGTTCCAAATTGGGAAAGGAGTATGTTAAGGCTGTATATTGTCACCCAGCTTATTTAACTTATATGTAAACTACATCATGCGAAATGCTGGGCTGGATGAAGCACAAGCTGAAATCAAGAGTTCTGGGACAAATATCAACCTCAGATATGCAGATGACACCACCCTTATGGCAGAAAGTGAAGAAGAACTTAACAGCCTCTTGACGAAAGTGAAAGAGGAGAGTGAAAAAGTGGCTTAAAACTCAACATTCAAAAAACTAAGATCATGGCATCTGGTCCCATCACTTTATGGCACATAGATGGGGAAACAATGGAAACAGTGAGAGACTTTACTTTCTTGGGCTCCAAAATCACTGCAGATGGGGACCGCAGCCATGAAATTAAAAAAATGTTTGTTCCTTGGAAGAAAAGCTATGACAAACCTAGACAGCATATTAAAAAGTGGAGACATTATTTTGCTGACAAAAGTGTCTAGTCAAAGCTATGGTTTTTCCAGTAGTCATGTATGGATGTGAGAGTTTGACCATAAAGAAGGCTGAATGCCAAAGAATTGATGCTTTTGAACTGTGGTATTGGAGAAGACTCTTGAGAGTCCCCTGGACTGTAACGAGATCAAACCAGTCCATCCTAAAGGAAATCAATCTTGAATATTCATTGGAAGGACTGATTCTGAAGCTGAAGCTCCAATACTGGCCACCCAATGCGAAGAGCTGACTCACTGAAAAAGACCCTGATTCTGGGAACGAAGGAAGGCAGGAGTAGAAGGGGACAACAGAGGATGAGATGGCTTGGATGTCATCACTGACTCGATGGAGATGAATTTAGGCAAGCTCTGGGAGATGGTGAAGGACAGGAAAGCCTAGCATGTTGCAGTCCATGGTATTGCAAAGAGTCGGACACAGCTAAGCTACTGAGCAGCAACAAATAGCCATTTATCCCTACATATCAAATTAGATAATTGTTCCTCAATTTTCTATTCGTGTCTTAACACTCAACTAAAGCAGATTAGAAGAAAAGTCTGGTTTCTCAGCCCATTTCCTACTTCCTGATTTTTTAGAAGACTGATTGTGTCCTCAAGATCCTGCCATTTACCAGAAGTGATAGACAAAGGGCTTTCCCTGAAAGAATATCCCCAAGAAAAATGAACACAATCATGTTGTCTAATGGCAGTTCTCAATGGAACCAATCACCCTGCCTCAAAGATGTTATCTTTAGGAAATGCAATTGATTTAACCTGTGTTACAGTGGGATTAATGGATCCTAGTTATTTTCTATCGCTTTCAGGTAAATCAAAGATGCCTAGAAGCACAGCAAGCTCCTCACCTCACCAAGTGGGAAAAGAGAAATTGCAAGCCACCACCTTCCACACCACCACAAAATGTGAATTTGAACCCGTTAGTCGGTTTATATTGTTCAGTTGAAAAGTCGATTCTTTTAAAGACGGTAATATATCTGCAGGCTCATTTCCTCTAGACCATGTGTCTCAGGACTTGGTGATCTACTGTTTTCAGCTCCAAGCCTTCTGATTTTAAAGACTTTAAACTGCAGTGATTGAGTGTGAAGCATAAGAGGCCGAGCCTGATTGGCCTTACTGAAGCAGACGAGATATTGTTATCATAAAGGAGGTGCCCCAGTGGGGTTATACTCTTTGCTTTGTGTCAGCTACTCTGCTTTCTTCATTTGGACAAGTTCAAAGACCCAGTTCATCTGACCATCTATTTAAAGACCACCCACCGAAGTCAAAACCTCCTTTGTCAACTTTCCCGCGTAATCCCTTCTATTGGGTTCATTTGGGTTTTTTCCATGGAAACACTCTACCGAACTTTTTGGTCAATCCAATATCATTTCCCCCACCTCCTACCCCAAGCTCATCACTTCCAAGTACCTCCTTCTGTTTCCCAAACTCGCCAATCTCTTTCTTCCCTCAAGGCCTTTTGCACCTGTTCCTCTACCTGGGTGGCTCTTCCCTCCTTCATCACATGTTTGGCTCCTTCTCCTCCCTTATATGTCACCGAAAGTCTCACCTGCGTGAGCTAAAGGAGCCCCACATATCTCCAGTTACTCTCTGATGCCCCCACCTTACTCACATCTTTCACAGGGTTTATCCTAATGTAGAGCTGCTCTGTTTCCTTATTGCCTGAGTTTTTTTTTTTTTTTTTAACACTTGTGCAGGCCTTGACTGCAAGATTTGTCCTTGTTTACTGATGCATCTCCCATGCCCAACACTGTGACTAACATAGAAACTATGCATCATGAGTATTTATTTATTGACTAATCTATTCAGAATTTCAACCCTGAAGAGGCTGATGATTCCAAAAAAAGCCGATGATTACTTACTGAATAATCCATTCAGAATTTCAGCCCCAGAAAGGCTACTCATTGATAAAAATTTCTCCAAACCAAAATGCGCCTTCATCGTACATTTAGCAATCATATTTTTTAAAAATTATCTTTATCCAAAGCACTGAGCCGTGGGGATTTGCATCTCGTATCATAATAACTGAGGTTGGGATTTGGCAGGTGGGAGGAAAAGTATCCATTCACTCCTCAGTTCAAGCGTCACCATCACTGTGCGTCACGTTCTGTGCTTGTCACTGAGGACACAGATTAATACGCCACATTCCCCACTTCTCGAGGGGATCTTCCTGACCCAGAGATCGAACCCAGGTCTCCTGCACTGCGGGCAGATTCATTACGGTCTGAGTCACTGAGGTCTGAGTCATCAGAGAAGCTAAGACTTCGGGGGAAATATGGCCACACTTTAAACCACAAAAACAGATGAGACAGATAAACAAGAGAGGGCCACAGACTGAATGCTTATGTTCCTCTCAAATTCCTATACTGAAACCCTGATCACCACTGTGATGCTATCTGGAGGTGGGACTTTGGGGAGGTAATTAGGTCACGAGAGTGGAACCTTCATAAACGGAAGCAGTGCCCTGATAAGAAGAAGCGGGTAAGAAGAAGACAGCCATGTGCAAACAAGAGGGTCCCCGTCAGACACCAGACCTGTCTGCACCTTGAGCGTGGACTTCCCAGCCTCCAGAACTGTAAGGCTGTTATTTAAGCCACCCTCTCGTGGTAATTCATCACAGCAGCCTGAGTGAATTAAGAGGCAGAGACAGAGGCAGTGCTGTGGAAGTAGGGAGAACTAACCCAACTTGGAGAGGAAGTGCCTAAGACTTGAAGGACAAGCCAGGATTTTCCAGGGAGAGAAGGCAATTGCAAAATGCTCAGGAAAAAAAAAAAAAGATTTCCATCCAATTACAGGCTTTATCCTTTTGTGAATTCCCCACCAGGGTGGTATCTGTGTTTATGTTTGCATTACAAAGACTATAATCAGCATCTTGGACTCAGCCATGAAACTTTACAAGTCTCCAAAGAGTTTATAGATTAGGGAGAGCCCTTTGCCAGAGGCTCTGATTTAACTGTCAGTTTCCTCTTCAATCATAATAAAAGAAGAAACAACTTCGATGCGATGCTGGCTTTGCTGCGGATGACCAAGGAGACCTCCAGGAGATCAGTTCCACCTGGCTCACATCAGCAAGTCGCTTGGAAGGGAGATGTTGACCCCAATATGGAGAGAAGTTTAAAAAATACTGAGGAGGGTGGATCTGGAAACTAGAAAGGAGGTGGAAGGAAGTGGAAGGTATGGTTTGGGGGAGGGAGCAACCAGAAAAGTACAAAGGAAATAATTATTTTAGGAAGGACTGAAGGGGAGGGTGGATTCACCATATGGTTAAGAATATGGTAGTGGAGTCAGATGGCCCAGTGCTTGAGTCCTGCCTCTCTCATTTACTAGCTGAGCGGCTTTGAATGTGTTTCTTAGTCTTCCAGTAAACTCAGCTTTTATGCTGTTTAAAATGGGCAAAACCACATCCCCCCACCCATGACTGTTGTTGGAAATGAAACGAATGCAAACCAGCTGGTGTAGTTCTAGTCTTTAAAAAAAAATCTATTCTTATCTAATCTAATCTTATCTATTATAATAGAGTATGTTTTATATTACATTTCATTATTATTTTAGAGATATTGTTCCCTTGGAATCTCTAATTTTCTTGAAGAGATCTCTGGTTTTCCCTATTCCATTGTTTTCCTGTTTCTTTGCACTGTTCACGTAGGAAGGCTTTCTTATCTCTCCTTGCTAGTCTTAGGGACTCTGCATTCACTTGGGTATATCTCTCTCCTTCTCCCTTGCTTTTCACTTCTCTTCCTTTCTCAGCTATCTGTGGGGTTGCAAAGAGTTGGACACGACTTAGCGATGGAACAACACCAACAAGAATTATTGCTGTTATAGTGACACAGGCTATTGTAAAGGATTGGGCACGATTGGGCGCGTTCAACCCACCATACCCCCAGACTCACTTGATCTTGACAAACTTCCGGCACGGTACGGTGTTCCTCACACACGTCTCGGTCAGCGGGTCAATGTCTTCCACGATGACAAAGGGGGCCTCCTCGAGGGTGACGATGCTCANTTGTAAAGGATTGGGCACGATTGGGCGCGTTCAACCCACCATACCCCCAGACTCACTTGATCTTGACAAACTTCCGGCACGGTACGGTGTTCCTCACACACGTCTCGGTCAGCGGGTCAATGTCTTCCACGATGACAAAGGGGGCCTCCTCGAGGGTGACGATGCTCAGATGGTTGTCGTCTGGCTCACAGTCGGAGAAGGACTTGTACCTGGGCCACACGGCGTGCCTCAGGCTCAAGGTCTGGTTCTCCCACTTGCCCACCTGTGGCAAAAAGACAGAGACACACGTGTGCTTTCCTGCACCACTGGCTTCTCGAAGGAGGAGTCCTCCCCCAGAAGAGGCATGGGAGAAGAAGTCCACCATCCTGGGGGCTTTTCCGTTACCTACCTCAACACACACAGCTGTTGTATGCTAAGAGAGATGGGGATAGAGGGGAAAGCTACCCCATGGCCTGGACTCTCCCCAGACTGAGTAAATACGGGGCTGGAGATGAAGTACAGAGGCTGTTAGAGCTCTCCAGCTGACTGTAATGTCCCCCCAGGGCTCAGGACCACTGATGTCATGAAAACAGCAAACAGGCTTCCCTGGTGGTCCAGTGGTTAAGAATCTGCAAGGGGGGAGACATGGATGGGTTCCATCCCTGATCTGGGACGATCCCACATGCCAGGGAGCAACTAAGCCCGTGCGCCACGGCTACTGAGCCTGTGCTCTAGGGCCTGGGAGCTGCAACTACGGAAGCTTGTGCACCTCAGATGCTCAGCAACAAGAAAAGCCAGGGCAATGAGAAAATGGAGCCCATCAAATCTGTCATTCATTCAACACAGATTTATTGAACGCTGGCTAGGTGCAATGAGGGATAAAACTGATCACTTCCCTGCCTTCCAAGCCAACAATAATATGCAAATAGATGAAGAGATATTCAGGCCCTTCCTTTTGGGATATGCTACATCCATCCCTTTCTTTTCCATCTCTCTTAGAGCACTGCAGCTAGAGAGCAGGCCCCACTTGCTGCCCCTAGAGAAAAGCCCGCCCAGCAGTGAAGACCCAGCACGGCCAAAAATAGCCCACAAGGAAAAAGAAAAAAGCAGGGACTTTTCAAGTTAGAGAGGTCTGGACTTAAATCCCCAACTCTTGCCAGTTGCTAGCTGTACAACCCCAGGCAGGCTCTTAATCACGATGAACATCTGTTTTCTCATCTGTAAATAGACACAATTCCACCTACTTTATAAGGATGTCATGGGAATGAAACAAGGCATTTTGAGAAAAGCCTACAGCCCGATGCCTGGCAGGTATTAGGGACTGTGTAAACTCTTCCTGTAAGTATAGAAGAGAGACAGTGAGAGGGAGAGAAATTTAAAAAGTGCCGAGAAAGAGGAAAAGGAAGAAGAAGTCCAAGAGCAAAAGGGAGGGAGGTCTGGCGGGAGGATGAGAGGCTCCCTTCAAGCTCAGATGGGGTTCTATTTAAGTTGCAAATCAGGTGAGCTTTTATCAATCAAGCACAGAGTGGAGACTTTTGCTGCTTAGCGAACACCGAGACCTGTCAAAACAGAATCGATTGCGTTCCCTCCCTGCAGCAGCTGGCATCTTAGCGAAATCAAATTGAAGGCTGTATGTTTTGAACCTTAATGTTATTTGACAGCTTATTGGCACTCTTCGCATACACACGGGGGAAAGCTGCCCCCAGCTTCACACTTTCTCCTTCCTGCTCCTGCTCCCACATGCAACTGCTTGACACCGCAGGTCAGCGCTTTATTTGTAGCATCAACCTCAAGGAAAAATACCTCGTCTGAAGAGCTAAGTGCCGAGAGTCCGGGCTTGTCTCTGTTGACGTGACCCTCTCACCTCTCCTCCTGTAATATAAGTGTCACCAGAAATGAATCTCAGGCCCTTAAAGAGAATTCAGACACGCTGGACACCAGGAGAGGTGATGGGGTGTCGGGAGAGAAGGCAATCAGTCTGTTCTCAGAGATGACTTCAGCATCTGGACTGGAAAATGTTGCTTGTCGAGAAACGTGGCATGTGGCCAATTACAAAACTGCCCAGCTTCACGAATACTTTCCTTTTTAAGTTACGGAAGGCGGTAGAGTAATTTGGACAAATAAACACATTCATCACCTCACGCTGTGATGTGTAACACAGGATAGAGAGAAAATGGAGCCCATCAAATCTGTCATTCATTCAACACAGATTTATTGAACGCTGGCTAGGTGCAATGAGGGATAAAACTGATCACTTCCCTGCCTTCCAAGCCAACAATAATAAACATGCAAATAGATGAAGAGATATTCAGGCTCTTCCTTTTGGGATATGTTACATCCATCCCTTTCTTTTCCATCTCTCTTAGAAAACTCAAACATAACCTTTAAGAGACTGGGTAGTTCAGTGGCCAAGACAATGGCTTTTGGAGTCAAACAGAACTAAATGCTGATCCTGGCTTCACCCATTAGCTAAGCAGCCTTGAGAAAGTGGCTTAACCTTTCTGAGCTTTGTTTTACCTGTAGAATGTGAATGGACACAGCATATGCTTTCAGGAATACAGTGAGATTTGAATGAGCCAAAAATAAACATGAAGCACTTAGCACAGAATTTCCTTAGCATGTAACATACATAGCAGATACTATTATGTTATTATGCAGTTGTGCTAAGTTGCTGCTGACTCTTTGTGACCCTATGGACTATAGGCTTCTCTGTCCATGGGATTCTCCAGGCAAGAATACTGGAGTGGGTTGCCATGCCCTCCTCCAGGGAACCTTCCTGACCCAGGGATTGAACCTGTGTCTCTTACGTCCCTGGCATTGGCAGGCAGGTGTTTTACCACTACCACCACCTGGGAAGTTAGCATGTAAGATAGAGCTCAAATATGACTTAATGTGCAAAGGCATTCTCATGTTCCCTGGTAATATAGAACATTGCTCCCAGCTCCCCCATAGCATTTGATGCTAGAACTATAACAATGTCACTTCTGAGCACTTCTATGAGCTAAGGAAATATGCCAATACTACCACTTTGTATAATCCCCACAAATCCCATATGATAAAGATTATTACTCCAACACCACAGTTCAGGGAACTAAAGCACAGAAAGGTTATGCAACCTGCCCAAACTTGCACAGCTTTTAAAGTAGGGGAATCAGAGCTATACCATGGAATCGTCTGAATCCAAAGGCATTTTCCCACTAGTAATTGAACTAAAATGAACTGGAATGGGTGAATTTAACTCAGATGACCATTATATCTACTACTGCGGGCAGGAATCCCTCAGAAGAAATGGAGTAGCCATCATGGTCAACAAAAGAGTCCGAAATGCAGTACTTGGATGCAATCTCAAAAACGACAGAATGATCTATGTTCGTTTCCAATGCAAACCATTCAATATCACGGTAGGCCCCAACCAGTAACGCTGAAGAAGCTGAAGTTGAACGATTCTATGAAGACCTACAAGACCTTTTAGAACTAACANTGGTTTTGCCATACATCAACATGAATCCGCCACAGGTGTACATGTGTTCCCCATCCTGAACCCCCTCCCAGTACCATCCCTCTGGGTCTATGTTTCATTCATTAGATGGTGACACCTCAGTCTAGCAGGGATATGTATATATATTGGGTTGGCCAAAAGGTTTGTTCTGGTTTCTCCATAAGAAGGTATAAAAAAACATAAGAAACATTTTGGCCAACCCAATATATTATATAAATATATGTCTACAGCTTCTAACTCAGGGCCTGGCACAAAGAAGGACTTAAGGGATGGCTGGTGATGGAATGAGTGAGCATAGAACACGGGGTCTGGCGGAGTCTGCACCATCAGATCATGGTCATTTGTATCGGTTATCCCTAACTCCTAATTTCTTGCCTTTCCTCTTTGGTAAATTTGTTTCCTATGTCTGTGAGTCTATTTCTGCTTTGTAAATGAGTTCATTTGTATCACTTTCTTTTTAGACTGCACATATGAGTGACAGGCTGTTTGTCCTTCTCTGATTTACTTCACTTAGTGTGATAATATCTAGGTCCAGAGATTAATAATCACTATTCTTAGCACTTGGGGCTTCCCTGGTGGCTCAGATGGTAAAGAATCTGCCCGCAATGTGGGAGACCTGGGTTGGGAAAATCCCCTGGAGAAGGGAATGGCTACCCATTCCAGTATTCTTACCTGGAGAATTCCATGGACAAAGGAGCCTGGCAGGTTATAGTCCATGGGGTCGCAATGAGTCAGACATGACTGAGAGACTAACATTTTCACTTTTTCACTTTTCATTCTTAGCACTGTTTTAATTCTTATAAACACCATATACACAAGAAAGAGGTGTGGGCAGATGATTTTTATCTCTATCATGATTTTTTTGGGGGGGGGGTACTTGAAAACAGTCCCAAATTAACCCAAATAGGTTGTATGGGACAAGGAAAAAAAATCTTTATCTTCAAAATAAACTTAATTTTGGTGATAAACCTTTAAATGTTTTCAGCAAATAAACTGAAGTGTTGAGGACAAAGAAAAATAATTAACCTTTAATGGAGAAAAGTGATCTTGTTAAAAGAAGTATAGAAAAGGAAGATGAACTTTGCAATTATTTTTTATCCATTCTTATTAATAAAATTTAAATGCTGTGCTTTTAGAAACCTAATTGCTCTTCAGCTCCTAAAAGGAGCTGTTTAGTGAAAGGGCAGTGATTACTTATCAAAATGTTCAGCCAAGATTTTCTCAGAGAAAAGATAATTTCATCTCCAGAAACTGTCATAAGTTAGTATTCATCCCTTCATATCTGGGTAAATCCATGGAAGTGTCATAGAGGCTGCCAAAGGCTGGAAGAAATGAGGTTAATAGATATTCAGGTCTCTCCTTTCAGAGGTGTGACTGATTGTATTGGATCTATTCATGAAATGCTTTTGTTGTTCAGTCGCTAAATCCTGTTCAACTCTTTGTGACCCCATGGGCTGCAGCACACCAGGCTTCCCCGTCCTTCACTCCCCCAGAGCTTGCTCAAACTCACGTCCATTGAGTCAGTGATGCCATCCAACCATCTCATCCTCTGTCACCCCTTCTCCTGCCCTCCATCTTTCCCAGCATCAGGGTCTTTTCAATGAATCATTTCATTCACTTCCAATGAAATGTTTACGAGATGATTAAAATCACCTCACAACTGGTCTCTCCCAAGCCACCCCTAAAAACATACACCTAAACACCAAAATCATAGATCTATCTCTACTCAAACCCTTCCATGACACATACTGCCCACAGGATCAAATCCAGTCTCCTCTAATGTTAATGGACCCCACAGTATAGATCCCATCAACCCCAGTACTCTCTCTTTCTATCACTTTTTCCATCTCTCTTTTGTACACCCTATTCATGGTGGTGGTTTAGTTGCTAAGACATGTCCGACTCTTTGTGACCCCATGCACTGTAGCCAGCCAGGCTCCTCTGTCCATGGAAGTTTCCGGGCAAGAATATTGAAGTGGGTTGCCATTTCCTTCTCCAGAGGATCTTTCAGACCCAGGAATCGAACCCAGGTTTCCTGCATTGCAAGTTGATTCCTGAACTGCAGGTAGACTCCTGCATTGCAGGTGGATTCTTTACCAACTGAGCTACGAAGGAAGACCTCACACTCTGTACATACCCTCACACTAAAACGGATACATGTTACATCTTCAAACACAGATACTCTAACACCTACGAATATTCACACGTGTATGTAGGTAAATATGTGGGTACAGTTGACCCTTGATCAACGTGGGGTTTAGGAGCACTGACTGTTCATGCAGGCAGTGAGGACGTGGCCCTCCATATGCACGGTTCCTTTATATCTGCAGATTCAACCCCTGGGGACTGTGCAGTAAGTACTGCAGTAATTCACTACTGAAAAAATTCATAGAAGTGGATCTACCCAGTTCAAACCCATGCTATTCAAGGGTCTCAGTCATGTTGAACTCTTTGCGACCCCATGGACTACAGCCTGCCAGGCTCCTCTGTCCATGGGATTCTCCAGGCAAGAATACTAACTGGAGAGGGTAGCCATTCTCTTCTCCAGGGGATCTTCCNTATGGCAGGCTCTGCAGGAGGCTCTGGGGCTGCAGTGAGACTAATCCAGACCTGGTTCTTGCCCTCAGACTTCCCTGTCTGTTGAGAAGAGGAGCTGGAGCACACTGGACCTCATGAGACAGCATGAGACCATGAATGCAATAACTCCCATGCTGGGGTGGGCGCAGGATGCCACTGGAGCAGAGCACATCCTGCCCTGCAAGGAAACCAAAGATGCTCCTGCAGGAAGTGACTTCCAGCCATGAGCCAGAGCAGCAGAGTTGGTGCGTGGCTTGTTCTGGAGTTCCACCTTTGTTCTCAGGGTGAGAGAGGAGCATAGCAGAAGGAGACGGGCACTGTAAGAAGACCTTTAACCGGGGGAGGGATAAAATCAGTCTGATGTATTAGGACCCTTCTTTTCAAGGCAGTGCAGAGAAAGGGGTTTTGCCTAGAAGATTTTGAACAGAGTAACTGGTCAGGAGGCAGTTAACCTGGAGAAACCTGGTATAGGGCCATATCAGAGTGGGGGGCGGCTGGCATGACTGTCAGGACCCCAAATTGGTCGAGCCAACACAACTTAGAGACCAACTGTATGACTGCTTGCGGGTGGGGAGCAAGGGCTGTTTGCCCTGAATTATAGAGTATCTGGCCCAACCAGATGTTCCTACCTCCTGACCCACATCAGCTATAGTGCAGTGTTTACCACAGGCCGGTTCAGTAAATATTTGCTGAACTGAACTCGATTCAGACTGTAGCACAGCATCAATTTTTACTTAGAATTCAAAGTTAAAAGAGGAAACTTGCCTGTTTACTCAGATCCTCTCCTTGGAGAGAAGACAATAGGGATTGCAAAATTAAAAATCAGAGAAGAAATTTATTAAAACCGATGATGAAAGCAGAGTTCACATTGCCTGGGCTCCAGCTTGACTGGCCCCAGTGAGCTCACTGGGTGATTTCATAACCAGGTGGGGGAAGAAGCCTTAAAGCTAACCCTTCACATGTGCAGAAACACCAGAAGACATTTCACTCTGGGTAATAAGCAGTGATTTACTCCCAAGCTGGAGAAAATGTGAGAAATTAACTCTTCAGGAAGATGAATTTAAGGAGAAAAACAGAGCAAACAGGAGGCCAATTTCTCTCCACCTGAAATAAAGTATTCCAAAGGACATAAGATTAATGTCCATGAAGGGTATTTAAAATGACTTAACGTCCGTATTTAGCATAAACAGTATCATCAATTACCATCACTCTCATGCAAATCTAAGACACAAGTGAGCCGAGAGCACTGGTTGCTGCTGCTGCTGCTGCTGCTGCTAAGTCGCTTCAGTCGTGTCCGACTCTGTGCAAACCCATAGACGGCAGCACACCAGGCTTCCCCATCCCTGGGATTCTCCAGGCAAGAACACAGGAATGGGGTGCCATTTTCTTCTCCAATGCATGAAAGTGAAAAGTGAAAGTGAAGTTGCTCAGTCGTGTCCGACTCTTCGCGACCCCATGGATTGCAGCCCACCAGGCTCCTCCGTCCATGGGACTTTCCAGGCAAGAGTACTGGAGTGAGTGATAGCACGGTTATGCACGAGTAATTCTGTGTCTCCGGCTGCTGCTTGAAACCAAAGGTAGACCTGAATTTGATTGATCTGGAAACTTCACAGCAAAGATGTCTGAGCCACGACTGTGACCTGATACCAAATTGAAATACATTCTATTTGGAGTAGTTCGCAGTTGAGTCTAGCGGTTTGTTTGTGAATCAGTTCAATCTATGATTCCTTCAAGACGGCAGGAGTCTGTGAAACTAGATGTCACATTGGACCCCAGCTTTCCACTGCACCCTACAGTCAAACCAGCTTCTACAAGGAAACTGCTGAAAAGCAGGTGTGGACCAAACCTACTTTGTCCTGTGTCATGGGGCCTCAGATAGCCACTGGCAGAGTGAAACTAAGAATTGCTTTTCAGATGCTGAAGTAAAGCACCTGCTTCCTTGGAATTCATGGTCTTAAATGCAATTACTAAAGGTTGTTGGATTATGAAACTTTAGCAGGAATAAGAATCTCTCCTTGGGGGCTGATTAAGAATGCAGACTTTATACTATGTATAAACTAGATCACTAATGAGGACCTACTGCACAGCACAGAGAACTCCACTCAGTGCTCTGTGGTGACCTAAATGGGGAGGAAATCCAAAAGAGAGGGGATACACATGTACATAGCTGATTCACTTTGCTGTACAGCAGAAACTAACCCAACATTGTAAAGCAACTACACTCCAGTAAAAACTAATTAAAGACACCAAAAGCAAGAACTTACTTATAGCACAGGGAACTCTACTTAATATTAATAACCTATATGGGAAAAGAATCTGAAAAAGAATATATACACATATATACAAAACTGAATCACGGTGCTATATACCTGAAACTAACACAACATAGCAAATCAACCATACTCTAATATCAAATAAAAACTGAAATTAAAACAAAAAAATGCAAACTCCAAGGAGAAGGAGGGAGGAGGGATTAATTAGGAGTATGGGATTAACAGATACACACTGTTTCATATAAAATAAACAACAAGGATTTACTGTGTAGCCCAGGGAACTATATTCAATATCCTGTCATAATCTATAATGGAAAAGAATCTGAAAATATACATATATATGTATGTGTAACTGAATCACTCTGCTGCACATCTGAAACTAAAACAGTATTGTAAATTAATTATACTTCAATTAAAATGAATGAATGAATGCACTCTCATAGATCTCTGGAGTCTCTGCATCAGTAGATGTGGGATGAGGGAGGCCCTGGAACCTAACTTTTTAACCAGGATCCCAGGTCATTCTGTTCTAGGTGATCTAAGGACCACATTTTGAGAAGCCACTAAAGGACTTCCCTGGTGGCTCAGATGGTAAAGCGTCTGTCTACAATGCGGGAGACCTGGGTTCCATCCCTGGGTTGGGAAGATCCGCTGGAGAAGGAAATGGCAATCCACTCCAGTACTATTGCCTGGAAAATCCCATGGACAGAGGAGGCTGGTAGGCTACAGTCCATGGGGTCGCAAAGAGTTGGACACGACTGGGCGACTTCACTTTAAAGGATCATACCTGTGACTACCGGCAGGATTAAATACAGCATACAGAAAAGAAGGAAGTCTGTCTTCCTGGATTTCTTATGTCACCAGTAGCAACTGCCAGCAGATCTAAATGAGTTTAATCAGCTATTAGAGCCTTAATTAAATTCCTCAGTTGAAATTTCAGAATTGCTTAATTGTTATACAGCTCACATTGGAGCAGTTGATTTTTTTTTTCTCCTATAACAACTGTTCTCAGGATAATCTAATATCTTTATGGATTACAGCGTCAGCTGTCTTAGGACTTAGCACTGAACTGGAAATTCAAAACGTGTTTTGATCGCTGTGATTTCCATGAACAACCTGCCGGCTTGCTGCTTCCATTTTCCTCCTGAGATTCAGCCAACAAGAGAAGAGCTCAAGGCTGGTTAAACCTCACATTTAAAGGTCTCTGGAACAAGGAGCCTCTATATTCTTCAGAAGTCCATTTATCTTCAGTTCTCCAAAGGGTATGTTCCCAGGTTCTTGGGGATGGAGATAAGTTCTACTTCTTTGTTTTACTATTTTTTTAATTTATGTATTTTTATTAGTTGATTTTAATTGAAGAATAATTATAATATTGTGGTGCTTTTTGCCATCCATTGACATGAATCAGTAAAATTCATTTATCTTTAACTGGAGGATAATTGCTTTACAATATTGTGTTGGTTTCTGCTATACAT
>SJYX01002072.1:214106-246287 GCA_006410675.1 Oreotragus oreotragus
CCTCCCACCCCCTCCACCCCTCTAGGTTGTCACAGAGGCCCGGGTTGAGCTCTCTGCATCATACAGCAAATTCCCACCGGCTATCTATCTCACATGTGATAGTGTATATGTTTCCCAGGCTACTCTCTCAATCCGTCCCTCTCTCTCCTTCCTCCACTGTGTCCCTGAGTCTGCTCTCTATGTCTGGGTCTGTACTGCTGCTCTGCAAATAGGTTTATCAGTACAATCGTTCTAGACTCCTGCATGCTTTTAAAAAGGGTGTGTCCTGGTCATTAACTAAACAGTTAAGAGTGTTTTCTTTCTCTTCTTTGGGTTCACCTTGGAATGACTTAACACTAGAGATTTGAAAAACCAGCAAAAAATAAAAAGGAGGTCTCTCTCACAATTATTAATACGAACTAATTTTTGAGCCCTCTCCTGGGCGTTCTTCATTGTGAAACTTCTGTATCAGCCAGCCCTCCAACAGGCTGTAATAATAATTACTAAATAATTAAAAAGTATAATAACTGGTATGTCTTGAGGCACGGTGATCACCCTAACATGGACTTTCTCAATTTACCCTCAGAACTCTGTATGGAAAAGGCTGTCAGTACGTCCATTTACAGACTGGGAAACTGGGAGATGATGTGACTCACCCAAGATCAAAAAAGCCAGTGAGAGCACATGGAAGCTGAGCTCAGGCCACTGGACTCGAGTGCCTAGGCCATCACTGCTGCTCAACATTCCCCAGGGTGCCATCAGATCTGGTCTGGGAGATGTTAAGGCAAACAAGGGCAAGGAGGGGACATTCTGTGGGTAAAGTGGAAACACCTCACTGCAGGCAGCGATACCCCAGGGAGCTGGGACACCTGAGCTCAGCTTCTCCACATGTATGGCCTGCCTCTCTAAAAGAGGGGCAAGGCATTCTTTTCTCGTGAAATACAGGAGGAAAGGAGACAACCCCCAGGGACGGCTGCCATGTGGTTTTCTTTCACGTTTGCCGGTTTCCTCAGTGTTCCCGTGACTTGATTCTTCTCAGGACCTTGAATTCCACCCTGGACATGCCTCTGACACACCAGCTCCACTGTCTTCTCCCCACTGCGACCTAACGCCCTGTATGCCACGTAGGTATTCAAAAGAGTCACTCTGTATGACTCTAGGTCTGCAGAAACAGCTTAGAAGGAGATGTGAGGGAAAATGGGACAATCGCAGAACGTGGAGTTGGGGAAAATAAGCACCCAATATTGGACAAGAACTTGGCCTAAGATCAGTCTTCTATTATAGCAGCCGTGATAACCATGAATATTATTTGACATCTTTGCAAAGACAATTTGGATGCATGGAAAAGGTTTTCCTTTTGACCTTCTAAAGTACTTCTGGGTAAATTTCAAAGATTAGTGTAGTTTCTACTTGTAAGATAAATGAAATGCCATTTGCAATCTGGCAGAGTAAATAGCTCTTCTTTGAATATTTACTTGAAGGATATTTAGCAGCTCTTGGTTCCCTTGGCAGAGTCGCCAGTAAGAGTTAGGAGGTGTTAGAAAGTGAAAAGCGTTAGTTGCTCAGTCGTTTCCCACTCTTTGTGACCCCGTGGACTGTAACCCACCAGTCTCCTCTGTCCATGGGATTCTCCAGGGAAGAATACTAGAGTGGGTTGCCATTTTCTCCTCAAGGGTATCTTCCTGACCCAGGGATTGAAGCAGGGTCTCCTGCAATGCAGGCAGAGTCTTCACCATCTGAGCCACCAGAGAAGGCCAGGAGGTGTTAGGAGCCCACTGGGCTGATAGCTTAGAGGGCCCCGCATTCCTTGCGATTTGCAAGTCATTCTCACCAGCCTGAAAATTATGACTAGGCTGTACATGAATACAAACATGACTCTTCCACTTACTCTTGGACAACTTTTCTTTTCCCCCATGAAAACCTCGCAAAGTGGTAAAAAAAAAAAAATAATAATAATAATGGGGGGCCTTGTGTTTAACAGCTTCTAAAAGGAGATAAAGTGAAAGCTTCTCAGTAGTGCCCAGCTCTTTGTGACCCCCAGGACTGTAGCCAGCCAGGCCCCTCTGTCCATGGGGTTCTTCAGGCAAGAACAGTGGAGTGGCTTGCTGCTTCCTCCTCCAGGGAATCTTCCCAACCCAGGGACTGAATTCGGGTCTCCTGCATTGCAGGCAGATTCTTTACCACTGAGCCAGCAGGAAGCCCTAAAAGGAGATAAGTTCCAGGTAATTAAATCACAGGCTGAGGAAGCAAGAGACCTTAATGCATCAAACCTGACTTAAGGGATAAGGCAGGCCAAAGACTCATGGTTTTCCTCACTCAGCATTATGTAAAGAAGCCAATTCCATTTGGATCTCAGCCTGAACATTCAAAGTTAACCTCATTGACAGTGTCTGCAGAGTTTTAAAATAAGGTTATAAGACCTGGGGGTATCGATCAGTGGCAAAGCATTTCATCCCTCGCCCGTGAAAAGTTCTTGGCTTGTAAAAGTTGACGGGTTTGGAACACTTGGTGTCAGGTCCCCGATGGGCATTGGTTCTTTCATATCTGGGGCAAGATAATAAATTTAAGTCTTTGTGATGGACATCTTCCTTCTTCTAAACGAAAGGGCGAGCCAGGGGTTGGTGCCTGAGGCCCTTCTGGTTATTACAAAGATGCTAACGAAAGCCATCCCTGTGATGAAATGCACATAGATGAGAATTTCAATTCACCTTAAATAAGATGGTATTTTCACAATCGTTTTTCTTAGTGCAGCTCTGGCCCCGAACTACTTTGCTCCAGGCTTTTCTGAACCCTAAAGTATTCCAGAGAGAGGATCCTTTGAAATACTAAAGCCAACAGAAGATTTAATGGTGAGGAAACAGTAATAAGCTTAACCACAGCTTTGCCCACTGTTAAAAACATGATTATTAGAAGGCGGTGAGGGAGATGAGGATCCCCTTGGGATGGACCAGATAAGACTTACTCTATTCAGTAAACTGAGCCTCAGTAGCCCTCCACTGTCAATCCCATTTCATCCAAACCAATTACCCCCATCTTGGACACTAATTAACAATGCCAGAATCTGGCACAGTTACTTGGATGACATGAGAATCTCGGTGACCATCCAGCGAGCTAGTGGCATTCCTTATCAAATCCCACTGGCACGCTCACAGTTCAAAAGAACCCTAGACTTGAAGTCAGAAGACTCAAAGTCAAGTTCCATGATGATACTTCTGAGCCATGTCATGCTAATGAAATAAAAACTTTTCAGATTCACACACATTGTAGCCAAAGGTAGAAGCCCAAGTTGCTTGATGATTCTGAGTGTTCACAACCAACACGCAAAGCTGTTTTCTAGGCTTTCGGTCAGTTAGGGTTGGATGACATTGATCCATTGGTTAATTCAGTCAGGAAATGTTTATTGAGAGCTTACTATGTACCACACACTGTCTTAGCACTGGTGACACAGCAGCAAGTGGACTCTGAGCTGGTGGTCGGCCAACTCAGACCCCAGAACCAGTAGTTTTTGTACAGCCTGTGAGCTAAGGATGGATCTTATATTGTTAAATGGTCGAAAACAATGGAAAGAATAATATTCTGTGATGTGAAAATGACGTGCGATCTGAATTTCCATGTCCATAAATAAAGTCTGATTGGGGCATGGCCAAGTTCACTTTTCCTGTACGCTGTTTACGGTTGCTTTCCCACTAAATCAGCAGAATTTGAGTTCTTGCCATACATACAGCATGGCCTGCCAAGCCTAAAATATTTACTAGTTGTCTTTTGCATAAAGTGTTTACCAAGCCCTGATCTAAGTCTCTGTCTGTAAGTGACCTGCCTACTAATAGGGAGAATACAATGCAATACGATGCTCTCAGAATTAGTTATAAGCTAAAAGAGAAAATGACAGGTACTGAGAAAGGAAAGGTGAAACAAACACAGCGGGGAGAATCGGAAATGGAAGGGCAGATCTGAAGAGGGAGGGGAGACACTGTGAAAGGAGCAGCAACTGAGAGAGGCTGGAGAGCTGGCAGAGGAGCTGGACAATCAGCACGGAGAGACAAGACTTCTCGGGTGAATGAAGAGTGTGGACAAAGCATAGCAAGGGAGCTTAAGGGACATGTTTGTGGACTAGGAAGCTGCCCCAATGGGATGAAACACACAGTGTACAAAGGGGATGAGAGAGAAAGAGGAATAAAAGGATACAGTGGGACAAGATTATAGAAACCCCTGGATACTGGGCTGAAATTGCTACATGCAAACTGCAATCTGGTTGCTTTTGAGTTCAAAATGGCAATTGGCCTTGGGAATCTCTTGATGACTTAGCACCGGAGATAGTACTGGTGATGTCACACATGTGTGGCTGGTGTTTATTGCTTTCCACATCTTTTGGCATTGTCCTCTTTTCAAATGATTGCACCATTTGCTTCATAAATATGTTCTGATTTGCCAGACTATCTGGATAAAATTAGAGGTCAGTTTATTGACCTCTTCTCCACCAGCCACCTCCAGTGCATTTGAGCCACTCATTCCCATGAGGGGAAATTCACTTAGAAATGCTGGACTTCAATGATCCTCAATTTAGATAAACCCACAGTGCTCCCATGCTGCTGTTCTCACGCCTCTTTTCCAGCATCACTTGGCCATGGTCCCAGGATCCTTTCTTTTCTGTCCATTGATCCACTCACTCGAGCCTCCACCTCCTCCCCATTCCAACGCAGACCTCTTCATCTACCACATCCACAGACATTCCGCCACTTCTGCAGGGACCGTGCCCCACTTTGTCTTCCTGTCACACCTGCCCGGCACCACCTTTCACCAATTCAGTTAGTGCAGCCACTTCCCCCTCTGTAGATCACCCTGTAAACCAAAATATAGAGGTGGAGAACATCACTAACTGCAGAGACCCTTTTCAATGTAAGGATTCCCTCCCTGACCAGCAGTTCTTTTCCCTTTTCCTGACTGGCTCTCCTCCATTCCCTGGGAACTATTTCAAACCTTCACACTTGCCCACGAGGGACCGCAACTCCTCCAGCTCCATCCTCACTCCCAGCTGATGAATCTGGCTCTGATTTCACACTCTATGGATGACCTGTAAACCCCACAAGCTTACCTGTCTCTGCACACCTGTCATCCTTCACCCCTCCTCCACTGATGACAGGGAACTCTTTCCTACTAATCCCATCAGCTTTTGACCTGGACACACTCCTGCACCAATCTCTCCTCTGAAACAGGCCTCATCAAGGTTGCCAGTCACTTTCTCATCATGAAAGCCAACAGGTGCATCCACTTGATGTTGAAAGTCACTCCCATTTTCCTTGAGTCTCCTGCCCTAGACAGTCATGATCCTCCCCTTTCTGGGTGAGTCCCCACCTCTTTGACTTCCCCAGCTCTGCCAAAATCCAAGCCCCTCTTTCTCTGCACACATTTCACACTCCCTGCCCCTCCCTCCTGCCCTCACACCTCTTGTTCAGGCATCTATTACTCACTTTTCAGTTATCATCTCTATGTTGACCTTTCTCAGACATGGCTGTCTTTCACCAGCTCCTCTTCACAGCCTCCAGGAGAGCTCAAGCTCTATTAATAGAGTCAGAGCAGGACTCATCTTATCTTCAGTGATTTTATTTTATTCTTTAAAAAGCACAATATTTTCCCCCATGTGCCAAATATGAGCTCTTGAAATCTCAACCCTGGAAACAGTCCTTAATTCACACCCCGCCTCCACCTCCATTTATGTGAAATCAATTGCCAAGCCCTGAGAGTTCTAATATTTGAATATTTTCCCTTGTCCACTTCTTTCCTAAGTCAGACCACCACTCATCCTTGGTCTTCGCCTCTCTCTGGTTCCTGCCACCGTCTCCAGACTGCTCCCCCACCCTGCCCAGACAGCACACCTTCCAGCCTCTTCTCCCCGCTGCAGCCCAAGCCACTCCAAATATCCCTGCATGTATGACCATTCCAGTCCCTCCCTTAAAGCCCTTGGATGGTTGTTCTCTACACTCAAAATCAAGTGAACATGCCTGACCGTGCCCCAAATGACCCAGTTCATCCCCAGGCATCTCTAGTTCTCTGCCTTCATGCCAGCCTCCTTTGTGATGGCCAAATCCCACACATGGACTGCTGAACCCCACAGAACTAATCCTAGGCTTCCAAGTACATCAAGCTTCTGTCTCAGAGACAGGTATCCACGCATGCTCCTCATGCTGCACACACACACACAATGGCACCCTTTGACTTGCCTTCAGAACTCAACTTAGAGAACAGCTCTTCTGGGAAGCAGACCCCGACGACCCCAGAAAACTGGCCAGGTGACCGCCTTGCTTGTCTCAGAGTGTTATAAGTACCTGCACACTCACCTGTCTGCCCAGCAGACCCACTGAGCGTGGGCACTGTATTCCGTTGCCTTAGTATCCCTTACACCCAGTCCAGGGCCCCTTACAGAGTAGATACGTAAATGTTAATTAAGTAGAAAACTGAATAAGTCAATATCCCAACATGCCCACCATAACCATGATCCTCCTGTAATAACTTGTCAAATTTATTTGGCTTCTTCTGGTCATACGTACTGAAAATAATGTGGATTTCGGACTTGGCTGAACTTGAGCCTGCATATATCAGCTATTATGCTCACTAGCTGTGCGACCTTGGCTGTGTTTACTTGTTTACTTCCTGGGCCTCAGTTTCCTCCTCTTAAAGTGGGTATGCTAGGAGTAATCGTATCATATGACTGTTGTTAGAATTAAATAAAACCAGGCCTACAGAACAATTATGACTCTGTGCGCCACTTGGGGGGGAAGGCAATGGCACCCCACCCCAGTACTCTTGCCTGGAAAATCCAATGGACGGAGTAGCCTGGGGCTGCAGTCCATGGGGTCGCTAACAGTCGGACAGACTGAGCGACTTCACTTTCACTTTTCTCTTTCATGCCTTGGAGAAGGAAATGGCAACCCACTCCAGTGTTCTTGCCTGGAGAATCCCAGGGACGGAGGAGCCTGGTGGGCTGCCGTCTATGGGGTCACACAGAGTCGGACACGACTGAAGTGACTTAGCAGCAGCAGCAGCGCCACTTGGCCACTGCTGCTCAACCAGTGCTGGGTGTTTCAGTATACACAGGGCTCTTGTGGGAATTACATGAGTTGCTTATGGGAAACTCCCAGCCTGGCCCATAGTAGGCATTCAGTCAAGGTTAGTTTGCTCCTGTCTACAATGTGCAGGTACTCCTGAAGTTGAAGTTAACTCCTAAATGTAGGGCACAGACTGTATCTTCAGAATAGGAGAGAGCAAGACACTAATTTTACCAAAACTCCAAGCCCAGGTGTTCTATACCAAGATAACCCTTTGGAAATGTACTTGCTTTTTTCCCCCAAAGGGAAACAGATATGCTCTTCACCTACTCTAGATAGAATTGATATTGCCTATTAATATAATTCTGTGCACAGAGAAGTTCCTGCCAAAAGCAGCCCAGTGTTATCTTAGCTCTAGCAATAAATCCAGAGGCCTGACAATTATTTTTAATTCCATTTGCTGGCTTGAGGTTCTGCAGAATTAATGCATACCATTAATTTTGTAACTATAAATGTAACCCAAGCCTTCTTGGATCCTTATGCCCCAAAATACAACCTTATGAATGTACTTTTGAAATCTCAGCTGGTGAAGAAGCTGTGTTGGGATGAAAAAGAAAAGACATATAAAATGGAAATTTCAGATAAACTTCCAAGACATACTTGGAACAATCATCCTGGCCAAAGTGCTGAATGTTACTGTGAGGTTAATAATATAAAATCCCCAGAATTTATATAGTTCTTTGTGGGTTACAAGTTGCTATTTATTATCTCATTTCATTTGACCTTCATCGCAGTCATATGAAGGTAGAGGAGATATTGTTACAATTTTTCAGAGCCATAAACTACTGATCATTCAAGAAACACAGGCCAGAAAAGGACAGCAGATGCATGAAAGAACTAGAGACAGTTTTCTGACTGCTGGCCCAGGACTTGCTTAATGGTCTGCGTTTTAGTATTCAACTCCTTGTGTGGGACTCAAACAGAAAACAAAGGGACAATGATTCTTTAGTATGTTCACCTTTGAACTTGGAGCCAAGCTCCTTTGAGAAAAGAGAATACCAGCAATAGGTTTTCAGAAACCCACTCAAAATGCATAAAAAAACCCCCAAACCTGGTAATTGTCATTAAAGAACCCATATTGCACTTTGCACAATAATTCCCATTTGTTAAACTCTTTCCACTGTGTACCAGGCCCTTTGCTGGCTGTTTCACATACATTATTTATAATCTCTCAAGTTATGAAGTGGCTGGGTGACCATGCTGCAATTAATTCACTTCTCCGGCCTCAATTTTCTCATCTGTAAAATAAAAATCATGATGAAAGCTACCATTTAGGGCTCTGGTGAACATAAATTGTGATAATGTATGTAATATGTTTGGCTCAGGGCCTGTGGCATAGTCACTGCTCAGAAATCGTGAGGCTCTGTGCTTTCATTATATGAAATCATGTCAGAAAAACAAACTGTGTGCTTTTCTCACTTGCATCCTCGACCTCCGGCAGCACTGGGTGACATCCCTGCGTTTTAGAATTCGATTGAGGAAGATAATAGAGCCTAGTGGTCAAAGCATCGGTTTCAGAATCAGACAAATGAGAGAGGGTCAAAACTCAGTTCAGATTCTTGGATATTACCTGTCTGCTGTATTATTTAGTTTTCTCATTTGTAGAATATGATGACAACAATTCCCATCTCGTTAGGTTCTCTGTGAATTAAGAAAGATCTTATACTTAAAGCTCTTTCTGACATGCAAGAAGCCTTTAATAAATGGTAGCGTTAATATCCTCACAGAAACCCCATGAGGTGAGTATTACCATTGGCTCCATTTTACTAATGGTGAAACTGATCAATCTGAGAAATACAAGGAATGACAACTTTACAGCTTTGACTTGGGTCTCACAACTATCAGCTCCTTTTCATTGTTGTTGATTGGTTGCTAAGCTGTGTCCAGCTCTTTGCGATCCTATGAACTGTAGCCCACCAGGCTCCGTGGGGTTCTCGAGGCAAGAATACTAGAGTGGGTTACCCTTTTCTTCTCCAGGGGATCTTCCCAACCCAGAGATCAAACCTGCGTCTTCTGCACTGGCAGGCAGATTCTTTATCACTGAGCCACCAGGGAAGCTTATCAGCTCCTATACAGTTGATCAAATACTCCACTCTCCTAAATGTCTCAGCTACCAACCAGTGCCAGGCTCAACCAGGGCAACAGGCCTTGTCTGCTGACCATGGTGCTGACCTCGCTTTGCCTGCCTGGACCACTCACTCCCTCGCCTTTGGACACGGATTCAGGATTTGGGCTCTGGATTAGACACATCTTTGTCTCCAGCTTCTGTGCTGATTGATTTTATAGTCTATAAACTGGATGGGTGTCCCACATTTCTGAATCCTCATCCATTTTCTATGAGATGACAATTTCTGAATGCAAAGGTCAGGGTGTCATTTTGATAATGAAACCTAAATCCTATGTGGATTCAAGGCACCAACTCGAGTACTTCTGTGGACAGAGATGTGTACAGTCCCTGCCAAGGAATGCTGATCAAGCATCTTACCCCGTCTCAATGCCTGCTTCTCTTTTACTTCTAAAATGAGGTAAATGTTCCTGCTTTTCCTCTAAGTAGGATGGGTGTTAGGATCTCTATCCAAATCAGATTCTTGCCCTCCTTTTCTACCATGTAACTGCCTATGCTTCAAACACACTTTAATTGTGGAAAGAAAAAAGATATGCCATCAGCTATAATTTGCTGCGCACATAGAGATCATTACAGTGAAAAAAGATACGAAGAATCAGAGACAGCTCAGATTGTCTCTTTCAACTTAAAAGTTAAACGTAATATAACCAAGGGGACATTGGTTTCTTCGAGTCATTGTAAAACTTCCTCCAGGTGAGTAAGAGTTGACTCTTGTCTTTTCTCAACTTCAGTGTTTTTTCCCTCATGTGCATTCCCAGTGGAGTCTTTATGTGCACAAGGAGAGAAATCAAGATGGTTCTGTCCCTATCCCCTTCCTCCTCAAACAGGTCCCTTCTGTCTGTCTTTCTAATTTGCAGAATTATAACTCAAAGGGAAATAGACTCCAGGAACTCTATAGATATGATGGCTTCCCTGGTGGCTCAGACGGTAACACCTGCAGTGCTGGGGACCTGGGTTCGATCCCTGGGATGGGAAGATTGCCATTGCATGGCAATCGACTCCAGTATTCTTGTCTGGGAAATCCCATGGACAGAGGAGCCTGGGGGGCTACAGGCCATGGGGTCTCAAAGAGCTGGACATGACTGAGCAACTAAGCACACAGCAGAGATATGACTGCAATGAGTTTTTACAAATATTTTCAAAAGACAATGCCTACAGATAATAAATGTATGATGGAGTAATAAGGGATGAATACGCAGCACATTGCAAGAGTGGGGGGTGACTGATAGCTTTAGATTTGCAGAAGAATGTTAACTGGTTTTGCACAAAGATGCAAGAGACTGATTACATGGCAGATTTGCACACAGCTCAGTGGAATGTTATGGCCTAAGGTGAAGAAGAGATGCCTGGTTCAGTGGAGAATCTCATAGCTCTAACAGACCATCACGCACACACTGAAAGCAGGTATGGATGGGGGCGCCCAAGGTAGGTGTCTGTAGTTATAGCAATGCCAACCTTCACTATCACTGCACAAGTAACCCCATCTACCATCCAGTGTCATCAAAATAAAATGGACTTTATCATCTGACGGACCTGAGCTGCAATCTGGAAGTTGCCATTTACTGACTCTGTAACCTTGGGCAAGTCATCAATTCTTTCAGAGCCTCATTTACTTTATATATAAATTGGGGAAAGGATGATAGTACTCATGTTGAATATCTGTTAAAATGGGGTCAAAGTAATGGATATAAAGCTCCCCCCAGGTGGTGACAGTGATAAAGAATCCACCTGCCAGTGCAGGAGATGCAAGTGACATGGGTTCGATTCCTGGGCTGGGAAGACAACCTGCAGTAGGAAATGGCAACTCACGCCAGTATTCTTGCCTGGAGAATTCTATAGACAGAGGAGTCTGGTGAGCTACATCCATGGGGTCATAAAGAGTCGGACATGACTGAGTCCAACACACACACACACACAAGCTATAACTAGGACCCAGAAATTACATTTTTTAATTCATCTATAAGCAGACATTTATTTCATAGACAAGAATAACTGATAACAAAGATAAAGAAAGTCTCGAGTGTGTCTTATACAGTCAAGTCACAAAGAGAAAAACAAATATCATATATTAATGATGTATATTAATATGGAATATATTAATATATTAATGTGGAATCTAGGAAAAGATGGTATAGATGGTCTTCTTTCCAAAGCAGAAATAGAGAACAAACTTATGGATTCCAAAGGGGAAAGGAAGGCATGGGAGAAATTGGGAGATTGGGACTGACATATATATATATATATATATATACTATTAATGCTAGGTATAAAATAGATAATTAATGAGAACATGCTGTACTTTGTATTCTTTATTATTGATTTTTTATAAAATGTGGGGGAAGATCTCAAGGTAACAGATAGTTGATTTTCTTGTCTTCAGAGAGTAGAAAGCACAGTAAGTCTTCCACAGTTTTGAGAGCTACCCTGGGAATATTCAGTCTTTATTCTGCCTCTCTCTCTGGTCCAACCCAGGCTCCAAAGCCAAGACAAACAGCATCGTGGAAAGTGCTGCCAGTAACACAGATGAGAAAACCAAAGGGCGGCTACAGAAGGCAGCCTGACACGCCACTTGTAGCCAACGGCAGATTGCTGGGGTAGTACGCTTCACTGTTCTGCCTCTTTTCTCACAGACAAATGTCATTCCTGTCTGCACCATCACTGTGCAAATGGGGGAGATAGCGAAAATGACAGACACACTGCTCAAAAAGTAGAGAGCGGGTCCAGACAACAAATCATGGAAGTCTGGTAGCTGTAGGTGGGTGGGAAGCCATCCAGGGACAGCTAGCTAATTGGATAAATCGTGAAATCAAGAAAAAGTGAGGAGCCTCAAATGCTGGTGATTCAGTTAATAAAAGGGATCAAATGACTCTCACCCTTTGGATAAGCCTTCTTCATCCTTTAGGACTCATGACACGTGTTAGCTCTTTCAAGGAAGCTTCTTCTCATCCCCCTCTTAACACCCAGGCTGGGGAGATGTCCTGGCGTGCCCTGGGCTTACTGCTGCTATTAGCACTCACCTATGCTGTAACTGAAAGTTCATTTCTCTGTCTCTCCAGCTAGACTATGAGTTTCTTGAGGGCAGGGATATTGTATTATTCATTTGGGCTTCATCTATACCTGCCACTGGCCTGGTACAGAGTAGATACAAGGTAAACAGATCAGCAGTTGGTAAGTGGTGGGTTTGAGAGTGGTTGACCAGATGGATGGATGAAAGATGGTTGGTCAGATGGGTTGATGGATGGATGAATGAATGGACAAATGGATGGTTTATTAGGTGACTGGTCACTGGATGATTGGCTGGGTGGACAGATAAATAGACATATAGTTCAGTCATATCAGACACTCATTGTTAATAATTAATGTCTCTTGAGAGTCCCTTATACTCCAAGATCCTAAAGGAACCAGTCGATCCTAAAGGAAATCAACGCTGAATATTCATTGGAAGGATTGATGCTAAAGCTGAAGCTTCAATACTTCGGCCACCTGATGTGAAGACCCCATTTGTTGGAAAAGACCCCGATGCTGGCAAAGACTGGAGGCAAAAGGAGAAGGGGGTGACAGAGGATGAGATGGTTGGGTGGCATTACCGACTTGATGGACATGAATTTGAGCAAACTCTAGGAGATAGTGAAGAGCAGGAGAACCTGGCATGCTGTAGTCCATGGGGCCGCCAAGAACTGGACGCTACTTAGTGACTGAACAACGAAAACAACGAAGGAATGAGCTGTGAGTCTGCTTAAAGAAACTTTCATTTCTTCCTTCCACTCAACATCCAAGGCAGATAATACCGACAAGAGCCTCTAGGTCCTTTATGAAAATTCCCATCATTAATCCTAGAAACTGTGTCAAGTACCTAGGAGACTCACAAGACTGAAATTTGAATATTTTCTCAGCTGCTGAAAAAAATGCCACCAAATATCTCCAAATGTTCCCTACTCAACAGTTACAGAATACTCCATAGGATTATCGTTGTCACTCAAGTAGAAGGGTAAATATAAAGCCAATGTTTTAAGGTTCAGCTTATAATAGATGCTCAGGAAATGCTTACTATTTATCTGCATTATATTCAGAAGATGACTAAAGCGAATTTTCTTATGTTAAGAAGATTTTATTTTCTTATGTTTAGTTTCTTATGTTAAGAAAATTCACTTTAGTCATCTTCTGAATATAACGCAGATAAATAGTAAGCATTTCCTGAGCATCTATTATAAGCTGAAGCATTGAAATATGTATACTATCATGTAAGAAATGAATCGCCGGTCTATGTTCAATGCAGGCCACAAATTTCCAGACAAGAGTTACAAGTGGGAACCCCAGGAGTTCCACCATCCATAGAGAGCGCCCTCTTCTGATAAACCTGGGATGTGAATGGATTAAGACAAAAGGGGAAAGACCTAGAAAAAAAAACCAGGCAGGGTGTAGAAGCATGAAATATTAATAGAAGATATATGTGTGGTCAAGTAAAACACACCATTCTCAAGAAGGGATCATCTGAGACCACTAAGAATACGTGATACCTTGCCTTTCACAAAGAACTCCTGGAAAGAAAGCAGGAAGAAACAATGAGAAAAAGCTCCACAGCAGAACAACGGGAGTATGACTACAGTGAACATGAAGATCAAAGCAACGCATGAAGCACTGACTTCCTGCCAGCAAGGAATCACGCATGGAATTTGACATGGATCAGGCCTAAGAGCTTCACCCAAATGTCACTGCTCCCACAGCAGAAGCCAGAGGGCTGAGTTACCTCCCCAGACACCAAGAGTCTAAATAACCACAGCTAAACAAAGTTGATCCTAATGAAAACTCTTATTCCAAATTGTTTAGCTGGTGCCAGGGGAAGGTTCAGGAGAAAGTAGTTATTAATATTAGAGTACTGACCTGTCCTGGGGCTTCCCTGATGGTGCTAGGGGTAAAGAACCCGCTTGCCAATACAGGAGATGCAGGAGACACGGGTTCAGTCCCTGGGTTGGGAAGATGCCCTGGAGGAAGTCATGGCAACCCACTCTAGAATTCCTGCCTGGAGAATCCCATGGACAGAGGTTCCTGGCAGGTCCACAGGGTCACCAAGAGTCAGACACGACTGAAGAGACTTAGCACCCAAGCACACCAGTCCTAGGTGGAGCTCTCCAGAAAAGATGTCCTAGCATAGCAGCCAGGGTGGAAGGGCCAAGGAATGACACAGGGTGGAAGGGCCAAGGAAGGACACAGCCCTCATGAAGTAGCTGGAAGTTACAGATGGAGAAGGTGTTTCATTCCATATTTTGCTCATCCCACCAGGTAGCTGCAGCATCTTCCTAACTAGTCTCTCCGCTTGCTTCACTCTCAACCACTTCCTTCCCCCAGCAATTTCTCTGCCTGCTAGGGTTGATGTTCACAAAACTGACCATACTGCTCATCATGCTGAAACCCTCCAGCAGCTCCCCGCTGCCCTCAGGGTGGCTTATGACCTCCTCAGTACAGCATCTGAGGCTGAGGCCCTCTGCCGTCTCACTCTGATACCACGGCCCTCTCTCCACTCCCCGTCTCTCACTGGCAGAATCAACATGGCGCCTCAGATGGCAGGAAGGTGTGGGGAAACTAAGCCCTGCACAGCAGATGGCCTCAGGGGCAACTAGGCCTAGCAGTGAAGCACAGGAGACTCGGGAGAGTGTCCCCAAGACAGGATGCCGCCACAGCTCCTCAGAAGGCTCAACTCCGACCATCGTCCCTGTGGCAGTCATGGGAGGGCCTCTTGCAGACCTCCACATCCAGGAGGCATGATTAACCAAGGGCCCCAGGGTCCACACTCAGAAAGCTAGAGCCACCTTCGTGCTGAGACCACCATTCCCACCAGCTGCTCCTGGCCCATGGCTGAGCACAGCAGGTCCATAACCAGGCTGGTGGCTGTCTTGGCTCTAAGATTCTCCAGGAAGCTGGCTAAACCTTCCTCTTCCTTAGCGGCAGTCTAGGATGTTGCCACCAACCTTCCCTCCTCCTCTACTCAGCTCAGACTTCGACCACAGCTGGACAGCTCTCCCCCATTTTCTCTTGTGTAGGCATTGTCCCTAATAAAATCCTTGCAGGTTTAATACTGTCTCCAGGTCTGCTTCCCCCAAGACCCAGGTGAACACAGCTCTCAGGAAAAGAGAGACAACAGGCGTTTATTTGGAATCTGGAACCCTCAGCCCCTCATTCTTTCACCCCTCGAATATCCATGCACACCTGGTACTGTTAGGTATGGGGGCAGGGGCACCAGAGCAGCACTCCCAGGAGGAAACAGGTGGGAGAAAGACGGTAAGTCAGGTCAGAATCTGCCCATCTAACCAGAACCCTGGGCACTGCCAAGAGCGCAGCCCAGTTCTACTCCAGACACTGATGAGAGAGGAGACAAAACCATTGCTGACACTAACCCCTTTACGGAATATTCTTCACCTTTAGTAGAATGAACATGTGCTTGAAGAATACCTAGCCAGTCTGATGGACAGGACCCAAGTACAGGTAAGACAGGAAGGGAGGCTAGAGGGTTAGAAACCATATAGGAAATAGATCCCAGCAAGAACCCGAATGCAAAACCAAGCTAAACTTACTTATAACGCACCTTCATCATGAAAACCCACAAAGCCACCATCAATCAAGTGATCCTGTTGGGAAAAAAAAAAAACCACTTTAACCAAGTTAAGAGTTTTAAAAAAAATTAATCTGGTGAGATGAGAAAATGTTGTTAACCATCAGTGTCACCTAATCATGGCTAACAAGGATTCTCATGCTTTTACTTGACTGAGGATTAAGACAGTGATGGCAAGTTTATTAAATGATGTCATTGTAATTACACACCCAGCTAACCCTGCAAAGCTTTGCTTCATGATCCATGCTGGGTATCTTTTAACTAAGAGCATAGAGCTGATGGGCCTCAACAATCAGGCTAATCTGCCTGTTTGTCATGTTCTGTGGGATGTGACAAAAAGGAATTTCAACATGATCTGAAGACAGGTTGGATCAGATGAGTGACAGCAGATGAGTCTCTGTAGCCCACCAAGAAAATCAAGGGGCCTAAAACTTGTCAAATCTCCACATCTGTCACTAGGTGCTTCAACACCCTCAAAGAGATTTTACAAAGACAGAGCAGAAAGAGAGTTAACAGAGAAAAATGCAGGGCTTAGGCCAACCTCATCAACCAGACTCTCTTTTCATTGTGATGTGGCTTCACCAGATGTTGGAAGTCAAAGTCTTTTCAAAAAGTCTTCTTCTAGTTATGGGATGATAGCTAACTGAGCCAGGTCCGGGCAAACTGTGAATAAGGCAGCCTGCTCTCTGCAGCATCCTCCCTTCTCTTGTCTGTCCTGAAATGTCTTCTGCCATCTCTGTTCTAAGGTTCCAATGCCAGGACCTCCTATGGGGAGTGGAGAAAAGGATAGTTGTTAAATGTTCCATTTAGTCATCTTCTCTCTCCCCTTATTACCACAAAACTACCACAGTGGGGGTTCACTGATAAATTTCCAGTTTCCAGCAGAGGGTTGTTGACTAAAAAAATATTCACAACCTAAAAGTTGAGAGTTACGTTTTATTTAGTTGAAATTTTTAGGACTTCAAGCCCAGAAGACAGCACCTCAAGTAACCCTGACAGAACTGTTCCAGGGAGGCGCCAGGTAAAATAGAAGTTTTGCAACAAAGGACAGGTAATCTGAACATCACAAGATTATCATTAGTTAAAGAAAACCAGACATCCCAAGTTAAGGAATTTAGCACTTTTCTATGTGTGGGAAGATGCAAGAGTCTGCTGCTGCTGCTGCTAAGGCACTTCAGGCGTGTCCGACTCTGTGTGACCCCATAGACGGCAGCCCACCAGGCTCCCCCATCTCTGGGATTCTCCAGGCAAGAATACTGGAGTGGGTTGCCATTTCCTTCTCCAATGCATGAAAGAGAAAAGTGAAAGTGAAGTCGCTTAGTCTGTCCGACTATTAGCGATCCCATGGACTGCAACCCACCAGGCTACTCCGTCCATTGGATTTTCCAGGCAAGAGTACTGGGGTGGGGTGCCATTGCCTTCCCCCATGCAAGAGTCTAGGCTCCCTGAAATCATTCCTTTCACATACATCTCAGCTATGGGGCCAGTATCCTATGTTTTCCACATCCTGAGCTCCCTTGAGGCTCACCATAGGAAGTGACTGCAGTCTGGTGGCTGCCAGATGGCAGGTGTTCTTCCTGAGTGCCCTTGGGGCTCACCAGCTCAGATTAGGGGGCTGTAATTACTGATGACTATGACATCCTTGTTTACTGATATGACAGGAAATATTCCATTTCTCAGGGTGAAAATGGTAAGAGGTGTTGGTGAAATAGAATAGGACCCTGTGGGGCTCTTGGGCAGGAATCTTTCTGTGTCCCCCCTTTCTTATTTGTAAGGAATAGGTTTCAGCCTCCACGACCGTTCCAAGCAGTTGCTAATCAAGGAAGGGAAGGGATGCAGAGACAAGGAAGGAGCAGTCGAAAAACAATAGTGCAGCTCTGGGGCAGGGTCCAGGTTCCGCCTCAAAGGATACACACAGCAATATCTTTGAACTCTTCTGCAGAACTAAGACTCCCAACAAATGGAAAATGCTAACTACTTGATGAAGCAGTTTTCATTCCAGAAAAAAAAGGTCACAGCTTGATAAGCTGAAGAACATCAGGAGACCATCTGAGGCCAGGTTAAAGGAATGTAGGCCCTGCACACACACCCCGATCCTTATCAGCAACCCCATGCCTACACCATTGCTATAAAGCTCCTTACCAAATTCTCCCCAGGATTGGGACACAAAGTTTTGAGGGTATTAGCCTGCTGTGTCCCCCTTTGCAAGGCCAAGCAATAAAGCTACTCTTTTCTACTCCACCCAAAACTCTGTCTCCAAGAGTTAATTTGGCACCAGTGCGTAGGATCCAAGTTTTTGCCATCAGTAGCAGTCCCAGTTTGCCGAGCTGTCCGTGGTTGTGGTTTCAGTCTGTCTGCCCTCTCTCAGCGCCTACTGTCTTACTTGGGTTTGTCTTACCTTGGACGTGGGGTATCTCTTCACGGCCTGTCTCTTATACACATCTAGATGTGTATAAGAGACAGATTATAAGCTGAAGCATTGAAATATGTATACTATCATGTAAGAAATGAATCGCCGGTCTATGTTCGATGCAGGATGCAGGATGCTTGGGGCTGGTGTATGGGGATGATCCGGAGGGATGATGTGGGGTGGGAGGTGGGAGGGGGGTCCATGTTTGGGAGTTCGTGTACACCCATGGCAGATTCATGTCAATGTATGCCAAAACCAATAGAGTACTGTAAAGTAAAATAAAGTAAAATGGAAGCTCTAAAAATAAATAAATAAATAAAAATTAAAAAAAAAAAAAGAAAGAGTTCATCTTTTCCACAAATGAAAGTTCTCCTGGAGCACCAAAGAGCAAACAGATAAAACCTTACCATTTCTGCTTAAAGCTGTATTCTGTCTCATTAACCCCAATTTATTCAGAGACGCTTGCAGTACTCTGAAAAAACATAGCATTCCAGGGAACATAGTTAATTTTAAAAAAAAAACAAAAAACACTTTCCCCAAATAAAGGAGGAAGTCTATTCTATGCTTTGCAATGTTGACTAAAGCCTGGAGTCCATTCTCTTGTTCTCTCTCTCCTTTACACCATCCGTCCATCTCTTTCCCCTCTATGATAGGATCTCAGGGCTTTGCATTCATCTACAACACAGATGAGCTGATGACCCAGTCTGAAAATAAAAATGGTTTTCATCTGTCTGTACAGGAGTTTCTAGAAATACTTCTGACTAAGAGGCTGTTTGAATAATTTACTTATCTGAGATCATTTCAATAATCTATTCACTCATTTTCATAATTGATGGCAATGGCAAATGATCAAGGGTATGGCTTTTGTCCTACATTTATATCATCTGTCAGCTTAAAAATGCCCCATCACCTTCAGACAGCTTCCTTATCAAGCTGAATTTGTGAATTGGGTAGAGATGGATACCTCAGATGACATACTGGTTAATTATAGCTCTATTATAACACTGCCTAGGTTCAAATTCTGCCTTCACTACTATATGACCTTGGGCAAGTCATTCATCCTATGCAGCTATCAATTTCTCTCCTATACAGTGGAGCTCTAATGATAACTTGGAAAGCAAGGAGATCAAACCAGTCAGTCTTAAAGGAAACCAACACTGAATATTCTTTGGAAATACGCTGGCCACCTGATGTGAACAGCTGCCTCATTGGAACAGACCCTGATGCTTGGAAAGACTGAAGTTAGAAGAAGAAGAGGGAGACAGAGGATGAGATGGTTGGATGGCATCACCGACTCAATGGGTATGAACTTGGGCAAACTCCAGGAGATGGTGAGGGACAGGGCTGGCGTGCTGCAGTCCATGGAGTCTCAAAGAGTCGCACACAACTTGGTGATTGAACAACAACAACTGGAGCTGGCATTTACTGATCACCTACTCTGGGCTTCCCTGCTGGTTCAGATGGTAAAGAATCTGCTGCCTGCGATGCAGAAGACCTGGGTTCAATCCCTGGGTTGGGAAGATCTCCTGGAGAAGGGAATGGCTACCCACTCCAGTATTCTTGCCTCGAGAACCCCATGGACAGAGGCACCTGGAGGGCTACAGTCCATAGAGTTGCAAAGAGTCAGACACGACTGAGTGATTTTCACTTTACTATGTGCCAGTCAGTGCTTGAAGCACTTGACATATCATTTTGTTTAACTTTCCCAACAACTCTTTGAGGTAAGTACTATTATCACCTTCCTTTTACATATGAGACAAAATGCAGAGGATGTGGTGATATTTAAGTGAAATAAGGCATGGAAAACACTCTGCATGGTGTGTGGCAAATAACAGGCACTCACACTAATGGCAGTTGCTGTCTCCTTGATCCTCGCATCAATTAAGAGCACTGTCATTATCATGACCATCATCATCAATCATCTTTACCAATATTCTTATCAATGCATGTTCCCCTAGAGATGTCTTTTCTATGAACTACTTTTTTAAAAAAAAATTTAGAAATCTAGAAAACTATTAGCAGAATATTGCCTTGCAGAAAAGCATAGTTCAATCCCTGTGCTTTTTAGAGTTGGACTTATGTTACAACTGCAAAAAAGGAAAGAAAGAAAAATTAACCACACAAGACAGAAACACACACATGCACACAAGAAGATGACATCACTCATTTCAGTTTGATGTGTTAATTTGCTAGACACCTACTGTCTTCTCTCCACTGTGACCTAACGCACTGTATACCACACAAGTATTTAAAAGAGTCACTGTATATGACTCTAGGGAAGTCAGAGGATACTTTTAAATCTTTTGTAACGGCTAAACTTTCCCTCTCAGGGGCTCTCATCATTTGAGAAACTTAATGATCATTATATAAGGAAACAAATGAAATTTTATACAGCTTCTGCTAAGGTAGTGATATTACAAAACCCATCTTACAAAAGGGCGCTTAACATTAGCTGTGGATTTTTGGAGAATAAAGGAAATACAGAGAAAGGGAAAGAGGGGGAGAAGGAGAGATGAACCATGTCACTTACAGGTTCATGTCATGTCACTTGCATGACAAATTTCTTCTGGAAATACTCAGTCCAGAAATGCCTTAGCCCAAACCCATGCCTAAAAAAAAAAGTCATTTTAATCTGACTGACTTCTCTCTTTCATGAGCCTCTCAGCAAATCATCCAGTCTATGCTATGCGCTTTCAGTTCTGTTTCTGGAATTTCTCAGATGCCACTGGCAATGCTCCTGCTCACACCCACATTCTCTTTAACCTGAGCTACTTAAATAGCCCCTTAGAAAATTTCCCAAAGACTCATGCCAATCACCGCTTCATTTTTAAAGTAGTTGTTTAGTTTACGTCTAAGGGAGTAGGCTGTGGGGTTCATATCCTGGCTTTGCAACCTACTAGCTCTGACATCTCGAGCAAGTTCCTGAATTTCTCAGGGTCTTATCCCATACACGGGGTTTCCCTGGTGGCTCAGATGGTAAAGAGTCCGCCTAAAATGCAGAGGCCCGGGGTTCGATTCCTGGGTCGGGAAGACCCTGTGGAGAAGGAAATGGCAACCCACTCCAGTATTCTTGCCTGGAAGATCCCATGGATGGAGGAGCCTGGCAGGCTCCAGTCCATGGAGCTGCAAAGAATCGGACACAACTGAGCGACTAACGCTTATCCTCTACATATGTAAAAGAGAACAGTAGCATCTGCATCATATCTGAGGATTAGATAAGTTAATATATTTGAACGCTTAGCACCCTGCATGGTATGTCATCAGTACTGAACAAGTGTTAGCTATTACTATTATTATTTTTATGTTGTTCTCCCATTTGGCTCAACAATACTCCCAAGATGACTCCCCAGAATAAAACCCCACAGCCTATAATTCAAATTCCAGCATGGTCCTTCATTCCCATAATTTCCCTTTGAACAATCTGTATTCATTTTCTATTGTCATGTAACAGATTACCTCAAACATAGGCACTTGAGACAATGCCCCTTTATTACCTCACAGTTCTGTAGGTCAGAAGTTCAGCCAGGCTCAGCTGGGTTCTCTGTTTGGGATCTCATGGGGCCAAAATCAAGCTGTGAGCCAGCTGGGCTCATAGCTGCAGGATCTGGGAAAAATGCACTTCCAGACTCACTCAGGTCATTGGCAGAGTTCAGTTCTAGAGGTTGTAGGACAGAAGTTCTTGTTTTCTTGCTGGCTGTTGGCCAGAGTCTAAACTCAGCTCCTAGTGGTCATTTGCATTCCCTGTCATGTGGCCCCCTCAACCCTCAAATCCAGCAGTCAGACCAAATCTGACTCAAATCTCTCTGACTTCTGCTATTAGTTTCAGAAAACTCTCTACGGTTAAAAGGTTTATGTGATTAGGTTAGGCTCACCCTGCTAACAGTCCTTTTGATGAACTCAGAATCAACTGAAAAACTTCTTTTGCTACCTAACGTAACAATCACAAAAGCCATGTCTCATCATATTCACTTTCCAGGAGAGGATTACAGAAGAGTGAGGGTCACTGGGAGTCATGCTTATAATCCTGCCTACCGTACAAGGCAGGATGCTTCAAACTCACTGAACTCTTCCTCAAACGAACCTTGAGCATGCTTGCCTCTGGACTTTGGCTTTTGACGGTCCTTATTCATGGAAGAGCCTCCTTCTTCGTGTCCAGAAGGTCTAATCTGAGACCTTGTTCAAATGAGAAGCCCTCTGTATGGATGCCCTTGATCCTCTTGCCTACACAGACTTCTAGATTAGTGCATCTTCTGTGGCACATTTCATATTGTCTTGTGGTTATGAGCATCTTCTCATGCCCTATGACCCTCTAAGGCTGGTCTATGTCTCACTGCATCCCTCAATAGTGACTTGCACATAGTAGGTACTCAAGAAATTTTGTTTGATGGAATGAATGTATGACTAAATAAGGTTTACATACTCCAAAGTCAATCATCTCTATTTAAGGGAGATGCTTTTAACTGAAAAAAATCAATCACTTAATAACTCAATATTAATGGAAGACACACCAGGTGACAGGAACTGTACTACATCCATAAACAACATTTTACTTGGCACTGTTACTGTCCCACTCAGCAGAGATTACTCTTGGTGCAAAAGACACCACTTTTTTCTTATTTCCTTTTCTTCTGCACCACTGCACTTAAACACTGCTACTAAGCAGTGTACTCCAAAAGAAGAAAGACATACAAAGGCTAAGAAGCAGGAAGCCTGGATAACTAGGATGACCTGGATCAAACCACTTTTTTTCGGGATGACAAAGAGTAAATTCATGTCCTAAAGCAGTAGTTCTGCATCTTTAACAGGCATCGCTAGGGGAGCTTATGACAAAGCAGAATCAGAAATGATTCTTCCACAGGTTTGAGGTAGGGCTAATATTGTGACATCTTTTCCACGGTGACTCTGATATGGCTAGCCCATGGGATTTTATTCAGTCATCTTTGGGTGTTCTGTTGAAGAGCTTGAGATGCAAGAACAACACAGAAATAACATAGAAATTAAAAAAAATAACCAAAATAATAACAGTACCACACTTGTAAATTGACCATATTAAAAGATGTTCCTCATTTGGAAAGGTTCATGAGAAAGTTCTTTCATTCTTGTATCCATTCTACGAAGGTTACTGAGTCTCAGCTACTGAGTGCCAGAGATAGAATGGCAAAGGGAAACCTTGAAGACGAACAGTATTCTTTCAGTGCTTGTCAGAGCCAGAATTCACGGCTTCATCAATCCACCACCATAGTTTTCTAAGCAAAGCGAGCACATAGGAGAAGACATAACATATTCCTGGCCGTGTATAGGATATGTAAACAATGCACTTCAGTTTTAACAATTCGCACAATTGCTCTATCAATTGTCACTTACTGGTGTCTTCTCAATTACAATTTTCCTCCATGATTTCTTCAACATAATCACCGGAGTATGTGTGTGCAGATGCCAAGCGTAATGTCTCCATAAATACTCCCGTCTTTTAGCAGAATGAACCTCTTGGCAGGTAATTGATACTGCACATACACACACACATACACACAAGCAAACACACACATTAGAAATGTGCACGTGAATCGTGAGACTCACTCAGCCATCTACGTTAAATGTGATGGGAAAGTGATAGAGGGGTAGTTGAAATAGAATGATTTAGAAGGGAGGAAGTTATAACTTTTTATAATTATCAATCCCATCATGAAATAACTGCACCCCATGTATACATCATTGTGGGTGACAGCCTCGATAGAGCTGGTAACAGAATGATATGCCACAGCCAGAACGGGGGATCAATCTTGGATTTTCCTAAGATCTCCTTTATCATATCTGTACTAGGAATTCTTTAACTGTCATCTGCTTCATTATGCATGAGATTCAGAGGCAGTACAATTCCCTACTTCAAGGAGCCAGATTGGAAGGTGGGACTTCAGTAGAATGAAAAAGAAAGAGCACCTGTGAGATGTGATAAATGCTGATACCCCAGGTTCCAGCTGGCTGGGTTTGAGTGGAACCTGCTGCATCCAGTGAGAATAAGGAGGTGGTGTCACTCTACGGATGGGAGGAACTCCCTTCATTTTCCCTCTAAAATATCCCTTCCCACTAGCTGTTATTGAGTATGATGTAAGTATCAGGAATGCAGTCTGTGGGGTCAGGCAAGCCTCCATTCACATCCTGCTTCCGTCACAGGCAGGATCTGAACCTAGTCCCTGGCCTCCCTGAATCTGAATTTCCATTTATGAGGCAAGGAAAAGAATACCTACTGTAGATGAGGTGTTGAAATGACTAAAGGAGATCATGGATACAAACTGCTCAGCACAGTTCTTGATATAGAGTAGATCTTAGTAAATACTGGCTGAAGTCAGCATTCTCAGCAGATTGTGGAGAGGCCCTTGTAGGCACTGAAACAGTGCCTTGTGGTGCAGCTGAAGAAACACGTGGAGGGAACAGACCTTTCCCTGGTGGGGCTCACAGTCCGGGTGAAGATGGATGTGCAAGCAGGCAATTACAATGTAAGCTGTTAACACTCTTAGGGGCTAGTATATAGGTTAGTACAAAGCGGAAAGGACTCAACTCACTTTGGATTATCCAGAGGGGGTGTCCTTGGCAAAAAGAGGAAAATGTTCAAATAGATAGGACCTGAGACAGAGAATGGGCAGATGACAGTCAAATATAAGGGCTTGGGAGATCTTAGGAGGATAAGAATGAAGCTTTCTGTGATGGGACCCAGGAGAATAACCATATTTGGGAGAGGAAGATGATGACTTTGGTTTTGAACAAGATAAAAGTTGGAGGGCTCTAGGTGGTCCACGTTAGGGTGTCCAGCTGGCAAGTCTGGTAGACCAGGAGATATCTGGGCAGGAGACAAGGACCTGGGAGTTATCACAGTGAGGAAAGCAGTGAGACCAAGGGCACCAAAAAGAATGCAGACAGAGTGGTCAGATTAAAGGGGGCAGTGGATGCATGAGAGATGGGAGACAGGCCCTCAGGTTAAGAAGAGGTAATCATGGGTCTCCCTTCTGTCTTCTGGGGCATCTCTATTGTCCTCAATTAGCTTCCCTGGTGGCTCAGATGGTAAAGAATCTGCCTTCAGTGCAGGAGACCAGGGTTCGATCTCTGGGTCAGGAAGATGCCCTGAAGAAGGGAATGACTACCCATTTCAGTATTCTTGCCTGAGAAATCCCATGGACAGAGAAGCCTGGTGGACTACAGTCTGTGGGGTCGCAAAGAGTCATACACGAATGAGTACACACACACACACATAAAGCTTGTCTGTATGTATATTGCATTGATATGCACACATATTTTCATTTTAAATCTGGTATAAGCCTAAAATGGTAAACATAATTATTTCCAAAGGATTTTTTCAAGTAGTTAATAAGAAAGTGATTCAATGTGGATAAATCTAATCTATTACTCAATGTCCCCATCCTCAAGAAGACTTCCCCAACTAACCAAGTCAAGTCTACCCCTTTCTCCCTGGAGGTGGCTCAGTCATGAGCTACTTGGGGAGAGGGGGTGGTTTCCTACCCATCTTTGTCCCCCACCCTGGGGCAGCTGAAATGTTGGCCACCGAGTTGGCCCACAGAGGGTACTGACTGTATTGGCCCAGGCTGCCAATTGGCTTGTATCCAGGATATTATTTTCAAGCAACTCTGGGCTCCAATACTTTGGCCACCTGATGTGAAGAGCCAACTCATTGGAAAAGACCCTGATGCTCTGAGAGATTGGGAGCGGGATGAGAAGGGGATCACAGAGAATGAGATTGGTGGGATGGCATCACCAACTCAATAAACAGGAGTTTGAGCAAACTCCAGGAGACGGTGAAGGAGAGGGAAGCCTGGCATGCTGCAGTCCATGGAGTCACAGAGTCAGACACAACTGAGCGACTGAACAACCAGAAAGGCTTGAACTGACTATGCTCCAATGCAGAGCAAAGCCATTGGAAAGGGGGAGAGAAGCAAAGGGCATGGAGGTTCCAGCGGTGCTGGAGGGAAGCCTGCTCAGCCCTGAGCTCAGTGTCTGCTGAACACAAGCAGGCTGTGCATGGCATTGGAACCGTCCACCCCTGCTGCACACAAAGGCCCAGCAGAAAGCCAGTGTCCCTCTAAGGGCCTGTCATGTTGTCCAAGACACCCTCATTACACGCTGCTGTTTCCAGGGACACTACTGGATGACCTTGGAGATGAAAAGAAATCTCCTCTGAGTTCCAGACTAACAGCTACCCCTTTCTGCAGGCCTTCCCCTCTGCTGACCTGCCTTATCAGACTATGCTGCTGGGGAGGGCTTGCAAGATAACATGACGGGTATTTACCTGCTCCACTGGCTTCCTCTTTCTTCAAGACAGAAGCACAGGGAGCTATTTCTGAAGCACTGGATCCCCTGAGCGCCGAGAGAACAGAGCAACTATAGGAAGCATTTGTACATTCTAAGCTCGACTCGGCAGCAATTCCCTGAGCTGCTTTTTTTTTTTTTTTGGGGGGGGGGGAAATAGCTATATTTCAACAGACATTTGAAGGAGGACACGCAAACTATTAAAAAGGTATTTTTTTCTGTAGATGGAAATGGAGTCTGTCAAGGGCAGCCTTCGTTTATGCAGTGTTCTCAGCTGCACTGCAGTGACCTCCCTTGTAAACACACTTCCTGGCAAACGAGCCAGGTCCAAAGGCAGCAAGGAGAATTCACAGGTGTGAGCCGAGCCTGACCCAGGACTGGTGAAATCTGACCAACGAGAATGATTTTACAGCTCCGANTTTATGCAGTGTTCTCAGCTGCACTGCAGTGACCTCCCTTGTAAACACACTTCCTGGCAAACGAGCCAGGTCCAAAGGCAGCAAGGAGAATTCACAGGTGTGAGCCGAGCCTGACCCAGGACTGGTGAAATCTGACCAACGAGAATGATTTTACAGCTCCGAGAGTGATCCTCTGATTGTGTAACTTCAAAGGGTGGAAAAATAACCCCCAAGTGTAAACACCAAAGGCAGACAGACAGGCTTGAGTTCTCTACCTCCCATTATGGATAAGGGAAAAAAGTAAGCTGCATTTTGACTTTCCATTTGCAAGAGGAAAGAGAGGCCAGAATTTGAGGGATGAATAAAAGAAAGTGAGGATTCAGGAAAGCATTACAGGAAAGAAAAATAAAAAGCATGTTCAAGGTCTCAGATGCATAAAGGAACCAGCTCAGACATGGAGATGTGAGCCACTTAGGATGGTGGGGTATAGAGTACATCAGAGGGAAGAGTGGAGCTAACTCCTGGGGACGGAATCCAACGCTCTCCTGAAGCATCACCAAAATGCACAAAACCCCACCCCATCCCTCTCCACATACACTAGAATCTAAATTCAGTGAATCAGAAATTGCTTTCTTGTCTGTTCTGTTCTCTGACAGATTCCAAGCACCAAGAATGGCACCTGGCACACACACCAGGCCCTGAATAAACATTTGTGGAAGGGATGAACAAACCAAGTTGTCACTCAGAGCTTGGGTGTACCACCTAATGGAAATATTGTGCAAGCGTTCAATTAACAACGGTTATTGTTGTCATCAATAGTACTCATGTCATGGAGTTGAGTATGAAAATTCAGTAAACATCGGTAATTAATTGTACAGGGTATCTCAGTTTGAATGGCTTCAAAACATATCTTTTAATTAAGATACAATGGCAGGCAGTAAAATAATCAGATCTTTTGTGGTGGCTTGATGGATTTTGACAAATGTTCGTGACAGGGAATATTGTTATAACACTAGAAAGTTCCCTGTGCATTTTTCCTATTAATTTTCTCCTCCATAAAAACAACCGTCATTCTGATGTGTGCATGCTAAGTCGCTTGTGTCTGACTCTGTGTGATCCTTTGGACTATAGCCCACCAGGCTCCTCAGTCCATGGGATTCTCCAGGCAAGAATCCTGGAGTGGGTTGCCATGCCCTCCTCCAGGCATCATTCTGATATCTGACCCCACAGACTAGTGTTGTCTCTCCTTGAACTTCATACAAATGAAAGATGATATACAGTATCATCTTCTGTGTCTGGCTTCTTTTGTTCAACATAATGGTTCGGCAATTCATCCACATTGTGGGTATTACAAGCTCACAACTTATTCATGTGTAGCAATCCATTTTATGGGTTTCCCCGATAGCTCAGTTGGTAAAGAATCAGCCTGCAATGCAGGAGACTCTGGTTCAATTTTTGGGTCAGGAAGATCTGCTGGAGAAGAGATAGGGTATCCACTCCAATATTCTTGGGCTTCCCTTGTGGCTCAGCTGGTAAAGAATCCGCCTGCAATGTGGGAGACCTGGGTTCAGTCCCTGGGTTGGGAAGATCCCCTGGCAATGGGAAAGGCTACCCACTCGAGTATTATGGCCTGGAGAATTCCATGGGCTGAGCAACTTTCATTTTCAATCCATTTTATGAATATATATATATATATAATGTATTTACCTTGTTGAATATATATTGACCTTGAATATATATATATTGACTTTGTTGAATATATATATCATTGAATATATATATATATAATGTATATATCCTTGTTGATGAATCTTTGATTTCTTCCTGATGTTTTGCTATTATGAATGCCTTTCACAAATATTACTTTGGGGGCACATTTTTACCTTCTTTGCAGTAAATACCTAGGAGTGGAATTGCTGGATCATACCTAGGAGTGCTGGGTCATACTGTTAGTCACTCAGTCATGTCCAGCTCTTTGTGACCCCATGGACTGTATCCCACCAGGCTCCTCTGTCCGTGGAATTCTCCAGGCAAAAACACTAGAGTGAGTTGCTGGAGTGAAATTGCTGGATCATAAAGGCTTCCCTGGTGGCTCAGATGGTAAAGAATCCACCTGCAGTGCAAGAGATCTGGGTTTAATACCTGGCTGGGAAGACCCTCTGGAGGAGGGCATGGCAACCCACTCCAGGATTCTTGGCTGGAGAATCCCCATGGACAGAGGAGCCTGGTGGGCTACAGTCCATGGGGTCACAAAGAATCCACCGTGCCTGGGTGACCAAACCACCACGTGTTCTTAACAACATTTGATATTGTTGGTCCTTTTCATTTTATCCAAGCAGGGGGTATGAAGTGGTAGCTCACTGTGGTTTTAATTTGCATGTCTCTGATTATCATAGATGTTAAGCATGTTTTCAGGTATTTAATGGCCATTTGACTAAATTTTTTTGTAAAATTCCTAAGTCAATCTCCCATTTTAATTGTGTTGATTTTCTTTTTATTATTGATTTATAGGAGTTCTTTATATATTCTGGATATGAGTCCTTTGATTCAGATAATTTTTTAAAAATATTTTTTCTGAATGTGTGGCTTGCCTTTTTCATTTTCTAACAGTGTCTATACATGGACAAAAGATTTGAATTTTGATGGAGACCAGTTTATTACTTTTACTGTATGCTTTCTTATAGCTCAAAAATATCTTAATTTTTTCTTATAGAAATTTGACATTTAAGTCTGAAATTTAAGTTTTTGTGTATAGTATGAACTGAGTCAAGGTTGCTTTTTGTTTGTTTTGCTTTTTTTTTTTCTCACTAAGAATATCCAGTTGACCTAGCAGCACTTATTAAAAAGGCTTTTCTTTCTCCCTTTGTTATAATTATTCATAAAAAATCATTTGAATATATATTTATGAACCTATTTTCATTATCTCATCATTATATATTAGCTATAGAATTTTCATAGATGACTTTGATCAGATTGAGGAATGGCCCTTGTTTATTAAGAATGGATATTGGTACGTACACTACCACGTGTAACACAGATAGCTAGTGGGAAGCGGCTGTACAGCCCAGGGAGCTCAGCTTGGTGTCTGCTGATGACCTAGGGGGATGGGATGAGGGGATGGGAGGGAGGCTCATGAGGAAGGGATGCACGTATCCCTTGTAGAGACATCCCTAGTAAATCCCTTGTATTTGTCCATGTATAGACACTGTTAGAAAATGAAAAAGGCAGCCAACAATACCATGGACCATATGGCTGGTCCATGATGTTGTACAAAGAAACCAACACAGCACTATAAAGCAATTGTATTCCAGTAAAAAAAAAAAAAAAAGGATATTGGATTTTGTCCAATGCTTTGTCTGCATCTATTGAGATGATTATATAATTTTCTCCTTATTATGTCAATATGGCAAATTATATTGATTTATTTTTTGATGTTAAACCAATTTTGCATTCCTAGAATAAACCCCACTTATCCATAATGCAGTTTCCTTTTTCAATATATTGCTGAACTATGATTACTAAAATACTGAGAATCTCTGGGTAGATTTGCATCATTTCTTTTAAAAATATTTCATAGATAGAATTTACAGTGAAGCCATTTAGGCCTGAAGTTTTGTTTTTTAAATGGGAAGGGTTTTAGTTTTGAATCAAGTTTCTCAGGAACTATTCAGATTGTCTACTGGCTTTGTTGATTTTCTTTATACTTTATGTTCCACTTTGCTGATTTTTACGCTTATCATATTCTTCCTCTACTTCATTTGGGTTTGCTGCTGCCGCTGCTGCTAAGTCACTTCAGTCATGTCCGACTCTGTGTAACCCCATAGATGGCAGCCCACCAGATGCCCCCGTCCCTGGGATTCTCCAGGCAAAATTTGCTCTATTTTTAATCTAGTGCCTTTATGTAGAAGCTTAAACCACTGACTTTACAATTTCCTTTTTATAAAATTATAAGCATTGAAAGCTATGGATTTCCCTGTTAGCACATCGCCAACTTTATTCTTCAAATTTTGATACGTTAAGCTTTCACTGTTGTGGTTTAGTTGCTAAGTCACGTCCAACTCTTTTGTGACTCCATGTACTGTAGCCCACCGGGCTCCTCTGTCCATGGGATTACCCAGGCAAGAACACTAGAGCGACTTGCCATTTCTTTCTTCAGGCAGTCTTCCCGACCCAAGAATCGAACCAGTGTCTCCTGCATATCTTTTTATCATAATTTTTATTTCAATGCTGCTATGGTCAAAGAATGCACTGGGCATATTTTGATCCATTTAAACAGATTTATTTTAGGCTCCAGCATATAGTTGACTTTGGTCACTGTTTCAAGGGCACTGGAAGGAATGGGAACTTTGTAGCTACTGGATGTAGCAGCACAAACTCCAAAGCTTCCTCTTCATCATCCCCCCACAGGAATCTGTCACTGGCCCCCTACTCCAAAGGCAATAATTGTTTGCACAGTCTTATCTTCTGATCCTACTTAAGTATAATATGACTTCCACACTATATCCCATGTCTTCCCACACCTAGATCTGATGTGCCAAGTGAAGACAACTCTGGGGCTACTAAAGCAGTTCAGAGACGTGGCACTGCTTGCCCCAAAAGATATGATAACAATATAGTCCTTTTTCCTTTTCATTACCTTTTATTCTGCTTTCCATGTGATATTGTGATGACTAATTTGGCTCAGATCATGAACTCCTTATTGCCAAATTCAGAATTAAATTGAAGAAAGTGGGGGAAACCACTAGACCATTCAGGTATGACCTAAATCAAATCCTTTACGATTATACAGTGGAAGTGAGAAATAGATTTAAGGGTCTAGATCTGATAGACCCCGATAGAGTGCCTGATGAACTATGGACGGAGGTTCATGACATTGTACAGGAGACAGGGATCAAGACCATCCCCATGGAAAAGAAATGCAAAAAAGCAAAATGGCTGTCTGGGGAGGCCTTACAAATAGCTGTGAAAAGAAGAGAAGTGAAAAGCAAAGGAGAAAAGGAAAGATATAAGCATCTGAATGCAGAGTTCCAAAGATAGCAAGGAGAGATAAGAAAGCCTTCTTCAGCGATCAACGCAAAGAAATAGAGGGAAAGACTAGAGATGTCTTCAAGAAAATTAGAGATGCCAAGGGAACATTTCATGCAAAGATGGGCTCAATAAAGGACAGAAATGGTATGGACCTAACAGAAGCAGAAGATATTAAGAAGAAGTGGCAAGAATACACAGGAGAACTGTACAAAAAA
>SJYX01002072.1:248105-260113 GCA_006410675.1 Oreotragus oreotragus
TTGGACTCTGAGGGAGAGGGAGAGGGAGAGGGTGGGATGATTTGGGAGAATAGCATTGAAATATGTGTACTATCATGTAAGAAATGAATCGCCAGTCTATGTTCAATGCAGGATGCAGGATGCTTGGAGCTGGTGTATGGGGATGATCTGGAGGGATGATGTGGGGTGGGAAGTGGGAGGGGGGTTCATGTTTGGGAGTTCGTGTACACCCGTGGCAGATTCATGTCAATGTATGCCAAAAGCAATAGAGTACTGTAAAGTAAAATAAAGTAAAATGGAAGCTCTAAAAAATAAATAAATAAAGGAGATCAGTCCTGGGTGTTCTTTGAAAGGACTGATGCTGAAGCTGAAACTCTAGTACTTTGGCCACCTCATGCCAAGAGTTGACTCATTGGAAAAGACTCTGATGCTGGGAGGGATTGGGGGCAGGAGGAGAAGGGGACGACAGAGGATGAGATGGCTGGATGGTATCACCGACTCGATGGACATGAGTCTGAGTGAACTCCAGGAGTTGGTGATGGACAGGGAGGTCTTGCATGCTGTGATTAATGGGGTCACAAAGAGTCAGACACGACTGATTGACTGAACTGAACTGAACTGAATTTGAGAGCTGAGAGTTGACTTATGGGGGAGGAGGAATGCCAGTGGGCCAGATGTTGCCACTATACTCACAGGGTCATCTCCAAACTCCCTGTTGAAGTCTCTCCTCTCTGACTCAGGACCCAGCTTGTGTAGTATGTTAGATAAGCTTTTCCTGTACACTGAGTTTTTATTTTTATTTTTTTAATAGTTAACATACATGCACTGGAAAATGTGCTTTACAAGAAACAGAACATCCCTCTCCAACCCATGACGTGAAGAATGGATACATTTAAGTTTTGGAATTGATTGGATTCAAAGCAAAAGACCAAACAAATGAAGATATAGAGTGTTCACTCATAGGGCCACATGTTTGACTATGGTACCAAGTTATGAGGCTTAGACAAACTGGTGTGATCACTGCGATAGAGTCCATACTTGCTACCGTAATGATGCGAACCAAACTTCACTGACTTTAAATTATTCCAAGTCTTTCCAGGATGCTCCCTACTCAGATCTGTGGACCCAATGCAGAGAGCAACACACAACTGCCTGAGTTCACCCAGGGAAAGCACCTCCATTGCGCCTGACAGTATCTGTCTGTCTTGTTCCCAGCGGGGCCCTGAGATGGCATCTGGAGCCGCTCATGGGGGAAGTGCTTTGGGAGGAGGAGGAATGTGAGCCCATTTGTTGCCCATCCCCTCCTGCCTCCCCTGTATTCGGCACATGGAAGGATGCTCACCTTTTCCCATTCACGGTCCTTGTTCAGCACGATGACCACCAGTCTGGGATGCACCTGGTAGCCTTCCTCAGTGAAGGACAAGTCTTTGCCATCCCACGTCACATTGACCATAAATCTGGGGAAAGGAAGAGAGAGAGACAAACGTTTAGGGAAAAACCTAAGAGGTTTCAGACACATGAGCGGATGCCACCATCCGTGTAACGCTGAGAAGGTATAAGCTCATTGCCAGCAGCCTCTACCTGTGGAAGCATCAGTACCTGTGCAGGCTCTGCTCACCTCCATGCACTCTTTTCCAGGAGCCTGTAATCACTCCCAGACTCCCGTAACTGGTTGCAATCAACAGATGAGTTGGAACATGTTTGTTCTGTCAGACTACAGACTTTTGTTCAATGATCTTCTAACAAGAGGATCTGAAAGCATCTTAAGCTACTCTAAAGGAAACTGCTTGCTCACAAACCATACGGTATACAACATCAAAGAAACGATATCCCATTAATTCTTTATCCATTCAACTAATATTTATTAAATATTTGCTACATGTCAGCAATCAGCTAGTTGGCTGGGGATAAACAAGAAAACAGGCACAATCCCTGCTCTCCAGAAGCTAAGAGAGAGGACAGGTATTAATTGGTTAATCACAGATATATGACAAGTGTTGGGCTTCCCAGGTGGCTCAGTGGTAAAGAATCTATCTGCAATGCAGGACACGTGGGTTTGATCCCTGGGTCAGGAGGATACCCTGAAGAAGGAAATGGCAACCCACTCTAGTATTCTTGCCTGGGAAACCCCATGGACGGAAGAGCCTGGTGGGCTGCAGTCCATGGGGCTGCAAAGATTCAGGCATGACTTTGTGACTATACAACAACAGATGACAAGTGTTACGATGGCGGGGGTAGGGGTGTATGTGCTCCGTGAAAGTGAAATGGGGCTCAGACCAGGCTTTTAAAAGGGAGTGCCGCTTGACCTGAAGAGTGAGGCAGCATTAACTAGATAAGAAAAGACACAAGCACACGCCAGGCAAAAGAGGCAGCATGGGCAAAGGCCTGCGGCAGGGCTTACCGAGGACTGAGTGCAAGCCGGTGCGGCTGAAGCAGAGAGGGCCAAGGGGCTGTGGGGTGTGGTGTGGGTGAGAAGGTGAATGGGGCAGACAGCGCAAAGCTTTTCAGGCCATTTGGGGAGTTCTGTCTTTGCTTTAAAACAATAGAAGGACATCGAAGATTTTCACCAGTTTATAATCAGACTTGAAGGTTGTGTAGAGAACAGGCTTGCAGAGGACCACAGTGAGTATGGGGGACCAATTACAGTGCTCTTATTAATCCAGGTTAGAGATGATGCTTTAACCCCAAAAGAGGAGGAGAAGGAAGAACAGGAGCTGTAACACACAGGACCAAGTGGAGAAGTTTTAAGCAGGTATTTAGGGATCGGTCAGATGTGAGGGTGGACCAAGTGGAGAAATTTTAAGCAGGTATTTAGGGATAGGTCAGATGTGAGGGTGGCCCAAGTGGAGAAGTTTTAAGCAGGTATTTAGGGATTGGTCAGATGTGAGGGTGGCGGAGAGAAGCATCATGAGTGTCTTCAGTGTCTGCCCTGTACAACATCCGTCAGTTATCTTTATCACAAGGGATGCTTGTCTGCCTCTCAATACTCCGTCTCCATCCCTCCCTCCTCAAAACCACTTGCCTGTAGCCAGGCTCAGCACTGACATGAAGCAAGACAGGATTTGGGAGGGAAGGTTCTCAGGGATTCACATTTCCATTTTAGCTTGAGAAAACTGTGACGCTGTTAAAGATGTCCAGAAAACGTAGCACTTAGCAGATAGTCAGCAAACGCAGTATGGTGGTTAAAAGCAATCAAACACCCCCAGAAAGGCAGGGTATCTCAAAGCTGCAGCATTTTCTTGCTTTATATTCCCTTAACAACAAAAGCAGCTAAAAACGTAAAATACTAAGGAAGAGGACTAGACTATAAAAACAATTCCACGTAGAGTGACTGGCCTGATTGATCACATGTCTGCCCCTGGGCAGCCACAGTGAAGAGACCCGATTGTGTCCTCTGGGGAAAGACTCAGGTCTCCAAGGTGAAGAAAGTGGGGGAAAGGCAAAGAACATTTCTATGTATCCATTCAAAGGCCTCTTTGAGTCCTTAAAAAATCATGTTTTTCAAGAGAAGTTAATGGCATGAAGATAATTCTCGCTACTTACTGTTAAACAAGCAGAAAAGAAGATAAAAATAGGGTTTGTCTATGCATGGAAAGATTCCAGGTACTTTCTGTTTTCTTTTGTGTTATCTTTGTACTCTTGAAATTTTCTGCAAATACGTCTTATTTTTAACAAAGATACTCTTTGTTTAAACACAGAAAAAAAAAAATCAAACACTGCTATTCTGGAAGAGGCAAAGAGCAATTACCATCTTATTTGGTACATCTGATCATTTCCTAGGAAGATAATTTACAGATTCAACAACTATTTACTGGATGTCTATCATGTGCCAGGCCTTACTGCGAGTCCTATAAATACAGAAATAGAAAACACAGTGTCCATCCCACCCCTTCCTTTCTCACAATTCAATGACACAGACACGCAAACGTTGCTAGCATGTAGGTTACTCATGTACTGGTGCTCTGTAAATAGGAGAAGCCGTGAGAATGTAGAGGGAGGGTCTCTAATGTGAGCTCTGTGATGTAGGGAGGGCTTCCAGGGGAATCTTCCGGGGCGAAGGGGTTGACGAGAGGTGGGGAAGAATATTCGGAGCAGAGGAGTAATCTTCAACAAAAGAGAGTCAGCAGAGGAAGTGACACGTGCTACGGGACGTAGGAAGTAGCTCAGTTAGAACAACAGGCAGTGGGGATGCATTCACAGAGCATCTCTGAAGCCAGATCATAGGGGCCTTAAGTGTCTGGATTTTGTTCAGAAGGACGTGAGAATCACGGAAGGTTTTGAGGGGAGGAGTGACTCACTGCACATAGGAAACTGCAAAGCTAAGGGCGTAGACCCATGAAACATCATGATGGGACCCTGCCCATGGAGTTTCACCATAAAAACTACAAAGCCCACCAGTGGACTTCATCTGGGCTGGCAAAAAAAACATCCATCACCAAGTCACTCCGTATCTGCAGTCTAAAACTCACAGTTAGGCCAGCTGATTCACTGAGGGGTTTTGCTTGTTTAAAAGGCAATCCAATAAGCTCCCAAGCCAAGTTTTGATTATACAATAACTTGAGGTAACTAGAGGTCAGGTTCAGTCTACCTAATGCCCCCAGTGTAAGTGACACTGAGAAATTTAGTCCATCAACAAGAGCTTTGGAAATACCCAGCTCGTTCTGTGTTTGGAAAAGGCGCACCAGCGTACAAGTCCTTTGGGTTTGACTTGGACACCTGGCCCAGGGGAGAGCCATTCACAGGGTTATGTTGTGTGAATGGATATCACTGTCACTGCTTTAATCTAGGAGCTGGCATGCCCTGTTGAGCACCTGCTCTTCTGATTTGCCAGCTGAATGTACTTAAATCTCTCTCTTCTTTCATTCCCCACTTCTGTTTCCCCAAATTGTTCCCTTACCTCCCATTTTATAGTGAAATCAGATGGAATTAGCAGGGACATGATTTAGATGTAATTTCTCTTCTTCAGATCATATGGAAACAATTGTATGGAAATTCTAACACTCCAATTGTTCTGTGTTCCTTTAAGAGTCAATACTCTGGGCCAATGAGTCCATATACTCAGTGTTTATATTATCTACCTTCCTTCCTTCCTTTCTTTCTAGCTTTCTTCCTATTAAGAGTCTTCCGTCCCTTGGGAGGGGAAAAAGGCCTCTAACAGAATTTCTTTTGCTCAACAGTAATTTCATTATAAAGTTGGTAGGGAACAAGTACCTATTACCTTCAATTCCACCATCCAGTTTCTAGGAAGGACAATCCATATTTCCGCAGGCTTTCTTCCCACTTTAACTTACTCTAAAGAAAAATTCTTTACCCAGGGAAAAACCATTCTACACCCCACTGCTTGGTCCCCATTAACACCTGCTGGGCACTTGTATTAAACAGTAAAATCTTATCACTGTTTTATCTCTTGAAAATTGATTACAAACTTTTAGTGACCAGATACAGTATCAGAAATTCTGGCTGCTGCTAAGCTTCAAATTACATCTTCGATATTTCCGTCGGGAGCAGTAAACACACGAGGACATGCTGGCAAAACGTGGATGTGGGGAAGGCTCTGATGGCTTGCAGAGGATCCATTTTTGTATTATTATTGTCCATTGATTGTGAGGTGCCAAGCCGTGTTTAATCAGTGACACACATCACAGAAAATATGTAAATTACGTGATGCACATACATCCAAGTTTCCTTTGGTACCTACAGCCTCAGGCGTATGAAGCTGAAGTCCCAGGTGAAAGAAACATTTCTGTTGCTTGTATTTTGTGCCCTATGAATGGTTGGCGTATGTGGGTTAGAAATAACATGGAAAAACATGGTGGACTGTTTTTCCTAATTATCACCGCACAAAAAAATTGGGTCAGAATGATCAAGTTCTGTCAAAATCTGCTTGAAACAGTAGTCACCAACTACAGATGGCTATGCAGCATTTGAAATGTGGTTAGTGTGAATAGAAATGTGCCTAAAGAGCATAACAAAACTGGATTTGGAAGACTTTGTATGAAAAAAAAAAAAGGGTAAAATCTCATGAATAAATTTATATTGATTTCATGTTGCAATACTTTAGACACGTTGATTGCAATAAGATACATTATTAAAATTAATTTCATCTTCTTTTTACTTATTTGAAGTGCTACCAGATAACTTAAGATGATAAATGGCTTACATTATATTTCTATTGGACAGCTATTCAGGACCGTCTTCGGTGTTTTGTCTTGTTATCTCAACCAGCAGATCCATCCTGAAGGCAGGGACCTCTTCTGCCTTGTTTTATATTTTATGTCTAGTGCTGAACAGAGTGCCTGGCACATAGGAGGTGCTAACACGAACAGGTGCAGAATGAATAAAAGAATGGATTGCTATCTAGCAACTGCTGGGATCGAATGCTGCCTCTGCTGCTCCCCAGCTTCATCTCTTAGGAGTGTATATTTAAAATTGTCCGAGCTTCCAATTTCCTTCTTTGTAAAAACGGATCAGGTTAAACCATATGAACTAACCATGATGGCTTCGTGTGGTTTAACCTAACAGATCCCCTAACTCCCAGGTTTTGTGAGTGGGATTAGCAATAGTTCACAGAAAAACATCCAGTCCAATTTCTGGTACACAGATGTTGCCTAACCTTTATATAAAGCTTCCATGCATTTTTAAAAATAGTTTTCTACTCTGACATATTTCCTAACACACTGCCCCAAACGCAACCTTACTGTTAGTCCCTGTAAAGCCATGCTTATTGCTGCCATTCCATTCACTCGTTGCCAGAGTGCTTTCTTTTTTTGTCAAAAGCCACCCATACGATATCTGCTTTTCTCTTTCTGACTTACTTCACTCTGTATGACAGATTCTTGGTCCATCCACACATTAAGGCATACTGTGGAATCTAGGAAAATGGTACCGATGAACATGTTCCCAGGGCAGGAGTAGAGACACAGATGCAGAGAAGAGACTTGTGGGTCCAGTGGGGGAAGGAGAGGGCGGGATGGAGTGGGAGGCTAGGACCTACATACATACACCACCACGTGTCAAACAGACAGCTGGCGGGAGCTGCTGCCCTGCACAGGGGGCTCAGCTCGGTGCTCTGTGATGACCGAGAGGGTGGGATGGCGGTGGCTGGGCAGGAAGGAGGTCCAAGAGGGAGGGGACATATGTACACTTACAGTTGATTCACATCTTTGTACAGCAGAAAGTAACACAACATTGTAAAGCAATTATACCCCCAATTAAAAAAAAGAAAGAAAAAAAAAAGTCATCCGCATATGGTCTGCATCGTGTCCAGCTCTTTGTGACCCCATGGACTGTAGCCCACCAAGTTCCTCTGTGCATGGGATTCTCCAGGCAAGAATACTGGAGTGGGTTGCCATTTCCTCCTCCAGGGGATCTTCCCGAGTCTCTTATGTCTCTTCCCAGGGATCTAACTCGAGTCTCTTATGTCTCCTACATTAACAGGCAAGTTCTTTACCACTAGCGCCACCTGAGAAAGCCAATAATAAAAAAAAAAAAGAAAAAAGAAAAGCCATCCAAATATGTGCTGCATAAGCTTTTACCTATTACTTAAAATGTCTCCTTCCTCCAGATTTCTATTTTTTCTCTTTTGCCTCGTAACTCTCCTTTAACTTCCAAAATCTGATTGTTTGCAATGTTCTCTAGACATATTTATTATTCACTATTTCCCTTCAGACTTTAATTCCCTTACAGTTTCATAAGTGCCACCATAACCCATTCAGTGTGTCCCAATTTTCAGTTAATTTTCCATCTGCTTTGCTACTTCCCTTGCTCCCCAGGCCTTTCCCCAAATCACACTATCCCTTAAATGCCTACTCAGACTGCTATGGGTGTCACCATTTTTTTCATCTGTCAGCTAATTTACATGTTTTGGAAAACAGAGTCACTGTTTTCTTTAATCTTTTTTCAGTTCTCAAGACACTCTCATTTTTACAAAATGTTTTGGCTGTTTCCAGCGTCCTCCTGGTGGTTTGAAATCCCTTCCACTTGGATGCCTTTCTCAGCACCTTCTTCTCATCCTCCATTAACCCTTCCCTTACGGGCATGAATCCTCTCTTTAGAGCAAACTCGTGGAGCTTTTATCACTTTTAATTCCCAACTCCTGCCCCACGTCTGCCCCAAATACATCCTCACACCATTTCCTTTCAGCGAGTCTCTAGATGAGTGTACTTTCCTCTTTGCCCCATGTTCAGTCTCATATACTCATTGGTGGTTTCCGGTTTCCCCTGAATGATTACCAAAGTCATGACCACAGAGCTGAAACTTAAATGTCAGGACTGAAATATAATAACTCCAACACACAGATCTGCATAATCCAGACCAGCAAGGCATTCAAAACGGGCTCAGAAACTACAGCATTATGAAAAAGCAAAAAATAAAATAAAAGAATAAAATAAAAAACTGGGTTAAAAAAATAGAGTATTTACTCTATCTCAAATTCCATTGTGGCCAAATTAAAAAAGAAAAAAACAACATATTAATGTGAGTTATCAGCTAAGCAATACTAATTTTTAAAACATTAGAACAGGAGTGGCAAGCTCCAAAAAGGCAGAGATGTTTCTTTTGATCACCGAGATTCTAAAACACCTTAGAGTTTCTTGCAGTACAAGCTTAAACATATTTGTTGAATAAAGAAACAAATGAATGAGCGGCCATAGGCCACTGAAATCACGTTCATTCAATGTTTATTTCCTGTGCAACTGTAGAGAGGCAATTCTGCAAGACGACTGCTTAGTCTGGGAATCAGAATGCTCGGGGTTAGAATGCAGTTCTGTGGCTTCCAGTCCCAGGTAAGTCTCCTAAATTCTCAGATCATCCCTTTCCTCTTCTGTAAAAGTGAAGTTATAACGGCCACATCTCTGTGTAATCACAGGGCTTACATTAGATGAAATTTAACAAGAGAAGGTGTATAAGGTGACCAGCAGAGTGTCTGGCACATAATGGTGTCTGGTAAATGATGACAGCGGGCTAGCAGTAGTTGTCATGGTTTCACATCATTATCGTCTCTCCTTCTAAATTTTGAAATTAAAGGGCTTTCTCTGAGATGCTGGAGGATCATTTGGGCTGCTAATCCCTGTTTCTGAAGGGAGGCAATGAACCCTCCAGGTCCCTACCCCAGGCTAATCTGATTGCTCAGAGCTCCAGATACCCCTGGACTGGATTATGGTGCAAGGGTGCTGACCCAGATGCCAGCCTGCCCTTCATGTCTCTTGGGCTTCCTGTCTCTGCTTGGTGAGCATACCTGAGCCAAAGGCGATTTTTGAGGACATGCCCCACCTACTGTCTTGAATATAACTTCTAAGTCTAAAACATGGAGTAAGTTAGGGCAAAGTTTTCTCTATAAGTGTGACTATTCTATTCATCCCTTCAGTAGACAACACGCCTGACCCATCTGGCTAAAAGTCTGCAGTGGGAACAGGATCTATGGCGTAGGATCTAATGTTGTTCAGTTGCTTAGGGCTGCCCAGCTCTGCAATCCCATGGGCTGCAGCACAACCAGGCTCCTCTGTCCTCCACTATCTCCTGGAGTTTGCTCAATTCATGTCTATTGAGTCGGTGATGCTATCTAACCATCTCATCCTCTGCTACCCCCTTCTCCTTTTACCTTCCATCTTTTCTAGCATCAGAGTCACTTCCAAAGAGTCAGCTCTTTGCATCAGGTGGCCAAAGTACTAGAGCTTCTGCTAGAAGATCAAAGCAGTAAATCCTAAAGGAAGTCAACCCTGAATGTTCACTGGAAGGATTGGTGCTGAAGCTGAAGCTCCAATATTTAGGATTTAATATGTATGCTCTAACTCTACTTTATCAGGAGTTATTGGAAGACTGAGGGTCCATTAATAAAGCTGTTCTTGGGATCTCTTGCTCCTTATATGTGTGGTTCTTTCAGGAACCTGGTGGAGGATGTGGAAGTTCTTGAAATTCTGGATAGTATTTTGCAACACTATCAAAATAGTACCAAGTATGTCACCATGAACCCCTCATGACTCTGCCTCATCTAAGCATTGGAACTGACAAGCACAGGGGTCAGTGGATCCAGTCCTTTCAATGAGCATCTATTCCAAGAGGGCCAGACAAAAGTAGGCCAAGTGACAAGCAGTTTCTACAAGCTTCCTAGATCACCTGTGTTTCCGCTGTCAGATTATTCAGGATCTCAAACAGGCAGATGTACATGCATACTGACTCATCTTCCCCAAATATGCAGAATGGATTAATTCAAAGTGTAAATATATCCAAGAATCTCTAGGTATCCCCCATCCTAGAACCTAGGCCCCATGCGAAGGGGGATTTTCTCTTTTGTTCTCTGCTGTATCCTCCTTCCAGAACCCGGAACAGTGGCTAGCATGGAGAAGCTGCTCAGTACATATTAATAAGGGAAGGAAAAGTTGATGAGGTAACAAAGGCAGAGGAGAAAGGTGGGGTCAGATTGTGGGGCTTCTGAGCCTCCATCATTTTGTGAGCCCATCACTCATAGTAAATGTCTTTCTCTATATAAATATCTTGCTAGTTCTGTTTCTCTGGAGAACCCTGACTAATACAACCTGATACTACCATCTGCCAGAAGAACTGTGAAAACAAAACACAAATCTGTGATAAATGTGATGCATAAAGGGCCCCCATGTTACTCATCACCTGCACACCTTTATCTTTGGGCTACAAAGTCCTTGAGGACAAGAGTTCATAACTCAGCACTTTGAATTCTAGGAACATTGTCGTGTAAAGAGAAGAGCAGACCAGGGATTTGCAAGCTGCAGTTGAGGTTTTAAATCCACCATGACTGATGCTGCATCTTCAAGCACTTCATCCAGCTCCCAGGAGTGAGTTTCCCCCCACTCCTGTGTCAGTGGGGAAACCACTGCTGTCTTAGTCTGCTCATGCTGCTATAACAAAACACCACACACTGGGTGCCTCAGACAACAAGCACTTATTTCTCATGGCTCTGGAGACTGAAGTCCAAGGTCAAGCCTGGACAGATATGAGTTCTGATGAGGATCCTCTTCCCAGTTTACACACCACTCTGTTGTGTCCTCACATGGCCGAAGAGTTGGATCTCGTCTCCTCCTCTTTTTTCAGGACACTAATTCCATCATGAGGGCCCCACCCTCACTACCTCATCTAACCCGAATTTCTTCCCAAAGGCTCTGCCTCCAAGTAACATCACACGAGTTCATCATAACTTCAGCATGTGAATTTTGGGAGAATGCAAGCATTCAGTGCAGAGCAATTACACAAAGTTAATGGGAAGTTTCATGGTGGTGGGGCTAAGAGGTAGGATTGACATAAACATAATGATTTATGTCACCGCAGATGTTTATTGTTCATAAACAGTATGATGTAAACCGTTTATTGTTCATAAACGGTATGAACAACTATGCCAGTTTTCCCAGAACTGAGAGATTTCCTGGGGGAGGGACCATTCAGTGCTAAAACCAGGACCTTAAGTTATGGATCAAAAATTAAGAGTTTGGTCCAGTAAGCAACACCTCAAAAGCATATCTATAGAAAGGTTTCAAATTCATTTACCAAATACATAATCAATTTAAACAAATATTGAGTAACGGCTATATGCCAGCAACACGCAGGAAATAAAATGGTAAGTAAAAAACATGTGGTCTTTTCCATGAAGTTACTTAGAGTTTAGCAAAAAAGCAGGTATTATACAATAATTCCAATAAATGGTAATATATCCGCAATAAAGTACTTGATGCTATAGGAACATTAACAGGGGATCTAATCTCTCAGAATACTGATTATTCTTCCATTGTTCCATTTCTACTTGCTTTTTTTTTTTCAGTGAAAACACCAAGTTCAGTTCTCTGAAAGACTAAAAAATTCTCATGCTTTCCATCAACATATATACACTACTATGTGTAAAATAGATAGCTAGTAGGAACATAAGGTAGAGCACAGGGAGCTTGACTTGGTGCTCTGTGATGACCTAGAAGGGTAGGGGAGTTGAGAGGGGATATATGTATACACATAGCTGATTCATGTTCTTGTACAGCAGAAAATAGCATAGCACTGTAAAGCAATTATTT